>JANSVA010000006.1:38730177-38740923 GCA_025504915.1 Erythroxylum reticulatum | reverse complement strand
ACCATATTAACTCTAACTTAATTCAAGTCTTTCCTTATATGCCTTATGTTATTTTATCCTTAAGTGCCTTGCCAAAATTATCCTTGAACATACTTATAACCTTAACACTTTAATTCAACCTACCCATATCATATAAGCTTTCTAGCATCAACATAAGAATTAACTCCACAAAGTTTCATAAAGATCTTAAAATTGATGTAAATCATACTTATTGATTAAAAAAAATTTAGGGCCCAACACACTTAACCAACTTTTTCACATCAAATTAGGTTCATTTTAAACCCCAATCAAATCCAAATGCATCATAGTTAAGTACCTTATCCTTAATTAGTTCACGAATCACACAAAAGAACATTTTCTTTACTACAATGCAATTTCTACAATCGAATATGGCTTTCCACAATCCTAGGATAGGTTATCCAAAAGTTCCCATCCAATTCCTTCATTAGTTTTCTAGATTTTCTCAGGACAAGTTTTGGGGTCAGTTTTGTATAGCCATTTTGACAAGGAAAATGAAGTAACTAGGCAATACACTCTTATAAAACAATGTTCCCATATGTCTTAAGTTTCTAATGAACTAAAGTTCATGCAATTTGATTCAATATTCTGCAAGTTATACTCAATATTATACAGACTATTCTCAAACAGTGACTGCAACCAGTATTAAACTTCAAGCCAAATTTCAAAACCCTTAGAGACAGAAATAAAATTCCATTACTTCATATAAAATATATACACATGTATCTAGTTTAATATAACTTAAAATCATCCCATTTGGATATCTACAGATCAAGTTATGGCCAAAATACTAATTTATGTTCAGTGAAAACACTACAACTAACATATTCCAACAATTCTTCTTTCATTTTTTTTCCATATTTGTTTACACTTTATACCAAAGTTAAACAGCCTCTTTATAGTTCATCAATTATAACTCTAGTAGGCCTGAATCATACTCCTATTCCTAACATCTCTTATTCCAGTTCAAAATTATTCAATTAACAGCTCACAAATTATCAAACCAGAAACTTTTACATTATATACATATAGTCCTATTTCTTTCCCAATTCAAGACCATCAAATTAACATCTTTCTTTGGCATAAATCCACCTTTATTCTACTTCAAATACAGACTAATTCATCCATAAATCAATCTATATTCCACGGTTTTCATACACCAAAAACAAAACATAAACACTTCCAAGTTTATGCAAAAATTTCCAACACATATCTTCATCAATATCACATGCAATTCATTCTAATTCAAGCATCATTATTATATCATTTGACATGACATAAAACTCAAATTTTTACTTACCTATTAGGCTTCCAATTTAACACAAAACTTCATATTAAACCAAGTCTCCATGCAAGCAAAATTAACCCAAACTTATGGTGAAAGCAAGATGATTTTCGGACAGAATTTATGAAGATCATAATCAGCTAGTTTTCTTGGAAATTTGGTGAAGGATTTAGGTGTGGTTTTTTACCAAAACTTTAGCTAGGGTTAAGAATAAAATACAGAGAAAATTTGGAGCATTTTTGGTGGAGAAAGGTGAGGGAAGCAATAGAAACATTGCGACTGGAACTTGCTCCATCATCATGCTAGGTGCCAACTTTTAAACTCACCATATGTCTTAAGGCATGTAATACATTTGTCTAATTAATTAGCTACCACTAATCCACATATTAGGTTGCCATTTGTTCCCTACTAAATAAGTCCACATGTCATTCCAAGATTGATCCATATATCACATAACAATTGGTCCAATTGTCATTTAATTACTAGTTCATTTGTCACACATTTAACAATGCCAAATGTCACTCAATTTAAGGCTTATTCATCCTAATTTTCATGTAACAATTTATCCTACCACTTAACATTTGTGCTAGTCCAAATGTACATTTTATTTCATTAATCTCCCCATTAATCACAATTAATTCCAATTCACTTATTGAAATCCAATCATACCAAATCACAATTCACATCATTTTCACTTAACATTTTTCATACCTAGGACATGTCAATTAAGTGCCATTTGTCTAATTCACAATTCATGTGTGCATCCTCATATCATGCCTTTGAATATAATTATAATAATCATGTCACAAATGTACCCATTTCGCTCTACATGTTGACACTTATATAACTCATTAGTCTAACTATTTAAATATCTCAATCATTTGAGAGACGGGATGCTACATAACCTTAGTGTTGAAGATTGATTTGATTTTTGTTTTGACTTAGTCTTTGTTTGTTACTTATTTGTTCCTTACTTTTTGAGATTATGGGTAGTTGGACTTGTAAAAGTAAAATTTGTTAATTGTTAGGATTTATTTCTGATTTTTCTTATATGTAAAATTTTATTATAAAAGCCTATATAAAGGCATCAATTTCAGAATACAAATGTAGTGCATTAGACAACATTTGTGTGAGTCTATTCTACTTTGTTTCTCGTGCACTCTGTATCTCTCCAACATTTTTAGTATCATAGTTGTTTCAGATTTATTTGGGCTTAGTGTGGAGAGTTGAAATCAAAGAGAAAGAGTGAACATTATGACCTCAAATGAAAACTCCTTGGGTATTACCCAGCCATCCATTCCCATCTTCAAAGGAGAGAACTATGAGTTTTGGAGCATAAAAATGAAGACTTTATTTAAGTCTCAAGACCTTTGGGACTTAGTAGAGAATGGGTTCACTATTCTAGATGATGAGAATCGATTGAAGGAGAATTTAAAGAAAGACTCTAAGGAACTATTCTTCATTCAACAAATAGTGTATGATGATATTTTTCAAGAATTATAGTAGCTACCACTGCAAGGCAAGCATAGACAACATTTCAGATTTAGTTTCAGGGTTCATCTAAAGTAATTGCCATGAAGCTGCAAACTCTTCAGCATAAGTTTGAAACCTTGTCTATGAAAAGTAATGAATCAGTGCAAGATTTCTTGTTTAGAGTGGTGACTATCATCAGTCAAATCAGAGCATATGGAAACCAAATAACTTATCAAAAGGTTGTTTCAAAGGTTATAAGGATTTTAAATCCCAATTTTGATCACATTGTAGCTGCAATTAAAGAATCTAAAGATTTGTCAAAGTTCTCATTAGACGAACTGATGGGATTTTGCAATCTCACGAGGAAAGGATCAATCACAGCTGAAAATCATCAAGCTCGAAAGAATCTGACAAGGCAACAGGAAGACATCATGGTAAAGGCTCATTTCATGGAAGAGGTTGTGGTAAAGGCAAAGGTAGAGCTTCAAAATAATGGCAGTAGTCTACCAATGATCAAAAAGGCAACAAAAGCAACATTCAATGTTACAATTGTAAAAAGTACAAGTATATGAAAGAAGATTGTTGGTTTAAAGAGAAGCAAGTGAACTTTGTAGAAGAAGCTAGTGAAGAAAGGAAGTTATTTATCGCCCACTATGATACTAATGAAGTTCAAAGTGATGTTTGGTCCGTAGATAATGGTTGTTTCAATTACATGACTGGCATAAAATAAATGTTTAAAGAGCTTGATGAAATTCAAAAGATGAATGTCTAGCTTGGAGATGATAAAGATATTCAGGTTGAAGGAAAGGCCCTATTTATATCACAACTAATCGAGGTAACACTATACTTTTGTACAATGTTCAATTTGTACCTAGCTTAGCACATAATTTGTTAAGTTTAAGATAATTGATAATTGGTAAATATTCAATCCTATTTGATGATGAAGCATGTGTGATTAAATATAAAAGTTCAAGTCAAATCATGGCTAAAATTCATTTGAACATAAATAGGATGATTCCACTTGATGTTTCAAATTTGAACAATTTTGCCTTGGTTACTAAAGCATCAAATGACTCAAAGTTATGACACTTGAGGGGCATCTTCATGACAAAGGTTTAACCTTGTTGGAGTATAAAGGTATGGTTTTTGGACTCCCAAAAATTAAGTCCCTTGATTTTTGTGAGAGCTGCATTTATAAGGAACAAACTAAAAGGTCATTTCCAATTATAAAGGCTAAGAGAGCTTCATCTTGTCTTAAATTGATATATGCTGACTTTTGTGGGCCTATAAACAATGAATCATTAAGAGGAAGTCTTTATTTTTTTACTTTTTATTAATGATTTTAGTCGTATGAGCTGGGTTTATTTTTTGAAATTCAAATCAAAAGCATTTGAGAATTTCAAGAAATTCGAGACTTTAATAGAGAAGCAAAGTGGGTCTTACATAAAAGCTCTTCTTATAAACAGAGGTGGTGAGTTTTTGTCAAAAGAATTTACTCAATTTTATGAAGAACATGGAATTCACAATGAATTAACAACACCCAATACACTAAAGCAAAATGGGGTGGTAGAATGCAAGAACCGTATTATTGTAGAGATGGTAAGAAGTTTATTGAAAAGTAAGGGACATCCAAATCAATTCTAGGCAGAAGTAGCTTCTACCTCATTGTATTTGTTGAACATTTCTCCTATAAAAGTTTTCCATAATCAAACTCCCCATGAAACTTGGAAACGTATAAAACATTCAGCAAGCCATTTGAAAGTTTTTAGTTGTATAACTTATGCTTTAGTAAATGCACACTCTCATAAAAATTGGATGAAAAATCTAAAAAATGGATTTTTATTGGTTATTACCTTGATTACAAAGCTTATAAGCTATATAACTCGCTTAGTGGCAAGATTAATGTTAGCAAAAATGTAACTTTTAATGAAGAAGTAAGTTAGAATTGGAGTGACAATATTCGTAAAAATCAAGCTAAAATTGTAGTTCCACTTCAAACAACTTCAAGTTGCCCTTTCTATTTAACTGTAAGTAGAGATATTCCACCAAGTTTGCCTTGCACCCCGATTTCACCAGCTTCAGCCACTGCAAATAGTAATGACAACACCTCAACATCATCAGCTAAGTCTTATAGGGAAATACCTCTAAAGAAATTCAGATCTTTAAAAGAGATTTATAACTATAGTGCATTTACTTTACTTATATCAAATCCTACAACATACGAAGAAGTAGCAAAGAGGGAGGAGTGGCAAAACATAATGAAGGAGGAACTCATAACTATAAAGAGAAACAAAACTAAGAGCTAATTGATTTACCAGGAAGTGAAAATGTTATTGGCCTGAAATGGATATTAAAACAAAGTACAATGGGAATGGGAGTATACAGAAGCTCAAAGCTTGTCTTGTAGTTAAAGATACGCACAATAGCAAGGTGTTGACTTTGTAAAAACATTTTTTCCAATTGCACGGTTTGAAACAATAAGAAATTTTCTAGCCTAGGCTACTTAATTGAAGTAGCATATTTATCAATTTGATGTGAAATTAGCATTCTTAAATGGTGAGTTTGAAGAGGATGTGTATGTTACTCAACTTGAAGGTTTTGTAGTAAGAGGCAAAGAAGCAAAAGTTTACAAACTAAAGAAGGCACTTTATAGGTTAAAGCAAGCTTTAAAGGCATGTTATAGCAATATTGACTCCTATGTTTTGCAAAATGGGTTTGTAAAAGGTAAAAATGAGCTCACTCTTTACTTAAAGAAGATAAATAACAATGATCTTCTTTTATTATGTCTTTTTCTAAATGATGTAATATATATAGGCTCTAATCACTCTCTTGTAGCTGACTTTAAGTCTAGCATGATGAGTAAATTTGAAATGTCAGATTTAGGTTTGTTGCATTATTTTCTTGTCCTTGAAGTGATGTAAGAAGAAGAAGGAATATTTACTTCTCAAATGAAATATGCAATATTTGACAAAAAAAGCACTTCAAGGAATGTTTTCACTCTTGGCTTAGGTGCAATTATATGATGTTCAAAGAAACAAGCAACAACAACATTATCAACTTCAGAGGCAAAATATATGGCTACTACTTCCTCAGCTTGTTAATGCATTTGACTTAGAAGGCTTCTTACTGAGATGCAGCAAAAGCAAAAAGGTATTACTGAAATTTATTGTGATAATAAAATTGCAACTTCAATGAACAAGAATCCTGTATTCTATTGAAGAACAAAGAAGATAGACATATGCCTACATTTCATTCATGATTTGGTGGAAAATGGTGAAATAGTTATAAAGTTTTGTAAAAAAGAACAGGATGCTGATGTATTCACAAAGACGATAACAATAGAATCTCATAAGCATGTGATGTTTAGGTCATTGTTTGGTGTATGTAATTTTGAATCTAAGGGCAAGTATTAAAGATTAATTCAAATTTTGTTTTGACTCGGTTTTTGTTTTTTCACTTGCTTGTTCCTTACTTTTTAGGATTATGGGTAGTAGGAGTAGTAAAAATAAATTATGATATATAGTAGGATTTATTTCTGATTTTTTTGATATTTTAAATGTCATTGTAAACCCTATACAAAGGCATCCGTTTCAGAATAAATATGTAGTGCACTATACAATATTTATGTGACTCTTTTCCACTTTGTTTCTTGTGCGTACTATATATCTCCAACGCTCAATATAGTCCCAAAGAGTCTCTTCATTCCATTCTCTGTGTTGCCATTTGCTAGTGCATGACCTGCTGTTGGGGAGTAAAGGTCCAAATCGTCTTCTGATTCCTTTTTTTCAGGCTTAAAAAGACCATGAACAATTTTGTAACATTATGGAATCTAAATAAGTTTCTATTTTCTTATTAGATTCTGTTTTCATCATCTCTATAATTAAGGGTGGGTTTCGGGTTTCCTCCAGTTTGTATTGTACATGTCTATATTATGTTGTCCATCGGTGATCTGTATTAGTTTTGGAAACTTAACTTTCAATTTGTCTTTCTTGGAAGAATAAGAATATTAATGGAGAAACAAGGATTACCAAGGGTGTGTTCTTGTTCTTTAGACATTAATCTCCATTATGTGTTTTGTTTATAACAAAATATGAGTTTTAAAAGGCTAGAACAGGAACGAGTCTTAATCTTATCTCGCACAATGATTCTAATTTGTCTGATGTTTAGGATCGTTATTTATGCCCACAATTTCATTGGATATCAATCTGTACAGTGTTTGTTTTGCAATTTGTAGTGTTTGTATTATGTGACTTTGCATTTGTTGCCATATCATATTTTGTTATTACTTGATAATAAACGGTATAGTTCCCATCCACGATAGCAGCTCGACGAAGAGGCGAAAACATTAGTCTAGTACAAATTTGATTTTTATACATTTACAAGTTAATTATGCACAAATTTCTTAAACTGAGAACCGAATCTTAAAAAAAAATGAATTTTTCTAATTCAAGAAATGAATGATTGAAAAATATTTTATCAATAATTAATCAATACGAGGACTAGTATATGCAACGCAGGACATAAGAGATAATATAAATTCAGCACATGAAGTATCTATTATGAAGATTAATGTTTAGAATCCATTCATTATCTTCACTTTATTATCTAATTATTCATAAATGAAATAAATTTAAATTTTCAAAACGTAATAGATTATGAAAGCATTTATTCTACATGCAAATAAATATTAGATTTGATATTAATTAAAGGAGTATATAACTGTGATATTTCATCTCATAACTATCCTTAATTAATCAAATCATTTATTGTTATTCTACGATTAAAGGAATCTTAGCAAGAAACTCTTTTTTTTCCTTTCAGAATTTTATCATAATTCATTTCACTGATAAACATATATAATTTAACAGTTATTATGTAAAAGGTCACACCTTTTAAACTCATTTGGTATATACTTTTATTATCAGTCACACACATATATATACGTACTTGCACTCTTTCAAAATCAACATTTTGCAACTCTTTTCCTATGTATGGCAGCAGGGTTAGTGAGCAAGAGGAGTGATGCATTCTTAACATTTCTGAGATCCATTCCTCAGATCGCCTGTCTGTATCATCTTTCGGGCTCCTTGTCGCCATGCTTAGCTGAGGAACAATGCTACGACCAAATGGAGTCATTTTGTTCCACCTGTTTTATGTCACAAACTCGACTCGAACTATGCCAATTTGAATTAACAATTTCTGTTCCGACATGAAAGAAGGGAGGTGCAGGTCATCCTGCCGATAAAAAATATGTTCTTCATGCAAAAGATCCTTTTGCTGAAAATGTCCAAGTTTGAGAATGTTAAGTCTACCCACATGGTATAGATGCAAATTTTGCCATGCTTTCTTGAGAATAATTTGCCGAAGAGCTTACAATTTATATTAACAATCAGTATAATAAAACAGGAAGATAAGCAAAGCATCTCATCATCTATTTTATCGAAAAGCTTGCTAATTTAAGTTTCGCTTTGTCCCCCTGTTCAGATAGCTTTTAGCTTATAGGCTCAGATAGCTTTTAGCTTATAGTCTAAACTCCTGTCAAGACATACTTGCTGCTTTCCTGGGGGACGACTTGCCATTAAGAGTTTCTTCGATGGTGGTACTTTGGTCTTTCCCACAACTTTCAGATGAAGTCAGGACCCTTTTACATTGATTTCTTAAAAGTCAGGGTTTGGGATTGGATTACTAGATTAATACAAGGATGTAACTTACACCCCATATTTTTTGTTGCAAATTTCTTCTACATACGTACAGCCTACAGGATGGCAAAAACAACCTCATATAGGCTGTTCTAAGCCAATTTTGGACAGCCTTTCTATAAACAGATCGATGTTCTCATCTCTATCCAGCATGCTTATTCTCACATACTCAGGACTGACACCAAAGTGCCTTCCACCCCTTGTTAAGATCTTGTGTTCCCGGAGAAATGCCTCACAATCCTCTATTGGCTCTTCACATTTCAACCATGCAAAAGCTGCACATCTCACCATGAATGTATGCAAGTGCATAACTATCGAAGTACAAACCTGCTGAATTATGAATTATGGGATTTGAGAGTGTATATAATCAGTTATGTTTACCTGGTTGAGGCTTGAAGAGTCTGCCAGAGAACTTGCAAAAGTCTGGGGAAAACTCAGGCAAACTGAAGAGGCCACTTTGTTCCACCGCTTCCCTCAGTGGTGTCCACCTCTCGTTCATTTTTCTGTAGCCAAAATCAAATAGGGTCTCTTCCACGCTCTTGGTATATTCGTAGCTGTCCGAAACAACTTCCAGTACTTTGGCTGCTCGCACTTGTGAATCCTTGGATACGCCTATGGTGCTAAGCTCGATGTACTTGACCATCCTCTTCGCTATCTCCGGGTCTTTGACGACAGCCCACCTAAATGATGCAAATTTCAATAAAGAATCATCAAAAATAAGTTCATGATGAAATTATTACATAAAACAAGCTATATCTAATAAAAAGTGAAAGTAAATTGAGTTGCTTACCCAATGCGCATCCCTGCATGTCCAATGCTTTTGGAGATGGTGAACAACATAATATCATGATCAGCAGGTGAAGTTATTGGTGTATACTGCGGCCAGTAGTAAGCCAAATCATGAACCAATAGCCCTCCTGTTCTGTTAACCACAGCCTGCCTGGAATAGCCATCAGGATTGTTGGGTGAAGTAACAAGTTCAATGTATGGCCCGCCCTTACTAAAACTTCGAGCATCTCCAGCCCATTTGTAGAGATTTGACTTGACGCAGTCAGTAATAGCAGGATAAGACTGCAGCAAATCAGTTGAGAGTTACGTTAGACCAATAACTGTCACCATCAAGGCCAGACCAATTTGGCCATGCAGGAACTAGAACTATACATAGATTAAAGATGCAACAGACTACAGAGTACAATTTCTTACAACCAAAGCGGCCCATGGCCCTTCCATTGTGGTCTATTAATAACATCAATGTCGGCATTAAAAGAATAAAAACTCTAACATAACGTAGATTTTGGACTGACAGGGCAATCTGTCTTGATCTTTTGCCATCATTACAAGTTATGTCATTTGAATATGTGCTAGTCCATTAACCAACACACCAGCATGTGCATGTTACTCAGCGCATCAGGTTGCTTTGACTAGCATGCATTCCCATAGTTGAGGGTAATCAACTCCATTTCATGTACACGTAGAGAATATCTTTCTTCTGCACAACGTATCTGACACTAGAATAAATTTTTGATATTATTGTTCTAAATTCAAGTTATCTACAAAGTTAGTAACATATATATTTATCGTATGAAGTCATTAACTCGGGGATTGATACTTGAGATGAAGTAGGTTATAGGCTGAAACTCTTATCAGCTACGATATATCAGAAACAGTCAACAGTTGGAATATCTATGCAGTGGATATAATATTTCTCATACAACATAATTTTTATTTTTAATCAAAGCCACATAGTACCCATTACTGATATAATATATTACTTGAACTTGATTATAGAATTATACGGCAAAAAAATCAATTTGAGCTATTTCCATAAAACTTACAGAGTAGTAAGGTGCAGCAGATACAACACTAATAGGTTCAATTGCATCTTGGGGGCAGAGTGCATATAATACTGCTTGGAAAAGCTGTGTAGAACCCGTCCCAACGACAATGTGTCGGCCCCCAGTGACAGCATTGCCAACAATCTGATGAAGCCTAAGTACCTGCTTGGCAAACTCAGGTTCTAGAAACCAGCAGAGGTTACCAATGTCAGAGAAGTAGCTCACTGATTGCCAACCAGGAATCACGATAGTAGATTTATCGCCAGCTTGCTGCCAATACCTCGTATACATTGTCGGATCGCCACTGCATTGAGCAAAACTGTAAAAATCAGCAAAATTGTAAAACAATCCACATGAATGACGCACTAAACGTCAACGGCCCTCAATTCATTTACATCTCAAATAAGAAAAATGAGCAACTTTGCTCACTGTTGAC
>JANSVA010000006.1:38717395-38729588 GCA_025504915.1 Erythroxylum reticulatum | reverse complement strand
TAATAATAATAATAATAATAATGAATTTATCATAAAAATAGAAAATGCAAATTCAAAGATAACAATAATGCAAGAGTTAGTTTGGGAGACAGGGGACAATGTCTCCCTGTCCTCCCTTTTTGGGAGAGACAATAAACTTTGTCTCTGTCCATCGGGGACGGTGGACAGGACTTTAGAGACAGCAAGCAAACGTATAACAGAGACAGGATTTTTCTGTCTTATCTTCTGTCCCCATTAACGGAGACAGGAACTAAACGCTGCCTTAAAGAACATGAACCAAGTTGGGAAACTTGACAAGGGGACAGCAATGACATTAACCTGATTTATATATTTGCCAATATGAGAGATGCAAATACACAGCTTAGTCTGATAAAAAGTAAGTGATTTTATCATAGACGCCTGAGCCTAAAATTTGCAAGATCGAATCTCTACTTTAACCCTATTGTCCTTTCTAGAACAAAAGAAGTAATCAGAAGCGATGGGGTGGGATTCCAAAAGGTGTGGTAGGAATGGGAGTGCGTAACTGGTAGGGCCATCCCCATGACATGAACACATCAATGATTAGATGATGTACATGTAATTGGTAGATACATAAGATCGTCTTTAGGGGGACCCACAAAATGGAAGATCCAACAAGCCCACTTCCTTTAATATAAACCAGAGAGGAGGATCATGAAAATGCCATATGCCAAAGTTACAGGGGCGGCAGTGGCACAACTTCACTCTTCAGATCTCAGACACTCTAACACCTAAAATAAACTTTGTTGTTTAGATCTTCCGAAAGGCCAAAAACCGGGTTGCATGCATTTTGCAAAAAAGTTGACCCACGAGGACCCACAAACATGCACTTTGGTTTTCAAACTTAACCATGACAAGGGCTAAAGTAAGATTTAACAAAGCCAAAAATGTTTAAAGATTGCTTTTTTAAGGATTTGTTTTAGCTGTTTGAGGTCCACAAGAGCACAAGAGTAGCGGCTGGTGAGGAGGGCAATGATGGAGTGGTCAAAGTGTAATAAGCACCAGCCAAAGTTGAGGTAATAGATGATCATAAAATAATTTTCAAAAAAAAAAGATGATCATAAAATAGGATAATAGGATAGTTAGGTGCTCCGAACCCAAAGTTGAGATCTGTTCAATTTGGGCACCACTTTCCAGTAGTATCAGTAGTAATTCACCCCTCAACTTGGGAGCTGGGAACAGAGAAATGACAAAAAGAAACAGCTATCATCACGAAGTACGAAAAGACCGTGAATCACTCGCCACCACGCCCAAGTCTAACATAAACCATAAGTGTAGTTCCCCTACCCATTTTCACCTGTTCCTTTTTGACCTCAACGATTCAATAAGGGAACAGACGGAACAGATCTTTGGAACAGAAAATCTGTTGCAAACAGTGTAACGTCTGAATACACGGACCTGTCTTCATCAACTCTGCCAGAAGGCTTGGAAATAGCCGTTTAAAAGTAACTCCCCGCTTTTCGGGTTGGAAGAGATGTACGCAACTTTTTTAAAAATTTTATTTTTGTTATTCGAACTTATGACTTCGTAATAAAAAAAGCTTTACCAATTCCTCAAAAAATCACCAGTAAATGGGAAAAAATATTAAAGAAGAAAAGGCAAATGTAAATTTTGAGAAGACAACACCAAACTCTGCCAACCAAAAACCACGTTAACAGTTTGAAGGGAATGGGCGAAAACAATAATGAACCCTTTTCGGAGGTAATTGATTGATATCAAACAAAAAATTAGGAGAAAGGAAATGACAAAGGGTGAGTTAGTCAGCACTTACTGGTCAAGATTGATGACTCTGTCCTCGGTGTTGTTGACCGGTGTCGCAGTGGAAGGTGAACTAGAAGAAGAAGATGAGGTAGCCTTGTGTGTCTGGCGATAAGCATGCAGTTCAGCCAGAACACCACCACCGACTACTTGCTTTAGCAGTGCTACACCATCAAGACCCTCAGTCCCAGTTTCGAAGACTACCCTCAAAAGCAAGCTAACGTTCAGAGCTACAGAAACCACAAGCAAGTGCCTCATTGAGAACTTCCCCATCTGTCTGGCAAACTTTGACTAATTAGAGTTACAAAAACAGAGTACTGAAAGAAACAGAGCTTGCCCTTCTTTCAAGACAACGTTCAAGAAGATGTGAGCAAAGGAGGAATAGAAGAGAAGGGTCAAGGGTCCTCAGAGCTTTTCCATTTCACGAAATACACTAAACTTTGCTGGGGAAAAAAAAGCATTGGATTTTTTTCTTCGCAGCAGAGAAGTAGTCAAGTTACCGGAAATAGTTTTTGAATTAGCAGGAAAACCATTAACAGAAAAAAATGGAGAAAAAAGGACCAATAACCAACATGTTAGTGAGTAATTGAGAAAAAGTGGTATTTCTTGATCTTGGACTAAGCAACCGTTATAGGGAAGCCAAATACTGAGGCTCCAGAAACGGCGTGATGGGTGACGGGGTGATAGTTCTAAAATGTGCCAGGAGGGCGTAGACCATCCTAGGAAAGGCTTCCGACAAGAGATTTTCCTCAGGAACCAAGAAATCCTCCTGATATTTTCCTGGAAAATTTGCAGCTTTGCTATTTTATATGCCAGATCTCGAAAAACAATAACACACGATACAGATTCATTGTTTCATATTGTTTTCTTCTTATTACACATAAGAATAAAAAAAGGAAAAAAGATTTACGTGTTTAGTTAGTAGAACTACGAGCAAAAGGGTTTTCTCATGAGTTTTGACATGCTTTGTGAATAACTGATGGATTGAACAGGGGATGCGTTTGGATGAAGACATTGATTGGTGCTGGAGATTTTTTAAGTGCAGACTTGCTGTGTAGATTAGATTACTTGTAAAGCGTGTCAGTTTTCCTATGTAGCATGAGTTAAAACCTCAATGAGTCAACTCGGGAAAATTCATCTGTGCAACCGTTTCCACTTCCAAAAAGAGTTGACTCTTTGAAAGTTGCCAGCATTACCATAGAACAATTGACAACGTATCTTTTTTCCCATAGTTTACTTTAGATGAGAAAAATGCCCTTTTTTAGAAATTAAAAATATATTAACGAATAAAGGGTTAACAATAAACGATTATGTCAAAAGACTCTTAAAACACTGATCCACTAATTAATACTATTATTACCGCATACAAAGCAAGCAATTAAAAGACAGAATAAAACGACGACACAACTAATCTTGTGTATATCATTGTTTAATTTAGGGTATAACTAATTTCCTCTTTCTTAACACTTTTAGAGATTTCTCGATTTGGAATGGGTAAGATCTGGCGAAGGTGTCAGACTTTGATTTTCCTCTCTTCTTCTCTTTTTTTGTCTACATTCAATGGAGCTTATATAAGGTAAGCCTCGTCGCTAGCAGCTCTTCGCTTCTTAGCATTTAGGGCAATCTAACCTTATTCCCGCAACTCTCCAGATATGGCTAACCATAGGAGTGAGCAATAAGCTCTAAGGGAATCTCTATCAGGTAGGTGTCTCCATTGGTTTTGCTCTTTTATGCTATTTGATTTCATTGTAACTTAACTTCTAACAAAGGGATAGCTATACCGAGAGCTGAGAAGGGAGTACAACTTTACTTTTAATAGGTAAGTCATGAACTCCTCTTCCTTGATTTTGTTTGTAGAGGCATGATTTGTCATTTATTTTCTTGAATGATGAATGCTGGAATAGTAGACAAAAAAAACTCTGGTTTAGCATTACTAAGAATTTAGGAGCAGGGACTAGATTCTCCATGTGAGAGTTATTCCTCTACTATAGTGGGAGTACAACTGATTTATGATCAGTTGTTCTCTTATTCTAGCTACGATAAGCTTAATAATAGAGGATAGGGAAGTAGACTTTTGTTCAAATCTTTTGTAATTTCTCTCTTTCCAAATTTTTTGAGTGCATGTGGCCATTGAGATTAGAATCATCAAATTTTGACACAACTAGATGGGATAACTCTAGTAGTATTCTATAGAGATTGTTCGAAATTGGATCATCAGTACTTAGTCTTAAGATTTTTTCCCGTATTTCTTTAGAGTAATCATACTCAAAGAAAAGATGGTCTCTAGTCTCTTCTTTTAGATTACATAGATTGCACATCTTTGAGGAGGGTAGGAATTGTAGCCTATCCATTATACTGAGTCTGTTCAAAATATCTAGCCAAAGCAGAAAACTAGTTTTAGGTCTAAGAACCTTGTTCTAAACCATAAAGTACCATTCCACTCTATTAAAAATCCCCTCCCTCAATTTCTTAGCTTCCTTCAATGTTATTTCTGATATTAGGATCCCTTTCCATAAATAAGTATCATTTTCTCCAAGGATTCTGAACAGTGAAATGGACAGAAGTCTAGTTTCATCAATTGATAGTGACCAAGTTCCATTTATAATAATTTCTTAGAGCTTATTATTCATAGGAAACCTTACCAATAGGGTTCTTGCCATCTGATTTTGAAATAATGCACCTTGCCCAATCTAATTGTCATATCATAAGGAAAATCTTTCGCCAGCCCCTATTTGACAAGAGATATTATGTTGTACTTCATCCTTCATTTTCAGAATTTAGTTAAAGAACCATGTGTAACTTTCTTTGAGTCTTAAAGCCCAAAAACTCCCATCTTTCAATATGTAAATATGGATCCATTTGATCCATAGTGACTGCTTATCACTTAGGATTCTCCTGATTCTCTTAGACATAAGTAATATGTTCTTCTTGGTTATTAGCTCCAGTCCTAATCCCCCCTTCTTTAGGTTGACAAATACTCTTCCAACTGACTTTTGCTTTCCCTTTTTCTCCATTCCTATTTCCCCATATGAACTATTTCATCATTCTTTCAATTGTTTTAGTAAGCCCCTTAGTAAGAAAGAGATAGGAACACTAGTAAGTTTGCATTGATGATATAACTAAGTTTAAGAGCTGAATTTTCCCTCCATAAGATAGGGCTCTATTTGTCCAAGGACTTAATCTTTTCTGAACTTTTTCAATTAGAGGAATACATTCACAAAACCTTAATCTCCTAGATGAAATTGGAATTCCTAAATGAAGGAGAGGAGGTTCCTCTAATTCCATTTCCGTAGTTAGTGTCAATACATTTGATTGGTGAGAAGCGCTTTTTGAAAGCATAAAGTAAAATTTTTGAAGATTAACACTCAACCTCGACATTTCTTTGAAAGAATTGAGAGTACTCATCAATAGAGAGATTGAGTGGATATTCGCCTTGCTTAGGAGTATGAGATCATTTGCAAAACATAAATTGGTTAGTGAAATCTTCTTACATTTGGAATGGTATTTAAAACCTGGGTCTTTAGATGAGTTATACTTTAACATTTGGGTAAGAACCTCCATGCAAATTAGGAATAAGTAAGGTAACAGAAGATCCCCTTGCCTAAGTCCTTTTTTGCCTTTAAACATCTCTATAGGGCTCTCATTTATTAGAATTCCGAGAGACGTAGTAGTAATGCGTTCCTGGATTCACCTTATGAACCTATGAGGAAATTCCATGACCTCCATAGTTTGTAGCAAGAAACTCTAATTCACACTATCAAAAGTTTTCTGTAGATGCACTTTAATAGTAAAGTTATGAGGACTTTTCCTTCGGTTATACCCCTGGACTATTAAGAATATTATCCACAATATACCTATTCTTCATAAACGCTCCTTGATTTTCACCGATGAGAGACTAAAGAGCCTCCTTCAGCCTATTTGCCAAGATCTTTGCAATGATCTTATAGAGAAAGTTTGTGCTAGAAATAAGTCTGAATTCATTCCAATAGGATGGATTTGAGTTTTTAGGGATTAGACAGAGAAAAGTCTTATTAATCTCCTTTAGCATTACCCCTTTTTGGAAGTAACTCATGAACTGTCTCCTTACCAACCCCCTCCCCCCACTGTACTTTAAGGTTTTTTATAGAAAAAAACATTCAATCCATCAGGGCCAGGTGCTTTAGAGCCATTCATGTCAAACACCACCCTCTCTATTTCTTGGTTTGTTATAGGCCTAATTAATAAGGAAACCTTATGTTTAGGAATTCTTGCAGTGACAAACTTCCTAAGGTCATCTCCTATGACAGGAGAGGAATCTACTATGCCTAGAAGTTTCTTGTAAGAAAAGGTTGTTTCCTTAGCTAATCCTTCTTATCCAGCCACAACCTCTCCATCTTTAGTTGTAATAGACGTGATTATGTTTACATTCCTCCTAGTTTGCATTGAGTTAAAGAAGAATTTAGTACATTTATCCCCATTATTTAGCTAATTAACTATAGATCTCTACTTCAATAGTAAGCTTTGGTTATCCGCCATTTATAAGTATTCCTTTAGAGCTTCCTTTTGTAGCTGAAACTAGTGAAACATCTGTCGGATTTTCTACCAATGAAAGTTGGATAGTTCATTATTTATCTCTAACCTTATCAATTTGCTTCGAGAGATTTTGTCTTCTTTTAAAATTGAGGGATTTCAATTCTTACTTGATAGGCTTAAGCTTTTGTAGACAAATGTACTGTTTTATCCCAAAGTAATCATACTCCATCTCCTTCAATATAGCTTCCTAAAAGCCTTCCATGTTGCCAAGAAATTATTAAATATGAAAGGATGAAGGATTCTGACATAATTGAACAAATTGTCAATCCTTATAAGAGTATGGTCAAAAATACCAGGGTCTAGAAATTTTGCTATACTTCCTGAAAAGGAATTTAGCTAATCCACATTTACCAAAGCCTTATCTAACTTTTTCCTGATATGTCAAGTAGAACTTTGTTTGTTAGACCATGTGAATCTACGACTTTTGGATTTCAAATCTGTAAGTTTCACCTCCTGCATACAATCATACATATCTGAACAATGATTGTGTAAATTACAATTACCTTCTACTTCAAATCTGAATAGTGTGGTGTTAAAATCACCACACATTAACTATGGAGAATTTGTCAAGGCCTTTAATCATCTGATAGAATTCCAAAGTTTAGGCCTTTGAAATCCAAGGTTAAGACCATATATAAAAGTAGCTAAAACACTAGAGTTTTCCATCTTGAAGTAGATCTTAGTGTGAATAAACTACTGATTTGTTTCAAGGGCTTTCACCTCCACTAAATCACCATCATAAGCAATAATAATCCTACCATAGGCATGGCTTTAGCAGTTTGATAATAACTGTCATTTCCTACCTAAACAGTATAGCTTATTCAGATTTATTTCCCTAATTTTAGTTTCCAAAAGATATAAAACCTTAGGTTTCTCCTTTAGGACAAAATCCCTTATAACATTAAACTTGGATGGGTTATTTATTCCACGTACATTCCATACTATAACTGTTATAAGAGATTGCTCTTACCTTTGGAGCCTTTCTTACTGCTCCTATTACTTTTCCTAGAAGTCACTTGTTCAAAATGCTCCTCTTAAATTCCTCCATTCAATGGTTTAGCCTTTTGAAGGCACTGTTCATTCTATGGGGAGTAAAGGCTTCTTCTTCTTGATTTGTATCGTAGTTTTCCAGTCCTTTCACCTCCTTGTCTATTTGAGCATTAGTTTGGTCATTAAAAAAATCATATATGATCCTCCTTTTCTGTCTGAATCTAAACAATTTGTTTCTTGACTATTTCCCCCAATTTTAAGAGAAACTTCTTCCAACTGACTAAGTTTAGAAATTTCAGCAACCTGTTCATCCATTTCATCCTCTTTCTTTCCTTTTGAGTCACTCTTTTCTATACCCATCACCTCTTAATAGTCTCCTCTAGTAAAGATTTTTCTAGTAGGTTTTCATTCTTTTCTTTGAGCTTTAAGTGATGGTTTCCATTGGTATGTAACCATAACTCTATCCTCTCTAAGAAAATGCTCATTTGTCAACCTTAATATAGGAATGTAGTCCTTCATGTCTTTGGAAATATCTATACTCATACACAATCTGGAAAACTCGACCCTTTTCCTCAATGATGTGTTCTCATCCATACATATAGGTTTCTCCAAATAACTAGCTATCATACTCAAGCCTTTGGTAGTCCAATATTCTAGAGTAATGTTGTGAATTTTTACCCATAATGGAATGTTTTTCATTTTGATTTTTTCTATTTTCATTCCCGGTTGCCAACTTTGAAGAAATAAAGGGAGTTGTGATATGTTCCACGAACTTTCTTCAATTATATTTTGTTCTTCTGATTTTGAAGAGAAAGTGAAGATAATGTTATCCTCCTCTATGAGCATTACATCCATTAAACCTCTTCCTTTCTAATTCCTCTGAGACAAAGCTTGTATCATTGGAAATGCAGGTCTTTGGTCCATGAAAAAGCTAACTAGGGTAGACTCCCATGTTCTAGCTCCTTCCTGTAGAAGTTCTAGGCTAGGAGCCATCATTAGTTTCCCTTCAATCTCTATTGGAGAACTAAAAACCAAAGGAGAATCAGAATTATCTCCCACAACTTATTTCTATGTCTTCCTAACTCTTATAGTAGAAACTCCTTCTGTTGGGTCTATTTTCTTAGGGGAAAACTCTAAAGTTAAAGGTGGGGTATTTTTAGAGAGGAGTGGAGAGGAAGAATGGGCTGAAGAGGATTTGGAAGGGGAGTAGGAGTTCACATGAAGTTTTGTAGTGTTATAGATCGGTAGAGCAAGGGAGGGAGTAAATGAGGAAGAAGGTGAATTTGTCCAAGGTAAAGTGGGAAATTCAAAAGGATCGGGGGAGAAAGAGAACGCTAGTTTTTGGTAAGGTAGCAGTGTTTCAGAAATTTATGCAGGGAGTGTAGGTTTTTTAACGGTAATGAAAAGTAGGCGGGAAATGTTTTGTAGTTGCATAGACAATAATGCCTCTGGACTAAGAAAAGGTTACAGAAGGAAGAGGAAGGAGGATGGAGTATGGAGGGCTTTCTAGGGGACAAGAGAAAATGGTGAAAAGAAGACAATCAGACAGAGAAAGATGGGGGGGGCGAGAAGGAAGCTAGGTTGATCTTAATAGCAGGGAGAGTTGGTTAGTGAGAAGGAAGAGTCTCTGTCTCTCTCTAACCACTCATTGCCACTTAATAAAAGTACATATAAAAATGCTCCATTTTGTTTAAATGGATGCATGATGTTTACGTTTTATTATACTTCGATCATTTTCATATCTGAGTTGATATTAGAGATAATATATTCCAAATTGCTTATTTTCAAATTTTATAATCTTAGTAGCACAATTTGTTACTATTTTGTTAGCAAAATCTTCTTTATGTAGGCCTTCATGTCAAAAATTAATTACTAATTAAATATTTATGTGAATTAAAAATTCAAAGCAAATATTTATGTGAAATAAAAATTCAACTTATAATCTCTTTCTGACAATTAATTTTTTACTTAATTTCATAATTTATGAAAATTACAAAATATTATTAATAATATTAAAAGAATTATATTATTAAGTAAAATCTGTCTCTAAAATTTACCTAATATTTAGTTATTATCATTAACATAAATATAATTATTTTGATATTAAAATTAAATAATATTTTATTATATTTTATTTAAAAATTATAATAAACTAAACTTTTTAATTTAAATTTCCTTATAGAGTTCGTTATTAAAAAATGATAATAATATGAAATTTATTAACATTAAATATATTTTCAAGCTTAGCTGTAGTATTTCTATTTTTCTCCTTTTATTTGTTGTGATCATTTATGTTCAACCTAAACTAAACTAAACACTGATGATGAAATTATGATACTTTGTATTTATATAAGATACAAAAAAATTAAGAATTAAAATATTAACATAACCTTAATATATTATTAAAATTGTCAAAAACAGTATATCCAGTTATAAGTAATAGTATATTTATTGCTAATCGTATTTCAATTTCTCATAAATTTATATCACTTTAATTCTATAAAATAATTAATGTATAAATTATAATAAATCATTAATCATAATTCACACCTTATTTTAAAGTTTGATCATAATCTTATCGTATCCTTTGAATTGTTTTCAAAACCGATCCATCTCAACTACCTTAGCCGCATAAATGTTTGACTTCTAATGGTAGCTATAGAACAGGTTGAGAAAACTTTGTAACTCTTACAGAAAGGGTTCACAATAAGAAAAACGTCATTTAGCAATGGAAATTACTAACGGAAAATGTTTGTAACCTGTTGGTAATATAAATTAGCAACGAAATCAACTAATGGACAAAAACATCGTTAAAATTGCCATAAGTAAATTTACCGATGGACATATTATGTAACTGTCGGTATATTAACCTACGGAACTAAATATTCCATCGGAATATTTTTCGACAGTACTGGTTATTTCGTCAATGAGATTTTTTACAATTATAATTGACCGTCAGTGAGTATATGGATGGTTCAGAAAATCCTGACAGTTAAGTTGACTTCAACTTGCAATATTACCGCCTGAACAAAGAGTAACTGCTAGTAAATATCTTACATTTTGCCAACGGTTTATAATGTGTCATCAGTAAATATAGTGCATTTTACTGATAGACATTTATTTTTCGTCGGTAAAGAAAATTTAAAAATTCTGACATTGAATTTTATTTCATGATTTTATTATTAATACATAATTTCAATAGTTATGAATTATTTATGCATAATATTTTGATTTGTTTATATATTTAATTGTTTAAACAGAAAGTTGATTGATGATATAAAGTTAAAAATATCTTAATTGATAATAAAAACATTATAGTGTAAATAATAAGTCTTTGTAATTCAAAGCAAATGACTATAACAATCCTATTGTCCTGGTAACTACGACTACTCTGAAGTGTTACCCTTCACCTTCAACTCATCTACCTCATGTCTCATCTGAGCTATGTAGTCCATCAATGTCTCCACTGTGATCCGAAGCTGATTGACTTTATTGGTTTGCGACCATATACTAGATGTTGCTGCACTGGACGTGGAGGATTGCGAATAACATGTATTCCAAATGAACCTAGCTCATAGATCATTCTAGACAGTCCCTACCACCCACTGCATCAAGATATGTTTGACTCTCATCAATAGCTTGTTCGTGCTGAGACTGTCGCTAAATACTTTCTTGTATTTGGTCCTTTTATAAAGCAGTGTTTATATTAGTAAGTGATAATTATTTAAGAATTAATATTAAAGCACATATTTCACGTACATTCAATTCTCTTCATCTAGAATGTCACACCGTCATATTTTTTAGTGTGAATGCGCAAAAATAACTGACTGGGTGTAGGCTTTATACCCATAAACTTTTCCTGTATAAGAATAAAATGTTATAAGTGAATTATAATTTATAAAAATTTCGGCATAATTTCCTCTATTTTTATGATATTTACCCCTTGTTAAACAAAGAAAATAACTCAACACGGCTATATATGGCACCAAACATTTACACCTTTATCATTATCCATAATATACATATTTTCATTCCAACATTCACACATCAATTTAAATTGAAATACAACAAAGTAAAATAATTAGAATATAAGTGTAAAGTTTAGATACTTACAAGCCTCTCTATATGCTTGTGGTGGGTAATTGATCATTTCGTATGTACGGGAAGACTCTCTCCCCCCGGTTCTCCACATTTTTTGGTCGAGTTACGCTCAGAGATGGACATTGCCTCAGGTGATGTCCAATACTTCTGCCAACAACTCTATATCTACTTAGAAATATAAGGCGGTCGTACGCTAGCCTTGTGTATTGCACCAATAAAGTCACGATAATGTGTACAAATAATTTTATACCATTTGCAAAAATTTAAACATATAACTTAATTATAAATATATAGTATTTTATGTAATTTCACTTACAGATTATTAACAATTTTTATGTACGTTCTTTCATCAAGTCTCTCAACTCCAAGCTGACGGCCGTCTCCTTCATTTGATATAGGGGTAGTGGATGATGTAGAGTGGTGGATGGTGTAGCATGAGAAACAACAGGTGATGCGTCATCTGCAACTGTAGGCCCTAAAGTGGGAGGAGGTAATTTAATTGCAGTTGTAGACTGAGACGATTGACCTTCACAGTAAGTACCTCCGAATCGTTGTCTGAACCTGGGTTGCATTACATCACGTTATCTCTTTGGTGACATATTTCTACATGAAATTCATTGTTTATTGAACTTTATAGAAATATAAGAATTTGAATTCAATATTTTACATAGTATTTTCAAAAGGAAATAAGGCGATTTGTTGAATATCATATTCAAGTACAAACTTTGAATTAGAAGGTTAACAATTGTTACAG
>JANSVA010000006.1:38647635-38667238 GCA_025504915.1 Erythroxylum reticulatum | reverse complement strand
CTAAAGTGTTTTGTAATTGTGAAAGGGCCCAAATGGCTATTGAAAATATTATTAACTGTATTGTGTGATTGAAAATGTTTATGAATGAAAGCGGGCCCGAACTGGTTAGGGATTTCTACATATCATGTTTATGTTTTTAAACAAAAAAATTATATCGATTTTTGAATGATTGAGTATCCTAGCACGCCACCCTCGCGGGGCACGGACTCGAACATCACCCATCGATGTTAGGTTTGGGTCTTGCGGGAGTGGGATGCTACACCAAAGGACCAGGAAAAAACAACTTTCATATGCCCTTTTGGTACCTTTATGTATCGAAGAATGCCTTTTGGACTATGGAATGCACCTGCCACATTCCAAAGATGTATGGTAAGTATTTTCTATGATTATGTGGATGACTGTATTGAAGTTTTTATGGATGACTTTAAAGTTTATGGTGAGTCTTGTGATACTTGCTTAATTAACCTTGAAAAAATTTGAAACGTTGCATTGAAAATAATTTGATTCTTAATTATGAAAAATGCCACTTTATGGTTGATTAAGGGATAATCTTAGGTCATGTAGTGTCTTCTAAGGGAATTGAGGTTGATAAGGCTAAGATAGAAATCATTAAATCTCTTCCTTACCTCGTAAGTGTATGGGAAGTTCGTTCTTTTCTTGGACATGTAGGTTTCTATCGATGCTTTATCAAAGATTTTTCGAAGATCATTCAACCTTTATGCAAATTACTTTAAAAAGAAGTGGAGTTCAAGTTTGACGAAGCATGTAGGAAAGTATTCGATGAATTAAAAGAGAAGCTAATTTCTGCTCCAATAATCTAGCCCCCAGATTGGAGTCTTCCATTTGAGATAATGTGCGATGCAAGTGACTATGCGTTAGGCGTTGTTCTGGGGCAAACGATGAATAAAGCACCGCATGTGATTTATTATGCTTCGATGATGCTAAATGATGCCTAGAAAAACTATTCAACAATAGAAAAAGAATTATTGGCAATTGTTTTTGGGCTAGAGAAGTTCTGTTCATATCTGTTGGGCACACATGTCATAGTTTATTTAGATCATACTGCGTTGAAGTATTTGTTGTCCAAAAAGGAAGAAAAGACATGTCTTATTCTCTAAATTCTACTACTGCAAGAATTTGATGTGGAGATATGGGACAAAAAAGGAACTAAAAATCTAGTTGCAGATCACCTTAGTCGTATCTATCTAGACACAACTTCAGATAACCTGAAAGATGAATTTCCAGATGAACTTTTATTTGCCACACAACAGGTAACACCTTGGTATGCTGAAATAGTCAATTTTCTGATTACCAAGTCTTTACCTAGTACTTTATCACGAGCTAAAAAAGAAAAAATCAAAAGAGAGGCTAAATATTATACATGGGATGAGCCACATCTGTGGAAATATTGTTCTAATCAAATTATTAGGCGGTGTGTATATGATGATGAGATCCTTTCTATATTGAAATTTTTCCATTCTTTTGCATGTGGTGGACACTTTAGTCCTAGAAGGACAGCCCATAAGGTGCTTGAATGTGGTTTATTTTGGCCTAACTGTTTTATGATGCTTATATATTTTGCAAGTCTTGTGATCGATGTCAAAGAACGGGTAGTTTAGGACCAAAAGACCAAATGTCGTTCACAAATATCTTGGTATGTGAAATTTTTGATGTGTGGGGAATTGATTTTATGAGCCCTTTTCCTTCGTCTTTTGATAAGACATATATTCTCGTTGCTGTGGATTATGTTTCAAAATGGGTTAAAGCTAAGGCTACTCATACTAATAATGCTAAAGTTGTTGTTGATTTTGTTAAATCTCATATTTTTGTCAGGTTTGCAGTACCTAAAGCAATAATTAGTGACCGCGGGACTCATTTTTGTTATCAAATTGTTGAGGTTTTACTGAAGAAATATGGTGTTACACATTGAACTTCATCAGCATACCATCCCCAGATAAGTGGATAAGCCAAAGTTTCTAACAGGGAAATCAAATCAATTTTGGAGAAAGTGGTTAATCCTAATAGGAAGGATTGGAGTTTGCGTTTAAATGACACGCTATGGGCATACAGGACAACATATAAAACTCCTATTGGTATGTCGCTATATAGGTTGAAACCGCAGAAGAAATTGAACTGGCTGAGCCAGTTTACTCTGAATTGGGAAGATTGGAGCACAACCAGCTCGCTTTCTTCGAACATCAGAAATTTCAACCGTCTTTTCCACCAACACCTTGATGCATTAACAGAGAAGCTTCTTTAACTTTTATTTTCTTTATTTTCTTGTGTTTTTCTTTTTTGAGAGTACACTAAGGAAAATGTAGATTAAGTGTGGGGGGGAACAATGAATGTTTATGTGACTGTGTGTTTTGAATTTACTATTTTTTTGTTTATTTTGATTTTGATTTTAATTTTGATTTTTTTTCTTTTAATTTGCATGTGATATGTGTTAAACCATGAAATTCTATCTTGATAGTTGGAATGAGACTGAATTGTGTGCTTGAAGTCAAATTAGGCCAATTGAATAGAAGGTGAATCATGCTAATTGATTAAAATAGTTGGTTACATAAGTTTACTCAGAAATTGATGCTTGATTGATTAGGTAACGTATAAAAGCATAATGGATTTTCAATTGAGCCTATGTGAAGGATTGAGCCCATATGACTCCATTCAAAAAGTCATTTCATTTTTTTTGTCTGTGTGATACTCCCTTAGGTGATTACCTTCAGAACTTGCTTTGAACTGGTTTGAATATATTAGATGCATGCTAGATAGAAATGATTAAGGCCCTTTTTCTTTTAACCGTTGACTTAAATGACCCACCTATCTTATTTACCCTTGCAAACCCCTTTGAGCCTTCACCCCTTTTGTTTCTTAAAGAAAACACCTCATTTTGAAACATCAAACCCCATTAGCCTTACCTATTCACAAGTTTAATAAAGTACTAAGTTAGCTAGTTTTGGGACTTTTGGTTATATTTTTTTCTGAGCCGAGTTTACTGGTACTTCTTCTCATAGAGCACATTTTATTTAACTATTGTTATTGATTATTGTTTTCTCAGTATTCAAAAACAAAAGAAAATCAAAAACAAAAAAGAGAAAAAAAGAAAAAAGAAAAAGAAAAGGATCAAGTATAGTAGCAATAATAATTTTTGAGTAGTTAGTTTTTTTTACATGCAATTCTCAAAATTACGCTTTGTTGTCCCTTTGTACATTTAGTACTTTATGACTGCTTGTGAAGAACCCCTCAAAATCCTTTTCACTCACCTTAACCTTAGCCCCATTACAACCTCAAATAAATCCTTTTTGATCTATTTTAGCATGTCATCACTGTAGAAGAGAATTGGTATATTTGCAAGCCTATGGTAGTGTGATTTCCTATAGGGAGTTTTGAGCGAAACACAACCTACAAACACTTGAGTGAAATGAGTGAATTCCTTGAGGAAAATCCATTGTGAGTTTATGCTTATCTTTGAATGATAGTTTCATAAGTTGAGTTGGTTTATGTGCATCAATGAAAACTAAACATGATGTGTGTAATAGCTTGACTATAGATTGGCCAAAGTTTAAATGATTGCATGTGCTTAGTTTCTTTGAAAATGAATTGATAGAATTTGATGGTCATGTTTAATTTGCTCGAGTAAGTGTGGGGGGTTTATTAGTGTCTTTATTTTCTATCTTTTTATGTGTTAATTTTCTTTATTCTTGAGGTTTGAAGTTATACTTAATGAGAATTAATCTTGTTTTATGTCAAGGTATATTTTGGAACTAAATAGAAAGAACCGCGACAATTTTGGGATAAAAAGAGCTGAACTAGATGTTGACCCTAATTAGACATGGCCTTGTGCAACAATCAGAAACTTAAAATGCAACACGTGGAGACATGAGACAAAAATAAAATGTAGCACTTGATGGGGGAGCAAGAAACGACGACGTACAGGCACACAAAGAGCAGCCAAAACATAAACGTTTGGGCTGGAGGGTTTGGGGTGCATGAGGTGGCTTGCGTGGAATAAACCTTGACCTCTAAATTCATAAAAAATCAAGCAACAGTACAGAGGAGAGAAAGGAGGGCTGCGTTAAATAAAGGAGGACGCTTGTGGCTAGGAGCTTCATGGCTGGTGCAGTGCGTGGACGAGAAGTGAGTAATAAATCTCCAACCTTAATTGTCCCATCATCTACAATGACAGGAAGGAGGGTTTAAAGAAGGCTGAGAAAGAAGAGTTTCAACGGCAGAATAAGAAGAGCAAGGCCCATAACAGCCCCAACGCCAATGACAGTTAAAATAGTTAGGAAAATCATGATGTTGGGTAACTAAATTTTTATTTCTTGGTTTACAGAACCTAGTTATTGAACTTTGCATGTTGTGAGACTTTTGTTCTTTATTTCAATCGATTTATTAGCCAAGTATTGATTATTTTCTGGGTCATTATTTGATTATTTGATTTTACAGCTAGGTGCACAACTAGTTTATGATTTTATTCAATCAATCACTAGATTAAATAGGTTGACGTTCAATTCTTTTAATCAAAAGTAGCGACTAAGATTTTTGTCTACTACATTAGGAACATGATTCTAGGAAAAATAATTGTCTAGGCTAAATATACATTGTATGTATATTGTCTAATTTGTCTATTTCTTGATTCGTAAAGCTATTAATTAATTAAATATGAGATCGTATCTAGGTTATTAATTAATAAGGGTTAACTCAAATACATGTTTTGGTTAACTAAACATAAGAGAAAATAGGTAAAGAAATTTACCACGACGAATGCTGAACTAATAAACTGGTTATTTTTAGTGTCGATGATCAACGCAAGTTCAATAACGAAGGAGACCAGAAACCAAGATTTGCTTTTATTGATTGTTAAATTCTCATTATTTTGTTATTAGTTATTTTTCGATTTCGTATTCCTATTAAATTATGTTTAATTCATAATTACAACCCCCCTTTTTATTGCGTAACTACTAACGTCTGAATTCCTTGTGGGAACGATCCCTACTTTCCACCACTACATTAATTTGTGTTGCAGGAAGTTGGTTTCTTTTTATATTTGGTTGCAGGCGATAACATTCACCACACTACTTTCGATAACATCAACTGACTCAGATGATAAAGGGTATCCATTGGCACCTAAAAATATATCGGAGAATCAAACTACACCTACAATAACTTTAGAATTACAAAATCAAGAAGGCCCCTCTGAAGATAGAACAGAACAGGTTCTTTCATCTCAGAAGGAGCCTACGCAACAAAAAACACCGAGAGAATGGAGAGGTTTTGATACACATCAATATATTATGTGGGATCCCTCTGAAAGTCTAAGAACAAGATCATCGTCCAAGAACAATTTTGTTGCTCGCATCTCGCAAATAGAACTAAAGATTGTTAAAGAGGCCTTTACTGACGAAAACTGGGTTTTAGCCATAAAAGATGAACTAAATCAATTTGATAAAAACAAAGTCTAGAATCTAGTATCTAGTATCTCGTCCTCAAAACAAGTCAATCATTGGCACTCGATGGTTAGTTTGAAATAAATTTGACGAATTAACAGGAAGGTATTAATTTTGATGAAACTTATGAACATGCTGCTAGATTGGAATCGATTAGAATTTTTCTTACTTTACATGCTATAGAAACTTCAAGTTGTTCAAATGGACATTAAAAGTGCATTCTTAAATGATTACATGAATGAATAAGTATTTGTTAAGGAACCCCCAAGTTTTGAAGATGAAAACCATCTGGATTAGGTGATGAAGTTAACCAAAGCTCTGTATGTTTTAAAGCAGGCTCCTCGAGCATGGTTTGAGAGGTTAAGTAACTCTCTGCTTGAGAATAACTTTGAAAGAGGAAAGGTCGATAAAACCTTATTTATTAAGAGAAAGGAGAATGATTTACTCATAGCGCAAATATATGTTGATGACATAATCTTTGGTGCTACTAATCCATCCTTTTATAAAGAATTCCCAGCATTAATACAGGGGCGTTTGAACTGAGCATAATGGGAGAATTATCATTCTTTCTTAGATTACAAATCAGATAAATAGAAAACGGAAAGTTCATTAGCCAAGACAAATACACAAAGGAACTCATCAAGAAATATCATTTTGAGAACGTCAAATCAATGGGAACTCCCATGTACACTGGAACTAAACTTAATAAAGATGGATAAGGCAAAGTTACAGATGAGACAAAATATAGATGAATGATTGGATCGCTACTATATCTTACAAGCTCAAGATAAGACATTATGCTTAGTGTGTGTCTTTTTGCATGATTTTAATCAAATACAAAAGAAGACACCTTCAAGCAGTCAAAAGAATTTTTTAATATCTCCACGAAACTATAGATTTTGGACTATGGTATCTAAAAATTGATTCATTTAACATAGCGGGTTATTGTGATGTAGATTATGCAAGTGATAAAGTCGATCAAAAAGGCACAATTGGTTACTATAAATTTCTTAAAAGATGTCTTATGTCTTGGTCCTGCAAAAAGCAAAATTGCACAATGCTTTCGTCGACTGAAGCGGAATATATAGCAACTTCTAACTGTTGTGCTCAAATCTTATGGATGAAGCATCAACTATAGGAATTTTCTCTAAACTTTTCATATATTTCTATATTATGTGACAATACTAGTTCTATAAATCTTTCTAAAAATCTTGGGCAGCATTCTAGTACGAAGCATATACAAGTAAAAAATCATTTTCTTAGAAATCATGTTTTAGAAGGAACCAATGATCTTTGGCATGTTAATACTAATAATTAAGTAGCTGATATCTTCACTAAGTCTCTTTCAAAAGATAGATTCTATTTATTAAGAAAAGAACTTGGTATGTGCGAACTTTCTGATATTTAATTATGTTCGAAAATACTATGTGACTTTCGTTTGTAGTTATTAGCAGACCCCTATCAGGCTAAATTAGTTACGTAGAAGATCTTACAGTTTGAATGAATTATTTAGAAGGGCCATTCTAGTTTAATAACCTAGAGTAAATGTCTCTTAAATGATATTGTTGTTTTTACATCTTTGTGCGATTATGACATTTTTACTTTTTGATTGATTAGTTCTTCCCCTCTGCTTTTTGATAGTGACAAAGGGGAAGAGTAGATATGTTTATGATAACAACAAAAGGGGAAAGTAGTTAATGATCTGTGATATTTTTTCAATATTGCTTTGATGATCTGTGATGTATTCTGCTGTGATATATGATCTATTAACGAAAGGTTAAAGTCTACAGGTATATCTTGGATTATGTGAATTTTTGAAAATATATCTATTATTAGTTGTCATCATCAAAAAATGGGAGATTGTTAGCTCAAGCCTTTCAAATGATTTTGTTGAGGCCTTATAATATTTCAAATTTCAAATTGGATTTATTTCCTTGTATAGATAATGGTACTTTTTTTAAGGAAATAATATTATAGGAAAATTATTTCCTTTCTTGCAGGAACCTTCTTATTAAACTTTCTTTATTAACATCCGGGAGGATCTTACTTTTTGGAACAATTATCTCCGAAAATTTTTATTCTAGTAGAGGTGATATTGAAAATCCAAAGTCAATTCAGAATTAAGATGAAACAACAGCTAGTTGAAAAAATTGTCTATTTAAAAAAGAGCAACAACACTTGTGAAATAACGAGCATACATAGACTTTCGAAACATTTGAACAACATTTATATTCTTGGGAGTTGTATTATTCTTAATGTGTCTTAGAAAGTGAAATCATTCTATCAAGAGAACAATTGTTATTTGAGAGTTTATTTTTTATTTTACATTTTATTTTTCTGTGAGCTTTTGGAAGCTTATTACACATACTTTGAGTGTAAAAGGTTAGAGAACCTTAAAAAATATATACTTGTGAATTTGGAGAGGTTCATCAAATTTAATGCTTGAATTTTTATAATAAAATACTTAAGTTAGATACTTAGAGACTAGACGTAGGCTTGGTTGTTAGCCGAACTAATATAAATCTACTATATCATTCTTTTTCTCTTCCTAACTTTTAAATTTTCACGTAAATTTGTGTTTTCAAAAGACTCTTTCAGTTTGTTTAATAGGCTCCTTCTGTTTTTATAAAGTAAGAGGTTCTTTTCACTTTAAGCATCAACAGACTTCTATCAATTATCAAGCTTATCTCTATTTAAGCTCTAGCATGGTCCTATTTAATTTCTTTATTTTTCTTTTTGTGATAAATTTGTGTTTTTTACAATCATTTCCTATTTAATTTCTTTATTTTTCTTTTTGTGATAAATTCGTGTTTTTTACAATCATTTCAATTTGCATTAGAGAACAATTCAAGAATAATGTTTTGAAAACCATTAATTATTTATTTATTAAATGCAAATTTTTTATTAATTAATAATAATATAAAATATTTAATTATTTATTTACAAAATCAATCACTTAATAATTAAACATAAGTAAAAAAAATTCATTACCACTCTTAATAGTTGATACCAAATATTGGTATAACTATTAACTTATGTAATTTCAATCATAGTTCTTGCATACTCTCACATGCATAATTAGTAATTCTATTCTCTTTCTGATTTTCATTTTTCATTTCCATTATTATTTTTTATTTCAATTCCTTCACTATTGACTATAAAATGATACCAAAATATTAATTTTATCACTTAGTTAATACAATCTTCGGCGTCTACATAAAAAATTAATTGTCAATTAAATATTCACGTGAAGCAAAAAAATCCAACTTATAACCTCACGAGGATAATTAGTTGACAATACATGCCATGGATAAAAAAATAGTTAACCAAATGAAAAAAAAAGTACTAAATAGAATTATCGTTTTGAATTAAATTGTTAATGAGTCAACTAAAAATTTTAAAAATCTAGATATTGGATTGGAATTTTTTAAAAAATTAAATACTCTAAAAGTTGTTTATGATTGCGCTTAGATTTGTTGTACTACATCTGTGTCATAACTTATATTCAGTCATTTAGAAGTTTGAACGGTTAATAATTAAAGCGTTTTCTTAAATATTCCTTAACATCTTTTATCAGATTGATGGATGTATATGCAAAATCAATCAAGTTAGGATAAGTATTATTTCAGTTTTATTTGGATTAGTTATTTAATTTGTGTTTAAATTTTATGTTCTTTATTACGTTTGTTTGAACTTGTTTAATTCTATTTTTACTTTTAATTTATTGTTTTTTCTTTTCAATTTCAAGAAAAAAAATTGTTTGGGCTTTGGTTTTGATTTTTACTTATTTTCATAATTTATAAAAATAAAAAAATTATTAATATTAAATGAATTAAATTCTTAAGTAAATTTTGATCTAAAATTTACTTAATATTTAATTATTATCAGCAATATAAATATAATCATATTGATATTAGAAATCAAATAAAAAAAATTTTACTTTAAAATCAGAATTAAAAATTTTATAAATTATAATAATAAAATTAAAGAAACTATAAGTCTCTTCATGCGATAGAGTTCGTTATTAAAAAATGACTTAAACCGTATTCATAGATGATTTTTCTATCTCAAGCGTTCTTTCGATTCACATATGTTGTACAAAGATTTTCACCGGAAGAATACAATACAATAGTTACTAAACTAAGAAGTTAGTAATATCTATAAAAAAAAGAAAGTGTTAATTACTATAAAATTAAGCATATTTTCATGTTTGGCCGTAGTATTTCTATTATCATTTACGTTCAAACTAAACATTGGTGACGACTTTGTATTTATATAAGATACAAAAGAATTTAAGAATTAAAATATTTAATATATTGTTAAAATTGTCTATATCCAGCTATAACTAATAGCATATGTATTGTTAACTTACTTAATGTTTATGAATTAGCTTAAAAACATTAGAATATCTCATAATAGTTCAAAATAGAAAATAAAACAAAAAGAATGAGGCATTATATACCAATTAAAAATTGATTTGAAGAAAAATATAGTTAATATTAATTGATTCGGCCAAAAAGGGGGAGTCTAAAATAGAAATTTATATTAAAAATTATTAAATCCATCAAATTTGTTTGAAGAATGCATAGTTAAAATGAATAATTTAGAAACTAAACTGATTTGATTGGTTTAACAGTAAAAACCTTAAACGAATTAACTTTTCGGTTTGGTTTTTAATTTTTGGTGATAATTAGTTTAACAATTTTGTTATTAAAATTGATAAATTTATTAATTACTCAGTTAGCTTAACTTTTTGGTTTGGTTTTTAAGTTTTGGTTATAATTAGTTTAATAATTTTGTTATTAAAAATTGATAAATTTATTAATTACTCAGGTAATTTTTGCAAACTAATTAATTTTTATCAAATAAAATAAATCAATTAATTTTCATTCAATAGTTACTTTTTAATTAAAATTTAAAATTTTCAATAATTAAGGACAATTTGTTTCAATTATTTTAAAATATTTTTAATTTTATTCAACATTTAACTGTTTTAATCACAATATAATATAACATGATTGAACATTTTAATCTTTAAATTTTTTATCTTAATTGTTTGTTAAAATCACTTGAAAAGGAGTACGAGAAGACCTCCAATTCCAGTACGAAAGGTTACTTCATTCTGATGGACAATGAGATGTGTGAGGATTCTTTTAAGATCAGCACATGACCAAATATCTTTCCAAATATTGCCTTATAACTTCAACCCAGATTGATGCGCTCTTTTTCTTCCTTTTTGGTTTTTTTAACAATAGAAACAGCGGTGATTGTTTGATAACCGTCCCATTTTTGCATCTTATTATGCCAACTTTTTCTTTAACAAAGCTTCTTGTATTAAATATTTAGTATGAATATGGATCTGTGCATGCCAATGACTCGTGGGCAGCGCCCATTATCTAATGTTCCGTTCAGAAAAGGTGTTGAGACTTGAAACTTGGAATATCAAACTCTATAAAAATGATTCCAAAAGCTCTTTGTTCTTTTAATAAAATAATGTGATAATCGGAGCATTGGTAAGCTCTTTTGTGCCTAGAAAGTAACGAATTACAGAGAAGTATTTTTGTAATATTTAAAAGAAATACTACATACATTAATGATTCTCTTCTGTCGAACCTTGTGTGCTAGGTATGTACAACTAAAAGAGTTATTTGTAAGTGAGGCATGGAAGTGTGGGGTTGGCTTTTCATAACCTAAACCAGAACGGTAATAAAGATGATAGTGATCAAACAACTAAATTCCATTTTACAAGTCAGAGTGGACCTCTTTTTTTATTTTCTGTCTGTCTTTTCCCTCTCCAGGTCCACAAAATCAGAGGACTATGGAATAAGCAGACCGCTGCAGCATTCAAACCCGATCAGATTGGGACCATATAACTTTTTTTTTGAAAAATTTGGGACCATTAACTTAAATGTTCCCGAGAGCTCAGTCATGGCAATCTCTTATCTGCCGTAGAACTTGAAGAAGAGAAGTTCAGAGCCAGGAAAAAAAACAAAAATACATTCGTCCTCCTCCTCCATCTAGGTTGTGGACTTCCCATGTCCAGTCACAACAATGGTCCTTCTCGTTCTTTTATTATACCTAAGCCAAAGATGACATATCGTCCAAGCGTCAGCTGATGAGAAAGATTCCCTACTTCGGAATTCGATTAGAATCAAACTGAGCTGCAACATGTAATCCGTTGATAGGACCACTTCTGCTATACCTACTCACTTCCCAAGATTGCTTTTGGAAAATCTATATCATCTCATTTTTTACTTTTGTGCGGGACTTAGATGAAATAATATGAATAAGAGTAGAGAAACACGTAGATGAGATGATATGAAATAGAGTAGTAACAGGTTAAGAAAAATACCAAAAAGATGTTTTTGTGTTTAAATTCTATTATTTTATTGTTATATTAAGATTTGTTCTTAAAAAAAATGTTGATTCTATTCCATTTCCTCTCCTTAAATTATTCAAAAAATTATAATAGTGTTAAACTAAATATAAGATAAATTTAAAATAGTATCTATAATATCTAAACTACTGATATTATTTAGTAAACAATTATTAGGTTATTAGTTGAAATTTTTAAATAAAAATGTTAAGTTTGGACATTATAAGTGATACTAGGGTGTTAATTTCTTAATTAGTTATTAAGGAATCAATTCTAAGCTGTAAATTAGACTCTTTAAATTGAATATCAATCCTTTGGGTTTTGAATATTGCAAGGAAACTTAGGGTATATCATATAGAAAACAATAAAATTTAAAGAAGTGTTCATACTAATTTCAATTTAAAGATTTTGAGGTCCAGAATCAAGTTGATAAACCCAAATTTGGGCTGTGATCTTCCAACGGGTATGGTTAAATTTGCTAGGGATGGGAACCGACTGTTGCACGGGGTATTAGGGCCCATCCTGACCTTGTGTTCAATCAGAAACCTGCCAAATTTTGCTTGAATCTTTTTATATTTGTGCACTTGCTATTAAATTTGTTCAACCTTCCTATCGAACTCGTTGGACTTTCTAGTCAAAACTGACAGAAAGAGACTTCTTTTCGAAATCATTCACAACATGAACATATGTAGGGGTAAATGAAACATATGAGTTTCGTTATAGAAGACAGAACAGAAGACTTCGTGTCTTCAACAACGAAAGGCTACCAAACTTGGCAAACAGAAATGTTTAGCCAATAAACAGAATTATTTTAATATGGAGAAACCCATGTTCCTAGCTAGAAAAAGTTACCTTCCAAGCAATCATTGAGGGAAGATTCCTCAACACTTCCATGTGAGTTTCATAAGAATTGAAGGATGGTTCTTAAAAAGGGAACATATGGTGCAGAAAGACTAGCATTGTTTGCTTTCCTTTTCTGTTGGTGAAATCCTTCTACAAACACACATTGGCCCACTTTCCGTTAACACTAGAATCCTCACCAAATCGTTGGTATATGAGATGTAACTTAATGAAACTGTCGAACTTTAAGGGGTGTAATAATTTTCATTCTTTGATTTAGTCACGTTTGAAAGAAGGAACAGAGAGAGCTTAATGCATCTTATAAGATGTGACACGTAAGTAATGCCATGTTATGACCTTCTATGCACTGCCAAACTTAGAGCTGGTAGGGCATCAATTTAAAGTAGTGAATTAATACATATTATGGAATAAAAAGTAATTTGGTGATCCTGAAAGCAACAGGAACAAAGATTCTTCTCTTGATAGTAAAGCAGTAGGAAACTTGGCTATACTGAAAGATGCCTGTTACTGTAAGAAACCAAAGCTACTCCATAATAGAAAGGCGTTGCAGGTCAGAACTGCAGAATGGGAATGGGATATTCATATACAACCATTACAAATATTATGCATAACCACCTAATGAACGCAATCACTAGCCATGCAAATGGCCTTTCCTTACTTCAACTTAAATAGCAACCATAAGAAAGTAAGGCAAGACATTTTAATTCTAAAAGATGTATATATATACATAGCTGGCCAGCTGAGCAGTACTATTATCCGGAAATTCCAAGCCAAGCATTTTAAGAGCTAAACCACCTCAATGCAGAAACCTACAATTAGGTTGCTGAGGTTAGCCATTGTTCATCATTTTATCTAGTACCATGTTCAGGTCCACCGATTGTCCATTCTCTGTCAGTTTTTTCACTGTGGCTCTCACCAAGTCTCTGCGGAATCCCATAGCAACAACATTGTCAACAAGGTCATCAACCTTTTCCCTGTTTTCATTTCCACCAGTGTCTGATTCATCATCCAAAGTTGATGCAGTTGGAATAGCATGTGGTATCATATGGGCAGTCGGCACTTGGGAGAAACTGCTTCCACTCCTTGATTCTGAGGTGGATGATAAGGATTGCAAAAGCTTCCCACCAGAACTGCCATCGTGGGTAGGGAAAGCATCAGAATGGTTAAAATCGGCACTATGAGCTTGCCTCTGCTGTTGCAACCATGCTAGTTCTTGTGAACTTAATGGCATGGATTCTGAGTATGGTCTAAATGAGGGCGGATCAATGAATTTTGATGGAGGATCCATGTTAAATTGATGGGAAGCAGGACGCATGCTCGGTAGCTGAGAGAAATTAACGCTTTTTTGAGATGCAAAACAATAATTTTCGTCAGGATGGTGGTTCAGTGAGCCATAGAATTCAGGTTTAACAGCCGGGAAAGGTGGCTGCACTTGAGGCACCTGGGTTATTGACGTATTTACAGGAAAATGTTGTAGTGACTGATAAGGTTGATACATATATGGTGATGGTTGTGACTGCTGAGTTGAAGGCATATGATACTGCTGCTGGGCAGTTTTCTGGGCCCCACCAGCTGCTGAATGGTAAGATTCTTGAATTGGAATGGAGGATGCCACGGTCTGAGGAAATGGACTAAAAGACTGTAGAGATCCTCCTGGGATAGGAGGCGGTGGTGCTGTTGTTGCAGGTACTATCACAGTAGGACTCTCATGAGGCAGATTTGCAGCATTTGAAGAGAGATTAGGAGCTTGTTGAAAAGCTGTAGGAACTGGAAGTGGTACGCCAGGTTGCTGAGAGGCTGATGATGATGAATCCATGGTGTTGGACTTTAACTGATCAGATTTGCCTTGCTTTTCCAACTGAAAATCATTCTTGAACAGTTGAAGCTTTGCAAGCTGGAGCTGAACCTCGGCTATCTCTTGTTTGTCCTTCAAATCCTTGACTCCACCTTGAACCTGCAAGAAACCATTTATATTAGGTATCATTGCGGTGAGTCACTGTGTTGATATAGCTCTAAACAGGTTTTAGATCTATATAATTCCTAAAGGCCGAAGTCTTCAGAGCTTGAAAAAAGATACACACTCTTGAAAAAAGATACACACTCACGAAATCTTTTAAACCTTATAAACCCCAGACAGAACAATTAAGTTAAAGATTTGATGCTTAGATATCACCATAAACATAAGCCTCAAAAAGACAAGCTATTAAAGCATAAAAAACGAGAATGAAGCTTGAAGCAAGAGATTTGGTTTTGGTCAGAGCGTAGCATAACTCATGACTACAGCTAAAATCAACAGAAAAGGAAAGTAAAAAACTATGAAGACGAGCAAACAAAAAAAACTGCAACAGATGGTAGATGAGTAAACAGAAAACTACAAGCATTGATGATGTATAAAATAAAATAATAAGAAAGGGAATAAGGGGAGAGAAAGAGGAAGGCAAGAAATTTAGGTTGCTCCAATGGGTAATTATTGGATCGGGGTAATCGTATTAGCCCTAACCACTAACATTATCTAAATCCTCATTTCACCACGATTCTTAAGAAAGGTTACTGTTAAGTTTATCATGTCGGTCTCTGAAACCATCACTGCTCATCGTTTTGTTCTTTTTGGCTCCTCTACTAAATATCTTATACCGTGTCTGAAACACCATTCATAAATAATGGATAGATTAACCAATCTTTTGATCACAACATATTCTATAACCTAAATTCTGGCCATCAATGCACTGGTCAAATTCTAAAAAATTTGTCTCAAACAAGAATTGAAAACTTAACCTTACTGTTCCAGAGTCCTTCATAAGTCAGACTTATTCAAGGCGTAATAATCTTATCTCATCTACAGATTAAGGATAGCATTGGTCTAGTATTATCTTTAACTTAGGATAGCAATTATCTTTTATCTCTTTCTGGTAGTTTATCTGTTTCCTTCCTATCTAGAAAGGTTTCTTTGTTAGAATAGAACTCTATTTCATGTACTGCTAAGTCCTATTAAAGGGGACCAAGTTGAAATAAAGGCAAGCCTTTTCTGTCACGTATTCACGAGGTTGAATCCCTCTGTCAAACGGATTCAAAGTCTAAGACTCGCTTTGAAGAGTCTAAGGTCTAAGGCCCCCTTTAACGAGTCTACCAACAACATAGGAAAGTCTAAGAAGCATGGCAAGGGAAAGAGTCAGATTCCCGAACCTGATTTCCAGGTGTTCAACCCAAACCGACGGGTCACTAGATCTTACAACAAGCAGTTTCGTAACATTTTGGTATCAGAGTATACGACAATGGGAGATGAGGTGGAGAATTGGCTGCAAGCAATTGAGACAACACAGTCAGCCACAATGAAACAGATCAGAGCACTCTCACAGCAAGTAAAGGAGCTGCTACCTGCAGGATTTTCACATTCCCCAACAAACAAACGCATCTTCCAGCAACAATCAGTCCGCACAACACAATGTGCGCACCACTGCAACTGCTGGGCATCAAAGAAATATCGATGGCGAGACTATGGGCACCATACCTAGGTACACGGAACTAGATTTTCCTACTTTTCATGGCCGAGAGGATCCCCTAGAATGGTTAATGCGTTGTGAGCAGTTTTTTGAGAATTAGCGAACCAATGAAGAAGATATGGTGGGATTAGCCACCTTCCATTTATTTGGGGTGGCTCAGATGTGCTATCGATGGCTCAAGCATGAAAAGGGCCAACTTCAATGGTTAGACTTCCATAATGAAAGAAGGGCAGCAACCCGATAAGGGCATTGACGAGCCTGCGTCAAACGGGTTCAGTAGAAGAGTATAAAACTGAGTTTCAAGAACTGTTAGCACGAACAGGTACTTCCTTCCTTTGTCAAGCATCTAAGCCATGCTGAAATGGCTGAGCGGCGTGCAAAGGGGTTATGTTTTAATTGCAATGAACCTTATTCCAACAACCACCAATGCAAGAAACTCTTTTGGCTAGAGATGTGGAGGAAGATAACAAAACAGAACCCACCATCTCCCTACATGCCATCATGGGACAACAACATGCCAAAACAATGCAGTTAGCCGCTGAGGTGGACAGACAATTCCTCCTTGGATTGGTAGATTCCGGAAGCACCCATAATTTCATTAGTCGAGTAGCTGCAAGAAGTTTAGGGCTACATGTCACACCACTACCAAATACTAGTGTGTCCATGGCTAACAGTGACAAGGTGTGCGTAGTTTGGGGGTATGTATTCAGGTACAATTCTCTATTATTGACCACCAATTCTTAGCTGACTTTTATATGGTTCCTCTTGATGGTTTTGACATGGTCTTGGGAGTGAAATGGTTACAAACATTGGGCCTATTACTTGGGATTTTTCAGTTCTCACTATGGCATTTACATTATCCGAGCAGCAAGTAACATTGCATGGCAGGAAAGTTACTTCCGGAATTGCTATCAATTCCTTAGGAAGTCTAGAACCTTCACAGCCCCAGTTGGAATCCCTGTTGAAAGAGTACAAGGATTTGTTACAGGATCCCACGGGATTACCTCCTTTCAGGCATTGTGATCATTGCATCTGCTTACTTCCTAGCGCAACACCGGTGGTGGTCCGACCATATCGGCACCCACACCTACAGAAGGATGAGAGAGAGCGCCAGTGTACACAAATGTTGCAGCAAGGTATAATACGCCCTAGCCAATCACCCTTTTCTTCTCCTATGTTGCTGGTATCTAAACAGGAATGCACTTGGCATTTTTGTGTGGATTATCGAGAATTTAATGCCAAAACCGTCAAGGATAAGTTTCCTATTCCGGTAGTTGATGAGTTGCTGGATGAGATACATGGTGCTCAGCATTTCATTAAACTTGACCTCAAATCGGGATACCACTAGATCCGAACTGACGGCCAGACCAAGGTGGTAAACCACACAATCGAAATGTACTTGCACTGCTTTGTTGGCGAGGCACCTCACAAATGGGTGTCTTGGCTTCCATGGGCCGAATATACTTATAACACCTTATATCATAATGCCTTACATACTACTCCATTCAAGGTTGTTTATGGGCAAAACCCACCCCGCCTTTTCTCTTACAGTTCCAGTTCCACCCCAGTTCAAGCCGTGGATGAGGCCTTGGCCATATGTGACCAAATACTTCAGGATGTTCGCACCAACCTTTTAGCAACACAAAAAAGAATGAAGGAAATATATGACAAGTCTCATAGAGACGTGGAATTTACTGCTGGACAGCTTGTGTGACTCCGTTTGCATCTCCACAAATAGCTGTCTCTTGGTGTTGCTGGACGCAACAAGTTGTACCCCATTTTTATGGACCATTTCCTATTGTTCGCTGAATTGGCCTTGTCGCTTATGAACTTCAACTTCCTGAAGATAGCAAAATACATAACGTCTTCCATGTGTCTCCTTTAAAGGCCTACAAGGGTTTAGCACCACTTCACCGCCATCTCTGCCTCTTATTGACAATGGGCATGTTGTGTTCAAGCCCTTTACCATCCTGCTTGTTCTGTTAAATCGTGGCAAGAGGGAACTATTGGTGCATTGGTCTGGTATGGCTGTCCAAGACACAACATGGGAGGATCTAGACAAATTTTGCACCAATTACCTCGACTTTGCACTTGCGGACAAGCACAGTTTTTAGGTTGGGGGAAATGTTACAGACTCCTTCATAGGTTAGACTTATTCAAGGCATAATAATCTTATCTCATCTACAAATTAAGGATAGCATTGGTCTAGTATTATCTTTAACTTAGGATAGCAATTATCTTTTATCTCTTTCTGGTAGCTATATTGTTTCCTTCCTATCTAGATAGGTTTCTTTGTTAGAATAGAACTCTATTTCATGTACCGCTGAGTCATATTAAAGGGGACCAAGTTGAAATAAAAGCAAGCCTTTTCTGTCACATATTCACCAGGTTGAATCCCTCTCTCAAACAGATTCAAGGTCTAAGGCTCCCTTTCAAGAGTCTAAGGTCTAAGGCTCCCTTTAACGAGTCTAACAACAACATAAGAAAGTCTAAGAAGCGGGGCAAGGGAAAGAATCAGATTCCCGAACCTGATTTCCAAGTGTTCAACCCAAACCGACAGGTCACTAGATCTTACAACAAGCAGTTTCATAACACTTACCCTACTGCAGGGAAGCCAGAAACTTGTTCCCAGAATTCCTGCCAAGGAAAAGTCTTATACCAAATCGAAATTTCAACTCAGTTCTGGAATCTCAAGTTCTTCCAACTTGGACCTAAATTCACAATTTTCCTGAGCTCTGCCTTAAAAACTTAACTATGAATTCATGAAAATCACTGATGAATCTGTGTTCTTGCATGCATCTTAAGCAACAATGAACCAACCATGTATTAACACATATGTCTATCTACAAGGCATTAACGGCCAATTATTAAGAAGTTAAACTTGTGAACGGAGATATTTATGCTGGAAGATTACCAGTTTCTCAAATATATCTGTTTTGATTTCATTCTTCACACCCCCTCTCCACCACCACAACCATAAAAGAAAGGAAAGAAATATCAAAACCAACCACAATCAAGATGGAGAAGAATGAAGAGACGCCTCTCTTATACTAGTTTAGCTCCTTTCTAGATCAAACTAGTGCAAATAATATTATAGCTAACCAAAACCTTCAAAAGTCAAATGTACCGCATTTAGAACATTTTCCAGCTCCTTCTGCTTTCTCTCTGTCTTCCTATGGTAAAATTCGATTGCTTCCTTTAAATCATCAAAGGCATTTTCCAATTTGTATGCTCGACTTTCCATCTGAGACACTCGTGCACTAAGACACTCAACTGAATGCAAGATAACATCAGAGTGTCCCTTCATCTTTCTATCAATCTCTGAAATCACTGCCACATATATACATGACACAATATTTGTCTGAGTTTAATCTCAGTACTAAAAATATAACATGAAATGTGATTGAACCTAAGTT
>JANSVA010000006.1:38615378-38627795 GCA_025504915.1 Erythroxylum reticulatum | reverse complement strand
CTCTTAAACAAATTAGAGGGTTAAATTTGTAATCCCTATTTTGTTATAGTGAAATTCTTCTCTCTCCGTGGTTTTTATCCTATTGGGGTTTTCCACGTAAAATTTTTGTGTTCTTTCCGTGCTTTCTTTCAACAATTCCTACATCAAATATTCTGCATAGTTCGCTAGCCAGTCAGAATATCTGTTACTCTCGTGATAGATATGACGATGTACAATAGTCCAGTTCTGAGTAAATAGTTCATTAATACCCTGAACTATGAGATTGAGAATCCTTGGATGGCTCGTTGAGGAAGAAATGAGGTTGATCGCTGCTATCGATTCCATTTCAAGTTTGATCAGCCATAGCCGAGGATCCACGCGAGAGTGAACCCTGTATATACTCCCCAGAGTTATGTAGACACCGATGAGCACCAACTGAGATTCTGGATAAAACCTCTAAGCCAATTGTCTGTACTATCACAGAGGATGCCTCCTGCTGTGGTTGAGAATGCGGAACGTTTGCATGCGCCATCTGTGTTTAACTTGACCCACCCACTAGAAGTTTTGCACTATCCTATGAGTTGCTCGTGTCGAGGCCGATGCCCCGAAACAACTCTCCTCTGCCAAGTGGTTGACTTGTGGATCTGATCTTTATAAGAAAAAAATAAATGGGTTAGGATGGCCAAATAAAATGTTCGTCAAAGAGGTTCATATTTCTCCATATCAATAAGAGCCAGCAAGTAGCATCAAATAAGATCGACCAATCCTACCCAAACACTCATCTGTGGTATTGGAGGTTTGTAATGAGCCACTGTCGAACCAGCATAATGAAAAAATCACTATTAACTAGTTGTGGAGGAAATGTGTTCTACACTCGGCGGGCTTTGACACGGTCTCTGACTGTGTGTTGCGATAATTCTTCGAGTCCACAGTGATAACAAGTTCCATCCATAGTGAGGTGCCTTCGAACCCGATGTTGGTTAGTGAGTAACCGATCTTGGGAGAGCAACCAGAGCACGGATTGAATGCGTTGAGGGTCATTCCATTGCCAGATTATCTTCCAAATTCCAGTAGTTGCGGTGTCCTCGTGATCCATCAACATGGAATAAGTGGAAGCTACAGTGAATTGTCCGGTGTCTGATATGCCCCAACTTAACTTGTCCTACCCTAGGTAGGGTTTCGGTGGGGAAGTTCCTGGTATGGACCTGCAGATTGACGTCAGGAGACAGGCTTGAAGGGCATCCCATTTCCAATTACCGTCAGTGTCCACAAAATGTTGGACACTGAGGTTACTTAAAGGAGCAGGAATTGGTGTTGTTGTATGGTTAATAAGAGATCCCACTTCCTTAACCCAAGGGTCCAGCCAGAATCTAGTCCTAGTGCCATCACCAATCACTCATTTCATGCCCTGAATCACTAGGTGCCAAGTTGTCTTTATGCTTTTCCAGATCATTGATCCGTCAGTTGTGTCAATAGTGGTGGAGAGATTATTAACATCAAAGTTATATTTCACAGTGAGAACTTTAACCCATAAAGCATTAGGCTTGGTAATCAGAGTCTATCCTAATTTTACTAAGAAGGCATCATTGGTTTCATGAAATTTTCGTATGCCAAGACCCCCCATCTCTTTTGGTTTACAAATGTCCTCCTAGTTAATTAAGTGAATCTGCTTGTTACCATTAGACGAGCTCTATAAAAATTACCGCATTAACTTCTCTAATTCATCGCAAAGACTGCGGGGTAGCTGAACTATCTGCATAGTATAGCTGGGGAGGGCTGCTATGATGGATTGAGCTAAAGTGATATGTCTTGCAAAGGACAAAAATTTGGTAGACCATGCTGATAAGCGTTGGTGAACCTTGCCCAGAATGTATTGATATGTTCTCTTGTTCATTCGTCCCTGTAGAAGTGAAACTCCAAGATAGCATCTGAGGTCTTTCGTCTGTATAAAGCCCAGTGCACTGCTTAAATAGTGGGCCGTCGAGGTAGGAATATTCTTGGAATAGAAGTACCTAGATTTCTCTTGGCTGACGCGTTGTCCTAAAGCAACACAGAAAGAATTTAAGATATCCCGAATAATGTCCACTTAATCCATAGAGGCTTCTGAGAAAAGGATGAGATCGTCAACAAAGAACAAGTGAGAGATTAGCGGTCTATTTTTACTTAATTTAATAGGCTGCCATCGACCTTGTGTCACCACTTGAGTGATTGATTGCCCTAGAGTTTCCATACATAGGATGAAGAGGTAGGGCGATATGAGGTCACCTTGACGAATACCTCGGGAGGGGCTAAAGGCCTCGCTAAGTTCACCATTCCATTTTACTTGTAGGGAAACCGAGGAAATGCACTTCATAATAAGATTAATCAGTGACTCGAGAATTCCTATGTCGAATAAGGTATCTTGAATGAAATCCTATGATAGACGATCATAAGCTTTCTCAAGGTCTACCTTTATAGTCATTATGCCTTTTTGACCGGTTTTCCTTTTCATGGTGTGTATGACTTCTTGGGCGATAATAATATTATCTGTAATCAAGTGCCTTAGGATAAAATTGCATTAAGTTGGGGCTACCAGATCTTCGAGGTAAGGTTTGAGCCTATTAATAATGATTTTGGTAATGACTTTATAGATCACCGAGCATAAAGCAATGGGCCTGAACTGCATAATCAAAGTGGGAGACATAATCTTTAGTATAAGAACCATAATGTTGCGGTTAAGATCAGATTTCGAAACTTCATGTCTAAAAATTCGCTGAAAGACTAATGTCAGAGAAGGGCCCACAATATCCTATTGGGATTGGAAGAATAAAGTAGGTAATCCAACAAATCCTGGTGTCTTGATAGGCGCCATATTAAAGAACGTCATCTTGTTGTCATCAGGATGGAGGGGTCGGTCTAAATCAACTATAGCTTGGATGGTTAGACGGGGAAACTGACCATGGATCTGCTGGTCCGTCGGATGTTAGCTGTCAGTCGTATATAGTTTCACGAGGAAATGCTAAGCGAGTCTTCTGATGCTCGTAGGATCTGATAGCACATTTCCATTTTCATCTTTCAAGGAGGTAATCCTGGCTTGGCGTTGGTGATTGCATGATAGTACTTGATATTGTTGTCACCCTGCCCTAACCACTGGCACCTAGATCACTGGTGCCAGTAAAGTTCTTCTTGGTAAAGGACCTGCTCCATTTATGACCGGAAATGTTCCTTGAGATCTCAAAGGGAGATCGAGGCTTCGTCTTCGAGTTGTTTTTTAATGCCTTCGAGTCTTGCTAGTAGTCATTTTTTCGGGTAAAAAATGTTTCCAAACATGGTATAGTTCCACTGCTATACGCGTTTTGAAAATTTTCTGATCTCACTGCTGAAATCAAAACTGGTAGGGGTCCAATTCTCTGCTACAAATTGACTGAAGTTAGCATGTGTCAACCAAGCTGATTGAAATTGAAAGGATCTAATTGATAAAGGAGAGTGTACTCTATTGTTAAGAGACACTAAAAGAGGCCGATGGTCTGATTTCAGGAAAGGTAGGTAAGTAACTATAGTGTCATTAAAGACAGATTGCCAATCACTCGAACAGAAGGCCTGGTCTAATCTAGCAAGGATTTGTTCTCTCCTCCAGGTGAATCTAGGCCCTCAAATCCTAGATCCTAAAGCTGACAATTTTGCACACAATCACGAAATTGAGAATTAACTATAGGTTGGAGTCAAGAGCCTTCACATTTGTCAGTATTCTTCAATTTGGCATTAAAGTCCCCACTCAAAAGCCAAAGTTTATTGGTAATCTTGGCAATTTTCCGTAGATACTGCCATAAATAATTTTGTAACAAATACGTAGGGCTAGCATAAATAGCTGTGAAATTAAACGACAAATGGTCCCACTCAATATTGGCATGTGCAAATTGTCGGTGAGCTAACATAATATGGATCACAATATCTGCTTTCCAGAGAAGCCATATACCGCCCTAATATCCCTCTGCTTCCACCCTATAAGATTGTGTAAAACCCAAGCTCCTAATAACTTTAGTCGCTCATACCCCACTAATATGAGGCTCAACTAAAACAATAAGATGTGGTTTGTGAATTCGAATGTAGTTTTTGATAATAGGCTTGAAGGTCCTACCTCCAGCCCCTTGGCAGTTCTATATAAATATCGACATAAAAATCAGTGAAAGGGATTTTATTTTGTCTGTGAGCTGATTGCATTATCAGTCAACTCCCGACCCTAACCTGTCATGAGGTCCTGTAGAGTCTCCCCCATCTGAGTATCAGGCTCAACATTCATTGTAGTGACTGATGTTGAATCTTCTTCTAGATCTGGTGGTGTCAGAAGGGGTATTTTATAGGTTTGACTAGCCTATGTCGAGACAGGGTAAGTATGGTCTTCATTGGAATCCTCCTCCATGTCCCCGCGGCCCAATTCTACATGTGTGGGCATATTGATAGATTGATCGTGTATTATAACATCTGAGTGGGATAGGATGGATAGGGCCACATGGTCCATTTTTTGTCTTGGGTTTTTTTGTGTGAAGAGCTTGGAATTAGGCAGGATCTGCAAATGTCGGATTTGGCCCAATATTTGGGTCTATCTAGTTCGGTCCACGTCATGTATCTGGAGGGGAGTGTGCAGCGACGTTTTGAGATTTACGTTAAACGCTCCACTTCATCCATTAGATGACACTCGTTTTAACCTATTCTTTTTAAACGCTGATGGAGTTAGGGATTTCGTTTTAGTTTGGGGTTGGATCGCTGTAGGCTAAGTTGTTGGAGTTAGGGTCGCCTCAATTGATTGAGGTGGATCTAGTCCTTGCTCCAACGGCTCTAAATCTGTCAGAACCGTGAATCTCAAGCCCTTCGATTCGATGTGGTGAGGAACATTGTTTTTGTCTAACTGTTGTGCTGTTGAGTTGGACGGTGATTGGCGAGGGCAACGAAGCACTTGTATCCATGGCCCATAATCCTCTTGTCGGAGTCCATCTAAGGAAGATTCAGGTCAGTTGTCAAGTTGGTTGGACGTTGTCGGTTCACTAGAGGGTTGTTCATTCGCGGGTGTTTCAGTCGGTCTCGTGGGGCAAGTCATGGCCCCGTGACCAACCCTCCTACAGGAGAAGCATATCTTGGGTAGTCCTTCATAGGCTACCTTGATTTTTTCACCATCGAGCTCTACAATGGGTCAGAGCGGGGAGCTGAGGTCGATATCCACGGCCACCCGTGTGAATTTGCCCCGTTGGGTGAATTATGTGTGGTTGTCAACTTTGACCATTCGACCCACCAAATTCCCAAGAGATGTAAGGATCAAAGGATGGTACCTGACGATTGGTAAGTCGGGGAAACGCACCCAGGCTACCACATGCGTTATTTTCCTAGAGAAGGTTCGAAATTTGGGATACCATGGTTGAACTGATAAGGCGTGCCCAGTGATGATCCATGGTTCTTGGGTAAGTGTTTGAACATAGTTTTCCTCCTCTATGAAATTAACGAGATAAAATTCATTTTCTATATCCACAATTTTCATTGGGCCCTTTGGTTTCCACATTGATAGCAGTCTAGATTTGAGTATGTTGAATCCTAGTGTTCAGCCTAGAAGTTTGATAATTACTACATTTGCCCAAATTTTGTCGAGTTTTCCTTTGAATGTGTTGGAAAGCTCTAATCCCATGCTGAATTTTCCTTGGATGATAGATATGTCTCCCTCGGTGATTTCTATGGGGTCTTCTTCAGGACATTATGTGTCTTTCTCTCCTCTGCCAGTGTCTATTTGGCCAGTAACCACCGCACTGTATCTAGGTGGGTTGCTCTGTTGTGCAGGTATAGGAGGAGGGGGTCTTCATCCCTCTCATTTTCTTTAAGGTTTTTCACGTTTAAATTTTTCCCGAATTTGTTGATGTAAGGTCCACATCCTTACATTCTAAACTAGTTGGTTCGGTTCAAGATGATGTTGTCTGCAAAGTTGAAAATAGGGATAGAGCCTCCTTTTGATTTGACAATTGGACAGAACTTTGTTCCATTTTTTAACTCCAAAATTCTAATCCAAGCTTTCTACCATTTCTACCACCACTAAGCTGAGCTTCTTTATCGGGGGGACTTTTAGGATTTTCTAGATCATCTCCAACATTTAGAGCCCGATTATTTCCCTTCAAACTGCTCCGATTTATTCTTTTAGAAGAATTAACCTATAAACCAGTTGAAGAGCAAATGCTTAGTCGAGCTTCTTCGGGTGAGGATGCCTCGAGTAGCCTGGAGCAGCGTTGTTTAGCATAGAAACCTCCCTCCAAAAGTCTCTTTCTTCCTCAGGTTGACCATGAAGAATAAGCTTAGTACTGCGAATCAGCTTCCCTACATCGTATTAATAGATCATGTCCACTATATTTATGAATCAAGAGACCACCTTTTCTTTTCGTGCCCCAGCTACTTTGGTTTGGGAGCAGGTCAAGTCATATTGTGGATGGAATATTTCTGATAATTCACTAACTAGTATCATCCATTGGATGACAACTCATTCATCTATACCAAGAGCTGAAAGAGGGACCTTTATCATTGCCATGAGTATGACAGTTTAGGTCATAAGGAAAGAAAAGTAAGACAATTTACGGCCACTAGCAAAACAGGGGAAATGCTAACTGAGGAAGTTATAAAATGAGTCAAAGAATTGTTATTACTTCAGCACAATTCTCCATCTGGTTAACTAAAAATCATCTAAATGCCTAGCAATGTTCTTTTATTTTTGTATCTGTTTTGGTAGCTATGTTGTGTTATGTGTTAAGGGACTCTTTGTTTCTGTAACTTTATTTTTTTTCATTAATTCAAAATTTATATTTTCAAGAAAAAAAGGTCCACAACCTTAACGAAAAGAAAAAGTAAAGAAACGCGACAAAAACATGGGCCAATCGTCAGAGTTCTAATGATTTAATCAATATTTTAATACTTAGATCACTGGTCAAATAAAAAGTTTATGATTTAAAATATGAAAATATTATAAAGTTAGTTAAAATTTTAAATAAAATTAAAATTTGAAAATATAACCGAACATACTCCTTTATTTATAAAAAATTTAAGTTGTAATTGCAAAAATGTGGCTACATCATTAACATCAACAATAAAAATTGATACATGAGGTTCGAGAAGTATAATATTACGTAGTCTTATTCTTAACTAGTAAAAATGACTATTTTTTTAATATCTTTAGTAAAAAATATATAATAAAAAATAAAAATAAAATATAAAAAACTTAAAAAATAAAATATAAAATAAGTCATTAAAAAGATAAAGATAGACAAAGTGAAAATTAATAATTAAATAATATATTATTATTATTATTGTTATTATTATTATTATTATTATTATTATTGTTGTTGTTGTTGTTGTTGTTGTTATAAAATTTAGTAAACATTCAACTTAATTGAAAAAGACTATTAAATAAAATTTATTTATTTATATTAAATCATAATTAATAAAATAATTGATTTTTAATAATAAAAATTATTAAAATAAATAGAAAATTAAATTAAATTAAAAATAAGACAGTTTAAGATTTCACAATTACACTGAGTTCAATTTTTTTAATTATTAGCCATAATTAAAGAGATATTAAACCCGATAATTTAATTATATTACTTAATTTTTATGTCATGGATCTCTCTAGAACAAAGACATTATGTTCCAGTAGAAGGAGTGACATGTAATGGTTTAGTACTGTCTTGACCTAACCCTTCCAAAAGCTTTAACTAAGTAGTGTATCGTGTTTGGGCACTAATTTGAAGTATTATGATGTTGATTAATTACTTGAAACAATTGACATTACCCCTAATTCACCCGTAAAGATTCCTTTGTAGTTTGTATTTCTTTGATGATCTGTTGCATTATCAGTTTCTTTCGATAATATATAATACCCTTTTAAATGCAGTTGGCTTGCTATAACCAGAACTTTCCAAAGAGTTCTCAATCAGTATAATGCATGAATGCTGCACACCACTAGTTAATATTCATATGCAAGTGGGAGGCTTTAATTGCATTATTCAGCTACTACATCAAACTCCTGTCAAATATGATAGCAAAATTTGTGGGAGGCTTTAATTGCACCATTCAGCTACTACATCAAACTCCTGTCAAATAGGATAGCAAACTTAGTGGGAGGCTTTAATTGCACTATTCAGCTACTACATCAAACTCCTGTCAAATATGATAGCAAACTTACTGTTTTATCAAAACAAAAATCCATTTGATGTTCTATTTCATTTCGTTTCTCAATTATATATTAAGAATTTCATGAGAAATACAGAAAAATACTAGAGCTTTATTATTATATTTGACTGACTCTATAGTTATAGTGGTTGGCTTACTCTTAAGATAGTGTACGTTCATCCCTATTGAGTATGACAAGGAGTAATTTTGGTTAAGTTGTAACATATATGTTATGAGAATTTTGAATTCTTAATTATAGGTTCACGGAAGAAAGCACTGGAATGGTGGACGTGGAAGGCAGCAAGAGTGCGAGGGGGCCACCTCATTGCCGCGGGTTCTCGAAGCCAAAACGTGGCTTTCTGCATGCAGCTCTCTCTTTCGTCCTATTCCTATGTTAATGTAATGTAGCACTAGCAGTTGGTCGTGGGGAGCAACTAGCTACCAAGTGTTAGTCGCCTGCCGCAAGCCAGCCAACTAGATTTCTTTTTCCCATTTGCATTTTGCTTCAACAGCCGTGACTCGTCACTGATACTCGGACACTGGGCTTTTGCGTTTGCCACGTCTATCTCTTCCCCAAGTTTTCTGTCCGTACGAAGTTTCTTCTCTATACAGTCGACCAGTGTCAATTTCATAGTCCTAATGCATACGACAATCATGTGTGGTATGCAAAGCTGATAATGTTTGCATTAAATAAAATTCAAATCATTAGAAACCATCTCATTAAATAATTAGCGTACTTCATATTCGTTGAAGCATAGTTCAACGGGACGAGATCCTCATCTGTGCCATTTAATCAATCTGGATGAAAGGTCATAACTTGAGTAAGAACTGACTAAATAACTCGGAAGATCTCATCCCAATTCAACTCTGTTTTCTTTGTCAGTATCACAACTTGGTCGTTCATGGTTTTACTTTTATTAGGAGTAGAATCGGTTTTTCCGCCCTTCACTCGGCTCTTTCGTTGCACCTCCTGCCTTTGTCTGTTGAGCTTACCATCCATCTCTTCCAGCTCTTTATCGTAACATAAGCAGCTGCCAAAACATTTACATTCACAAATTAAAATAATAATGAAAAGATGCCAAAATTTAGGTGACATAAAACAGATAAATGTTGGTGGGGACGATGTCTGATCAGCTACATTGCATAGAAAAGACCATCTTATATATAAAAATGACAAGGAGTACATACAACCTATGCATCATTCTCTGAAAATAAGATTCAGCAACTGGACAAAGAAAGTTAGAAAATAACCAACTCACTGGATTTCTCCACATCGCTTGTAAAAAAACAAAAAAAAAAAAGAGTCGGGATGGTGATGTAGAACGATTTGCTCAAACAATTGATCATCCACCAACCGTCCTCCATCCTCATACACACGCCATAAAAGATACATATAATAGGAAAGAAATACCTTTCCCTCAGCTGCGTGATTTCCAATATGTTCGTTATCCTCCTCTGGGGTCCTGCATTTCGCCATCGGCATCTTTCCCAGGTTATTTGTGGAGTAAATTGACGGCCGCAATATTATACCGCAGCTCCTTCACCTTCTTGTCCTTTTCCTGGACCAATTTCTATAGTAATAGAAAAGAAAACGGCAAACAGTTATGCAGAAAGGCACTTCTGATCATTTGATCATTCTTTCCAATAACCACACGTATCAAGAGGAAAGGTAAGGGACAAAGAAAGAAACAAACTGCATTTTCAAGAGATATAATCTTTGTTTTATGCCAAGACCAAATACGTAAACTGATGCCAGATTGGCATGCCTAGGGGGTATGTTAAGCAAACCTCTAAGCATGTGAATTCCTCATGTATTGCTGGATCCAACAGTAGCCTCCTTGCCTGTCAGGTCAAGCAAAACCAGATAAAGCCAACAGAAAAGTTGAACAAACTAAGAAAGTTATATTATTTATGAAAACCAGGCTATACTATTTCAAGAATACGGTACTAATTTAAGTGCTGGACCTCTCCATGCATCCAAGATATTTGAGTGAATTCTAATATGGAATCCAGCGTGACATACAAGTAATAAAGGGAAGTGGAGTAAAACTATAAAAGTTGAAATCCACTAGCAGATATGAGATGCCTGCCAATCACCACCAAGTGAACACATATGGCAATTATTTGTTTCAATTTTTAAACCATACAATAACAATACCTTTCCTAATAAAACCACAACAGACATTGAACAATGCCTACTTCAATAAGGCAATATTACGTTCAATTCAAGAAAGAAGATTCCGACATTTGTTCATACCTGCACTGATGGAGGTATTGAGTTGCGATTTAAGATCCCGTAATGCAGACTGTAAAATTAAGAGTTAAACTTAGTATAACGTGGTTACAAAGTTTAGAAGATTGCATGAAAGAAGCATAATCATAAATGACAAAGTTTCTCCTTTTAAGTAAGATTTAGAAAAATGTATCAAGAAAAATAAATTTAGGTTAAGTTGGCATAAACATTTGTGGACAGTCATCAACTACAAATCGTGCTTATAGTGTTTAACATCTCCTCCCTGGAGCTACAATCCTAATTTGTCTAAACCATTTTAGGAAGATATTCTCCATAACCCATTCTCCAATTCCCTACAAATATAAGTTTCTTCCAAGGAAACTGTGAATGGTGATACTGCATTGAATTGCAAGCCCTCACAAGATCATATGATGAGAAGTGCTCCAGAAACTTTCCCTTTCATCCACCAATAAAAACTTATAAGCTGATACACTGACACATACAGACACAAACATACATAGATAGGGACAGAATTTCACCTTCAACTCTGCTATCTACTGCTATCGTTTAGCAAATGTTAAAATGAAGGCGGCTTATTTTTTCTTTGCTTTTTCCAGCTGCAATGATGACCAAGACAAAAGGTTAAATCCTAGATAGCAAATAATGACTTGCTGTGATTCCAGAGTAAAGAAAGATCAATGCCCTGTTCTTTCAAAGATTCCTCAGAGCATCTCAATGATGATCACGAGTTCAGGATCTGCAAAGAAGAAAAAGGTTTGTAAAATGATCATAAAAAGAAACATTACAAACACGTGGTAACACAACACTGTAGTATTGTGCTAACCAGGAGATGCACCAGCCCGGATGAAGGGCTCCTTCCCAAATGTGGATTCCCACTTTTGAATTTCAAATTTTGAAGCTTCAAGTTCCGTCTGAAACAAATAATCCATATCAATTGTAATGCCAGTTTAACATGAAACTTTTAAAGAAGTTAGACAAAAGTGTTAGTTTGAGTAGTTACAAAAAGCAGTCAGAGAAGCAATTTATGGCCCAAACTAGCTAACTTCACAAATTTGGAATCAATTTAGCAGGCCAAATGGTAGTAAGAATATGGATAACACTTCATGTTACAAAAAATGAAGTAAATAGTATAAGACATTCATGTGATGAAACTCATGGAAACTAACAATAACAGACTTATATAGGAGTAGCAAACAATCTCATTAATTTAAAGGAGCCAAGGACCTTAACTCAGGCATGCATCATCAATGATCAGAATAAACATTAAAAAATAAAGAGATCTGAAAGTGTCAATCACAAACCATGAATGTCATCTTAAACCTAAATCCGTAAGCACTTCTTCAAGCGTCATTATGGATGACAAATATCGTACACAATCAAAATCATCAATGCTCTTCCACTGCACATGGTTTAGTACAAAATACTATTCGTATAATTCAACTGTGAAGGAAGCAGATCAAACTTTTAGTTCTTTGAAAGTAGTGCAGCTTCAACCAACCAAGAGAAACAACATACTATTTTTAAAAAACTTAAAACTATAATATTACACTAAAACCTATTGTTTTCTTGTGCATTCCAATTGCTTGCTGTTAGACCCCTAAGTTCCGGAGCACTTCTCAGCTACCTTTATGAGAAGCCTTAGATAAGAGGTTAGCTAGATTCGCGATTGAGGAAGGCATGCGAAAACACTAAGGCATAAGCGGGCGAGCGGGATCGGACTTGGTGCGAATTTTGGTAGAGTCTCGGACCTTGTGGAGATTGACTCGACCCAGGCTAAGGTCTTGACAGACTAGGACTTAGCCCATGCTTGGATGAATGGACCACGACTAATGGACTTATTGTGAGAGCATTGGATTAGGCCAATGTGCTAATGAGCTTCGGCAAGATCACATTGCAACATTAATGGATAGAGATCGTGGGGAGATCTTGGACGATGTGGCGACAACTGGGAGTTAGAGTTGCAGTGGAACCGAACGTCTGAAGATAGTAGAGTTCTTCGAGGACAAGGA
>JANSVA010000006.1:38601642-38615278 GCA_025504915.1 Erythroxylum reticulatum | reverse complement strand
GAATATTAAGTGAAACTTTTAAATTTTTAGTCAAATCAATCCAAATCCAAATTAATATACAAGAAGGTATAAATCTACATTTATCATTTTTTATAAGGACAACTATAGGAAAAATCGTGATTATCGACAGAACATGTTAAGTTTTTGTCGGTAACTTGATTTTCGGACGGTTTTCACCGACAACAAATTTCGTTGCTAAATGCTCGGTCGGTAACTTCACCAACGAAATTTCCGTTCCGTCTGAGAATTTATCGACAGATTTTACTTTCTGTCTGAGACTTTACCGAATGGAAAAAAATTAATTCCGTCGGTATCTATACTAATAGAAATTCATAAACTGTCGGCGAATGTTCATAAAAAATGTTAGCATATACCGATGGTTTGTTTTTAACCGTCAGTAATATCAGTCAAAATGCGGACAAAAAGCAAGCTTCTGTCGGTAAAATCCCTCAATATTTACCGACAGTTTAGCAGAAACCGTCAGTAAATATCTGTTCACATACCGACGATTTTACCAAAAATCACTGGTAACTAAAAAACGCATCCTTCCTCAATTCCCGCTGTAAGTATTTTCTTTTTTAAAATCTTGATATTAAATTTGATTTGGATAATTTCAACAGCTATAAATTATCTGTGCATTGTTTTCTGATTTTTTTATATATTTAATTTGTTTAAACAAAATTAATTGATCATATAAAGGAAAAAATATCTTCATTGATAATAAAAACATTCAATTCTACATAAATTCAAACCAAATGACTACAACAATCCCTATTGTCCTAGTGAGTATGGATGGTCTGAGTCTCTACTCCTCCCCTTCAGCTACTCCATGTAATTTTGGAGCTTAGTCATATACTCTATTGTCTGTCAATCCTCTGAGGTCCTACCTCTTGTCTTCAACTCATCCACCTCATGTCTGAGCTGAGCTATGACATCCATCAATGTATCCACTGTGGTCTGAAGTCGATTGACTTGAAGGGTTTGCGACTGTCTAATACATGCTGCTATATTGGACGTGAAGGATTAGGAGTAACATATGTTCACAAATGGGCCTAGCCCGAAGATCCTTCCACGACTGTCCCTACCACCCATTGCATCAAAATATGCCTGACTCTCATCAACAACTTGTTCTTCCTGAGACTGTCGCTGAATTATTTCTTGTATTTGGTCCTATTAGGAGACAATGCTTATATTAATAAGTGATAATTATCAAGAATGAATATTAAAGTATAAATTTCATATACATTCAGTTCTCTACATTGCCTGTTGACGAATGTCACACCGTCATGCTTCTTAATGTAAGTATGCAAAAATAACTGACGAGGTGTAGGCCTTATTCCTATAGATTTTTCCTGCATAACAAAAAATGTTCTAAATTAAACTAGAATTTATAAAAATTTCGGCAGAGTCTTCTCTATATCTATGATATTGCCCCCTGTTGAACAAAGAAAATAACTCACCACAGCCATATATGACACCAGACATTTATACCATGATCATTATCCATCATCACAACATTCACATATCAATTTAAATTGAAAAACAACAAAGTAAAAAATTAGAATATAAGTGTAATAGTAAGATACTTACAAGTCTCTCTACTTGCTCGTAGTGGGTAATTGATCCTCCCGTATGAACGGAAAGATTGTCTCCCCCTGGGCCTCCACATCTATTGGTCGAGTTACATCCTGATATGAACATTGCTTCGGGTGATGTCCAGTACTCCTGCCAATGACTCCATATGCCCTCAGAAATATAGGGCGATCGTATACTAGCCTTGTGTATTGCACCAATAAAGTCACGATAATGTGTATAAGCTCGCCTCTCCCATAAACCATGTATGACCCCGTTGATACCAGAATCCCAGCAAAATTTTTTCTGAAACTAAAAGGAAAAAATTCGATAACTTCTAATATAATATTATTTATGTATACAAATAAATGAAAAAGGAAATTATTTCCATATTATACCTCAAACTCCTGAAAGTAAAATGCCTTTATAGCCTGATAGATCTTCTTCCATACATAACCCTTAGTATCAATTATCTCCTTAAATGTAGATGTCATATGTCTAAAATACGGTCTAGACGGAATCAACCTAATAGAAGAACAAATAATTTTATACCATTTGAAAAAATTTAAATCTATAACTTAATTATAAACATATATATATATATATATAGTGTTTCATGTGATTTTACTTACATTTGATTGACTATTATGATATACTTTCTTCCATCAGGTCCCTCAGCTCTAGGTGGCAGGCGGTCGTCTCTTTCATCCTCTATAAGGTTATTGGATGATGTATGAGTGATAGTTGGTGACGCATCAGGAGCAACAGGTGATGACTCAGCTGCAATTGTAGGCCGTGGAGGTGGAGGTGGTGATTCCGTTGCTGCGGGAGACTGTGATGGTCCACCCTCACAGTAAATACCGCCGAACATGCCTATGAACCTGGGCCGCATTACATCACGTTGCCTTTTTAGTCCAATATTTCGACCTGAAATTTGTTGTTTATTGAATTTTGTTGAAATATAAGATTTTGTATTGGTTGTCCAATATTTAACACAATATATGTAATAGGATATAACACACCTGTTGAATATTATATTGAAGTACAAACTTTGAATTCAATTATGAAAATAATTTTAACAGTCATAGAACAATAATGTAATTAGTTTGAAGCTGAGTTTAGTGTATTGTAGAGATCAATCGCAATGATATAATTATTTTCTTGGATTCCAATTGACATGAGAATTGGTGAAGGTAACTGAGTCCCCGATGGGTAGATTCTCGAGAACGGTCCTGGTATGTTCGAATGCACTAATGGAATAGCTAAAGTTCTTCCCTTACTTGTAAGGTTTTGAACACTTTCTTGCAACATCGTTTCCGCTATTGCTAAACTTGTAGATGAAATGGTACGAAATGGTTTACCTACAACACAATTAGTATATAACTTACATATTGTTAGATTAGATACTCGTTAAATGAATCTATCATGAAAACTCATACATACGTGAATGTCCCGACGAGCTCTGTGGAATTGCCAACTTTTCCAAAGCAATCGATTTCCCTAATCCTTCATCGACCGTTGTGTCATTGCTCCCGCCTCCTTCGACATACATCTTATCTTCGAGATGCAAGCAAGCTTAAAACAATATATAGTATATACCATCAAATATGAAAAATATTATATCTTCATAATAGGAAATTAGATGTACATAATAACAAAAGTGACGTTGTTCAGAAGCATACTATACACCTTGAAGTAGAAGATATGCCATGGAAGGCAAACAATCATTAGTTAAAGAAGTGGAGTTTTATACTACATTATGTAATCCTTCGGTAGGGATAATTTTGCTACATTCCTCCCAATGGAATGAATTACATCCATCCGGCACCAGACGCCATGTCGACATTTCTTGATGAAGAATTTGAATTAAATATTTGACACAATATATTGAAAAGTTTGAAATGATCTTATTTGTCGAATACAATATTTAAATACAAAACACAAATTAATCGCTATCATGACTTAATTGTAAATTACAATCATCTTCATTTTCTAAAGAATAAGAATCAAAATTCGGCTCCTCTTCAGATCTCTGACCCTCGTCCTCCTCTCTAGATGAAATGTCAACACATTGGTTAGATGGATCATTCAAAGGTTCATTATCATCATATATGACAGCTGTATTTATACAATTAGCATCTTCTTGAAATGCTTCACTTTGATTTCTCTTTTCTCCTTTTCCATGTGATTCAAAAACACCTCTAGGTTTAACTTTGCAAACCGCCAACCAATCTGACTTATCTCGTCGTAAGCTAGGATAAGGGACATAACACACCTGTTTTGCTTGCATAGCCAACAGGAAAGGTTCAAAATGTCTCAATCTTCTTCGGTTATTGATTTCAACAAGATTGTATTGACTATGCACTTTTGTTCCAACATTTGGAGTTGGGTCAAACTAAACACACTTAAATATCTCAGTTTGCTTGATTGGCAATGCAGGGTACTCATCTTTAATATCTCAACAATTTTACCATAGAAATCCATCAATTCGCCCTATATAGAAACTCCACTATTTATTGTTGTCATGCTATGATCATAAGATTCTGTATGATATTTGTATCTATTAACGAACTACACTAGATGCGATCTAACAGTTCGTAAAGTCCCTTAGCAAGATCACAAATTAACTTGTTCTCTATTGAACTTTCGAAGGCCTACATAAAAAGAAATTATCATATCAATAAGTATAATGTTATTTCAATACTTAAATCTTATAATTCAATTATGAGAATATTTGTAAGTGTAAACTTACATATCTCTCGAACCATCTTGTAAAGTGTCTTCCAACCTCGTTATTTACATCATCCTGTGTGCTGTCTGGCATAATCTCACGTAACAATGCCTAATATAATCTTAAATACATTATTATGTATTTTAGTTATGAACAAGACAAAATTTGAAAACCAATATAATAATGTTCAATTTACTGCACGAAAGGTTGAACCTCTTTGACAATTCAATAAAATGTAATCATGAGCAGCCTCAATTTCTTGTTCTGTTAACATTCTTTTTGTTGCACGTCCATATGCTCGCCCAGGATATGTAAAAATGGATGAGTTACTATCAGCATCACTCGTTCCTCCCCCATCGTCATTACGAGGAACTTTTTTTTCTCTTGTATGATGTCCATAAAATGTACTAGCTTCCTCCACTAAATAAGCATTACATATTGAACTTTCAACTCTAGCCTTATTTTTGACATTTTTCTTCAAATGATGCAAATACCTATATTAGAAAATATGGTTATTATATTTTAATAGTTATAACAAGTTATTACTTCAATTACAATAATTTGAATTTGAATTACCCCTCAAACGGATACATCCATCGATATTGAACTGGACTAGCTAGTTTTGCCTCGTGTGCTAAATGCACAGGTAAATGCTCCATACAATCAAAGAAGCTTGGAGGAAGAATTCCTTCTAACTTGTACAAAATTATAGGAATCTTCCTTTCTAGTAGTTCCATGTCAGTGAACTAGATTTCAGATTATGTTAAACTTTTAAAAAATAGACTTATTTCTGTTATCACTTCCCAAACCTTATTTGGTAGCAACTTTCAAAATGCAATTGGAATTAGCCTTTGTATAAACAAATGACAATCATGACTTTTCAACCTAAATAATTTGTACTTCCTTATGTCTACACATCTTGCCAAGTTTGACACATAACCAACGGGAAACTTTAGACTTTTCAACCATTCACACAATATTTCCTTCTATTTTTTGTCCAAAGTGTAACATGCTTTCGAATATTTACCGGTGCAAAGATCCTTATGTAACTCATTCCTTCTATAAAAAAGTTACAAATCTGCTCGTGATTTTGCATTGTCTTTTGTCCTCTCTTCAATGTTCAATATGGTATTGAACACGTTGTCAAAAAAATCTTTTCAATATGCATCACATCTAGAATATGATGTATCAAATTACTTTTCCAATATGGCAAATCCTAAAAGATGCTTCGTTTTCTCCAATCAAAGTTTTTACTAATGTTTGTATTAACTTCATCAGCTTCAAATTATGTAACTTTCAGCAATCCTAATTGATAGATCTCCAACAAAATCTCTTCACCAGCTTTGTAAGGTGGAGGAGGTGTTTTTACCATCTTATTCTGAATGAACTTTTGTTTATTGCATCTAAATGGTAATTTAGAGGAAGAAATTTTCCGTGATTGTCAAACTAACAAACTTTGCCCTCCTTTGGAAGATAAAAGGCATAAGAATCGTTGTCATAATAAGGACAAGCCAGTTTTCTGGCTGTGCTCCATCCATCCAACATGGCATATGCTAGAAAATCACTAATAGTCCACATAAATGTCGCTCTCAAAACAAAATTTTGTTTCAGAGACACATTATACGTCTGGACACCATATTCTAAAAGATGCTGTAATTTTGAAATCAATGGTTAAGAAAACATCAATTTTATGCTTCAGATTTGAAGGGCCTGATACAATCACTGTCAAGAACATATATGTGTCCTTCATACAAATCTATGGAGGCAAATTATAAGAAGTTATTATGATTGGTCATGATGAATATTACTGGCCGGATTGCCCAAAAGGTTGGAATCCATCCGTTGACAATCTCAACCTTACATTTCGACTTTCATCTGCAAACTCAAGATGAGTGTCATTGAAATATTTCCATGCCAATGTATCTGAAGGATGACTCATAATTTCGTTTTCCTGTTCGTGTTCATTATGTCATCTCATGTGAGATGCAGTAGCATCAGAAGCATATAGTCATTGAAGTCTCAGAGTTAGCAAGAAATAGTACATCCGCTTTTAGGGTACTAATTTTTGTTTCATTGAATGCTTTCTAGGCTTGAACCTTAGTTGACCACAAAATTTGCATTCTTCTAATTCCACATCATCTCGCCAATACAACATACATCCCAATTTGCAACAATCAATCTTCTGAACAGGCAAACCAAGACTCCTAGTAAGTTTTTTCATATTGTAAAAACTATTAACCTTTATATGATTAGGAGGCAATGATTCATTATACCACTCAAAAATTTTATCAAAACTACGATCTGAAATATGCCCTTCAGACTTTATGTTCAATATTCGAGCAATTGAAGACAACTTGGTCATTGTCTCACAATTTGGCCATAACTTTTGGTCTCCTGACTGTAGTAAGTTAAAAAACTTTTTTGCATGTGGGTTAGGTTCTTCTCCAAGATTTTCCATATTTTCATTAAAGGTATGACCGCTTGCATCATAATCTATTTGCATGTATAGATTTTCAGTAGCTAACTCATAATTTGTTCTAAATGGAATCCCCCTTCAAACTCATTGAAGTTGACAGACGATTCTGCGTGATTACCCCTTAAAGTGCTACAAATGCCGAGTTCCTCATATCGTGTCCACTCAAAATAATTGGGGACAAACCCTTTTCTCAACAAATGCCCATTAACCTCATTAATAGGAAGGAAACATCTGTGTTTGTACTTTTTACATGGACATCTAATCTTTGGCCCATCCATATATGCAGGTTGAGAACATGAATAATGAATAAAAACTTCAACTTCAGTAACAAATTCAGGATTAATGTAACCATCAGGTGTTAATCATCTATACATCTAAGATCTATCAATACAACTCATTTCTGTACAACTGTTAATTAACAACAGTGAATCATGAGTTAGTATCATTCATATTTGTCAAATATTACTTCACATGCATCTAAGATAAGACTTGTGAATCAAGACAACAAGTTCTCGTTGTGACTCCTAAGGTCCTTGTATTTTTCACCAATAAGCATTACAGGAGCAATCATCATGGGTTATGGGTTAAGGTTTAGGGGTTCAAATATAAAAAACGAACCTATCTTAAAGATCGAATATATATGTTTGTAATCATATATGTTAGAAGATTATTAATATTATAAGTCCTATATTAAATATGTACTCGTGACAAATATAATAAGTATTCATTCCAATGTGAATACTTATTTTAATAAAATGTGTTAACATATAGGTAGTTTTGAAAAGATGTGTGCAAACATTTTTGACATGAAAAGTAAAGAGAAGCTAAACTTGCACGGAATAAGAATCAATGAAATAACAAATTGACATATTAAGGTAATTGGAACTATGGTCTGAGTCAAACTCATCTTATATGAATTCAATGATAAACCGAAGTTCATATCATAAACAAGTTTCACGTTGTGCAAGCCATATCAATTAAAAATGCAGGAACTTCAGATGGAAAGTTCATATTGCAAACAAATAAACCAAAAGCACAAAAACGTAGTAAAAAACAAAATCACTTACCTCAACCGATATGCAGAAGGATCTGCTTAAAGTATGTGAAGGAAGATGATGATGATGGAGCTAGAATGAAAAATATAGAAACTAATACAAATGTCATTAAAATGTGTGAAAATTCATTGTTGACATTGTCACATCATATACAAAAATGAATGTCATTTGAATACCTGCAAAAGCTTCTCTTCAATCTCCTTCAAAGTATAAATACTGACAACAAATGAGTTCCTACAACCAAGAACAAAATCGTTCACAGTTTAGAAAGTAGGATATATGAAAACAATTGCCATGAAATATTATAATCAATGAAGGTCACTAACTATACTCAAATAATTCAACCATCAGGTGTTATCCTCAATAATTTGCATAATCATAAGTCTTCTCCACAATATGATCATAAGTTAATAAAACGGTTATGTCATATTTTACGAGGATCCGAAAATTCGGCAGAATTTCTCCTATAAAAATTCACATCCCCTTTTTGAAATAAGGATCTCCCTCTAATAAAAATACACTTCTATATCGACCAGTAACCACAATGCAAATGGGGACTCCAAACTACATGTCTATTATCAATTCAGTCCATTAATAAAGACATTAAAGTCAGGCTATTTTTGGAACAAATCAAAGTTCAAGAATTTAATCGCAACTTTAATTAACACTTAAATAAATAAGATTTCCCAATACATATTGTTTGTTCTTTCCTCATTACAATCTAAATAAATCTTCACAACTCCAATTGATAAGTTACATAATCCAAAATTGGACTCCATGAGTTTGATCTGCTTTAGTTAGACTAATTATCAAACTCTTTATACTTAGGAAAGAGATCAAAATATTTCCTAATCCTTAATAAACTTTTAACTATGAAATCCATAACTAATACCTTAGTTAAGAAAAATTTCTAATATTCTCCTCTTTAAGTAATAATAATTATCATTAGTTTTAGAAACAAAAAAATTTGGATCAAGAAAAGATTTAATAAGAAAACTTTATTGAAGTATCTTTTAGAAGATAATTTGATCCAAAATTAAGTCAATGTCCATCATTTCGTGTATTAAGACTTTTCATACTAAAAAATATCAAACAAATATGCCAACGTGTAATATAGTTTTAGTATAGTTACGTATACTTAATAACCATACCAACATGAATGACAAAATAAATTGTAGTGATATATAGTAATATCTTTATTATTTGATTGTGCCATGTATGAACCCTTCCATACGCAATGTTGCCATGTAATTCATCCTTTCATCACCTATACCCCACTTGGTTTATAGTATGGTCAAAGTGTCAACTCTTACTAGACTGACTACATCTAGTCCAAGTGATATTAGATCTTGTCCTAAGGATCTCATTACTCTATGTATCAGTAAAGACTCTCTTCATGAAATATATCTGCTATGGCCAGAGACTCCCGAGTAATAACTTTGACAAGAGGCCGTGTGTATCATCTCTTTCTATTAGGAGTGGTAAATCTTTTATTGGCTACTCAATTACCTCTGAATACCTCAAGCTGTACCTAATCACCATCCTATGAGTAACCTCTAGAAGACATCGATGAATGGAGTCAAAGCACATGATCAGTATCCAAGATACCCTTAAGAACCTCAAGTCAAAGGATACTTACATCATTGCTATGATGAGGCTATCACTGACACTGGAATAGAATATCTATATAATTGTCTCATAGTAGGTCAATCCAATGTACTTACTACACTTAATAAGTATTCACATGTTAACTCTAAACAAATCATGTCTACAGCTTATGAGATCTACTGCTGATCCAATTAAAGAGTATGACATGTGCTAGTCTATCCGGATTAATGATATCCCATCTCATTAATCCTATGACTAGGGAAGTTTAGATACTAACATAATTACACATGATAGGGATCTCATTATCATGATCTCATCAGAATTTTCTCTATGCTATGTTTTGTATCAAGGACTTCATTAAATCAATTTAAGTTCAACATCAAATCCATAAATGTATGAACATAAAAATAATAAAAATGCCTTTATTAATCATAAAATGATTTGTACAACAAGTGCTAAAGGTGATTGTCTTTAGAGCACTCTTTCCTCCACCGTAATCGCCAACTTCATCTCCTCCACCGCAATCGCCAACTTCATCTCCTCCACCAACAGATTCCTATTTATATACTGCTCTACGTGTAAAGGCCATATCACCATTGGAACTCCGATGACCACCACCTCCAACATCAAGCTGCACCCATAATGAGTCACAAACTTCATTACCACATCTTGGTTAAGCATCGCCACTTGTTGATCCCATGTTGAACATTCCATAACTGTCAAAGCAAAGAAACAACATACTCTTACTTGGTTGCTTGTCAAGCCATGAAAGGCAATGCTGTTGAGATCCGGTTTAACTAGTAATCAAAGGACCGATGTAGTGAATTGGTGGGGCTTTTACATTAGGGATATATAAGTTGTTAAAAATGACCTTGAGGGATTTTGGTTGAAGATTGTCAAAGTTGTTCGCCATTATTCCTTTGTCTAAAATCATTTGGTGCCACCATCAACTTTTCTTTCAACTGCTTAAATGCATTTTGCTACTCCTCTTTCCACTCCCAGCTCCCTGTCTCTTGCTTCTTCAATAAGGCATCAAGTGGCTTCATCATAATCCCATAATGTTTAATAAATCTCCTATTGCACCCTATCAAGCCAAGAAACCCTAGGAGCTCCTTCAATATGCGCGGTTGTGTCCATTACTGAATGGTTTCTATTTTTTTGTTATCAGTGGACACGCCCATCATTGAGATTGAATGCCCTAAATAGTCCACCTGTCTCGCTCCAAATATGCACTGAATTCCTCTGATGAATAATTGTTATTGTTGCAAAACTTCTACGAACAGGAGTAGGTGATTTAGGTATTGTTGGAAGTCAGCAATGTAAATGAGACGATCATTAAAGAAGACAAGAAAAATTTTTCGAAGAAAAGGCTTAAATACTTCATTAATAAGGCTTTGAAAGGTGGATGGTGTGTTCGTGAGGCCAAACGACATAACCAGGAATTCAAACTGGCCTTAATGAGTTCTGAATGCAGTTTTATGTACGTCTTCCTCCTTCATCCAGATCTAGTGGTATCCGGACCGTAAGTCCAACTTTGAGTATTCCAACAACTCTTCTATCAATGAATAGGGAACTTGCTCTTAATCGTGTATTTGTTTAACTCACGATAGTCGATGCCCATTCTCTAGGTATTATCCTTCTTCTTTACAAGGATGACTGGGGATGTATATGGGCTAACACTCTTCTATATGAAACCTTGCTCCAACAACTCTCGCACCAATTTTTCTATAGCATCCTTTTTTTCCCCTGAATAACGGTATGGTCTGGTGTTTATAGTCTCCACTTCCTGCTTGAGGTGAATGGCATGGTCACATGCTCTCTTTGGTAGTAATTGTTTTGGTTTTAGGAAGACCTCCCGAAATTCTAGTAAAAGTCCTTCTAACTTATCTCTGGTTTGAACATCATCATTTATTCCTAACTATTGTATATGAAATTCTATTGGGTCTGCCAAATGCAACATGGATAAAGCACCTTGGTTAGAGTTTTTAATCAGCTTATGAAGGTTCTTACCCGATACCTCCCTAGAATATGCTTCTGACTTTCCTGTTAACCTGACTACCTTGCCTTCCCATTGAAACTCCATGTTATGTCTTTTAAAATGACACAACCCTAGCTTAATAACTAATGCTCCTGTAGAAAATTGCCACCCTTGCATTTTCCACACAAAGTTTCTGCATACTTGTCTACAATCTAATTTTAAACCTTCACCTACAGTAATACTTATGGGGTTTATGTTAATTACCTTCACATTCTCTTTTTGTATCACCTTTTCATCTAGAAAATTATGGGTACTTCTACTATCTATGAGTATGTGTAAGGGTTTCCTTCGGCGACTTCTTATTATCCTCAGTTTCTTGTAATCTGTCTGGTCTTTTAAGCCCCGCATGACTTCTAATGAAATATTAGGGTTGAAGGGAGCTTCACCTTCAGGTTCTTCACTCCCAGGTTCCTCTTCCTCCTGTTCTTCGTCTTCAATCATGTATAGTTGAAATTGTTTCCTCTTATAACGATGCCCCATAGTGTATTTTTCATCGCACCAAAAGTACAACCCTTTAGCTCTTTTTTCATCAAACTCCTTGCTGCTTATAGTTCTACTGCTTTGAGAGCCTCTGTAAATATTGGTTCTACTGCCTTGACTTCCTGGTGCGGGCAACAATCCATCCTCTGTTTGTTGTCTAGGTAGGGGTGTTGTATGACTGACTCCCTTGTAGGTGTTTATTCCTCCTTCAAGTGCACTTCCACCTTGCTACCATTTCCGAAGTAAACTGGAATACTTACTGCCACAATCGCTTCTTGTTTACGTGCCCACGTATACGCCTGATGTAAGGTTTGAAGGTCCATCATTTTTATAGTCAGTCCCAGCTCCAGTTAGAGTCCCTTTAAGAAAAATCCCACCAAATAATCTTCTGGTAGTGTAAGTTTATTTGAGTACCTATCAAATAAGGCACCATAGTCTAGTACAGAGCCTTCCTGTCGTAGCTCTTTTAGATCCCCTATGGGATCTTCAAAAATGTACTTATCAAATCGCTGTCATAACAGAGTAATAAAATCTTCCCATTTCATCTCGTTTACTTCCTTACGATTACGAATCGTCAGCTGGTACTATTCTAATGCGATTCCTTCCATGTGTAGGGAAGTCATCCTTATCTTTATGTCATCTGGTGTTTGATCAATCGTGAAAAATTGTTCACACCAATAACTCCAACTTCTCACCCCCGTACCGTCAAATGTCGGGAAATCAATTTTGTTTGCCCTCATTGGCCCATTGTAACGTCCTCCATCTCTGAACTTTTCACACAAGTTTCAGTCTTTTCCTTGTCCATTTTTTGCATGACCTGTTGAAACATGGATTTAATATCACTAATTTCCTTTTCAAGTCGCAGTTGAGCCTCCAAAAGGTTTTTCATGCTTTCCTCTAAACGATGAACTTCAGTTCCGCGTTTGCTTTCTGCCATTAATTTTTTGAATAATGTTTGCTCTGATACTAGATGTTAGGTATTTTTACTCGCACTTTCTGTACGTCATACACCCACACAAATTTAGAGAGAGAAGAGAGTTGAGGGAGAATAGAGATTCAGACATTCATCACAGGTTTTTCCATGCCTTCCCTCATTTGGTTACAACGGCTATTTCATACACTACGTAGAATATTCCAGACTATTATGTGAGTCTTTGGTTGAGACTGTTGCTTCCTACGCTACATTTTGCTTATTTGTAGACGTGTAGTATTCGACGTTGTTCCTATCTTCTTCTTTAAATGTCATATGTAGTCTATATTTTCGCCCATGGTCCTTTGTTCTTCCCCGATTCTCCAAGCCCATTTTTAATACATGTTTGGAGAGCCAAAGATCTAGAGAAGAATCTACCATGGAATGGCACGTCGACTACTTCCCCATTTCCCTACTATTCTACGGGCTTAGCTTTCAAGTTTCAACTCCATCGATGTCTACAGATTAGTTTAGTTTTGTTTTCTATGTGCTTGTCGGCATCCTTCACGACCTTTTAGCCTACAAGGTAAATTGTTTGATGATATATACGAAATTATTTCTTAAAATTTAAAAATTAAAATCTATCATTTTCATAGTCAAAGGTTAAGTGATTAGGCATTATGGTTAAATGGACGTGAATTCATATTAAATCATGTATGTACAGAAAAAGAAAGTGGTAGAGTCATAATATTATCTCATTAAGTCC
>JANSVA010000006.1:38571806-38593180 GCA_025504915.1 Erythroxylum reticulatum | reverse complement strand
GAAGTTAAAAACTGGAAAATGTAGCAAAACATGTTCACTACGTATACTTCTGTGAAAGTTCGCCGCGGTCAACTTCTGGTTTCGCCACGGCGAAGTTTCGTGTACAACTTAAACATGCTTCAATATTTTAGGCATAAATTATTCTGTAGTTATCCAAATAGGATGATTTTTAATTTGGAGTAAACTAGAGACATAGGACTACAAATTATCTGTTGAAATCAAGTTTTAATTCAGTCTCTAAAAATTTCAATGTTTGGATGGAAGTTAAGCATAGAATACTATTTCAGCATAAGAACAATCCAAAAATATTTTGGGTTTAACTTTCAGATTTTTTTTAACTAAATTGAATTATTTTGGTATCATTAAAACTTAAGACAATGAGGAACATTTTTCCATAAGAAAGTGTTATCAAATTTCTTTATTTACCTGATCAGAATGATTATCTAAAATTGACCCGAAGGTTTGGACTTTTGGAAGAGTTTGAGTATTTAGTATTTATCTTAGTGAATATGCTATATGTGGGTCCTCAAATTGTATTCCTGTTGAATGGGAATTGTTGCCATTGATAAAGGGAATCAAGGAAGGCAAGAGAATTAAGAGGAGAGACATCTTTGAGGAAGGTTTAAGCAAGGATTTTAAAGGTGGGTAATGTATTTATAGTTATTGTGTGATTGGGCAAATTCTTCCCTATATGTGTGTATGTCTAAATTGCTCGATTTTTTTGAATTGTTGTGAAGATTTGATAATTCATGATGATGTGTGATTAGGTTATACCTTGAAAGAGGTTGTAACTTTGTCTAAATGAAAAGAAGAAAAAGCATATGATGAAATGATTTGATCATGAATATGTGTTTTTGTTTAGGCAAGAGTGAAACCATTTTGTTCATCACATGTATGTTGACTAAAGCCTTCTCCCACTGCTCGCTTGTGGCATATGAGCTTCGAAAAAGTAAACTCATTTTATTCATGGTGTAAACTTTGGTTTCTCCATTTCGTTTCCATGGAACCCTCGAGCTATTTGTTGTGCATTGCATTTGATTTGTGAACATGATGAATAATTGAGTGTTGTGCGTGGATGGTTGGATATATGATATGTTCTATGTGATGAAATGCCTAACTTTGAGTTTTGGAACTAGAATTGAGAGTGCTTGAATTGCTAGATATATATATATACATATGCTTGAATTTATTGCTAGCTACCGATGGCTATAAATATATTAGCCACTGAGTTTTGTAGCTCAACCCGTTATTTTCAATCCTCAGGTGTAGAAGGAGAAGATCGTTGATCCTTGCAAGGCATCGGAAACTTCAAGATAGTTAGAGACTTTTGTACTAAGTTAGTGATCATTTTGGATACCTTTATAGGCAAATCAACATTGAGCATCCTTATGTATTTTTTTTAAGTTAGTGATATGTAAGTGAAGCTTGTATGAACTCTCTTTTGATTTAGTAATGAAATGAAAAATTGAAGTTTCTTTTGAGCATGTCTATATTTATCTTGGGGTTAAGTTTAGATAGTTAGAATTGAATGTATGTGTGTTTAGAATGTTGGTATTGGTTGTGGAATGTGTTTTAGAATGTTTGAGTGTTATGATTCTGGGTTCAGATTTGAAGGTTTCGCAATAGCGAACCCAAAATTTTGTCAGGACGAACCTTTCATTTGTGTTTTGGGCGACTTCGCCATGGCGAAGTACCTGTAGTTCATCGTAGTGTATTTTTCCTAAGAGGATTTATGGATTTGAGCTGGGGACTTCGCCGGGACGAAGAATGACATTTGTCGCAGCATATTTGACCCAAAGGGTGCAGTCGCTGGCCCTCGAGAGTTCGTCGTGGCGAACTTCACCAAAGAGACGCTTGGAGATCCTCCCCAATGTTCGCCGTGGCTAACATGTGGTTGTAGCGGCAAACTCACCACTATACACGCTGCCAATACTTTTAAAGTTTGAATCCTTTTGACCCTCTTCGCCTAATCCTTACCCGATGGTCCTGAAGGGTTGCCTCGGGATTAAGGAACAGAACCTAGGCCCAACAAATTTGACTACTTGAAGTGCCGCCTCCCTCTCTTGGAATACTTGATCCATTCCCACATCGTTAGAATCTCCTACAACATAGCATATACAGAGGTGGGGGATAACAATACAGAACCTCAAAAGGTGTAGTATTTATGGCAGTATGATGCGTGATATTGTACCACCATTCTACCATTGTTAGCAAGCTTGTCCACTTTTAGGGTGTGTCACAACAAAAACATCTCAGATACGTTTCCAACGTCTTGTTCACCGCTTTCGACTGCCCATCCGTCTGAGGATGATTGGCTGTGGATAATCCTAGCTTTATGTTCTGTAATCTAAATATTTCACGTTAAAACCTACTTGAAAAGAGTGGATCCCAATCACTAATTATTTTGGCTGGCATCCCATGCAACTTGAAAACGTGATTCATAGACAGTTACACCAACTCTTGTGCTGTATAAGGATGCTTAATAGCTACAAAATGCGCATACTTGCTAAATCTGTCAACTACGACAAAAATTAAGGACTTCTCTATGACTATGAAGTCCATTGTGATTTCTTTCCAACATTCTTTTGGATTTCTCACGTCTTTGGCCATCTGCTTCCAATGGAAAAGACTTTGTAGTATCCCCTTAAGGGCTATCATGAGCCATTGTTATGATTTTTTTTCCAAAGCTCCTTATCACAACTAACCACAATTCTTCCCTTCCATCTTAACATCCCATTCCTCCATTCATAATATCTCAAAGGCATGTCTATCTTCTAGTTTTTTAATGAGGTCTTCTATAATAGTGTCCTTCTCTCATCCTTCACAAATCTCTTCCAACAACATTGCTTGTATTTGCGATACCGACAATATGAGGAGTTGAAGACTTGAAACTCTAGATGAGGCATCAGATGCTATGTTTTCTTTTCCACTCCTATAATTAACCTCAAAATCGTAACCCATAAATTTAGGGAGCCAATTTTGTTGGAACGATGTTGATATTCATTGCTCTAGAAGATACTTCAAGCTCCTATGGTCTTTTTGTACCTAAAAGAATCTACTATTTAAGTAGTGATGCCACTGCTTTACGACCTTGATGATGGCGAGAAACTCTTTTTCATAAGTGGACAACCCTTGGTGCTTGGGAGTTAACGCCTTGCTCAGATAAGATATGGGGCATTCCTCTTATCGAAGAACAACTCCAATTTTCTTATTATAAGCATCTGCTTCAATCACGAAAAGCTTGGTGAAATCTGTTAACGCCAACGCTGGTGCCACCATTAACTTTTCTTTCACTTACAATACCCTGTCAATCCTAGAAACCATCGGAGCTCCTTCAAGGTGCATGATTTTGGCCACTACTGAATGGTTTCTATATTTTTGTTATCAGTGGACACACCCATCTCCGAGATCAAATGCCCTAAATAGTCCACTTGTCTTGCTCCAAATATGCACTTACTTCCTCTGATGAATAATTATTGTTATTGTAAAACTTCTAAAACTAGCTGTAGGTATTTCAGGTATTGTTAGAAGTCAGCATTGTAAATGAGAAGATCATTAAAGAAGACAAGCAAAAATTTTCGAAGGGAAGGCTTAAATACCACATTCATAAGGCTTTAAAAGGTGGATGACATGTTTATAAGGCCAAACGACATCACCAGGAATCTGGCCTTTTTGAGTTTTGAATGTGGTTTTATGTACGTCGTCCTCATTTATCCTAATCTAGTAGTATCTGGACCATAAATCCAACTTCGAGTACTAGCTTGATCCCTTTAATTCTTCCAACAACTCTTCTATCAATGGAATAGGGAACTTGCTCTTGATTGTGTATTTGTTTAACTCATGGTAGTCGATGCACATTCCCAAGGTATTATCCTTCTTTCTCATAAGGATGACTGGGGACACATATGGGCTAACACTCTTCCCTTTGAAGCCTTGCTCCAACAGCTCTTGCACTAATTTTTCTATATCATCCTTCTGTTCCCCTAAATAACGATATGGTCTGATGTTTATAATTTCCACTCCTTGCTTGAGGTGAATGGCATGATCACATGCTCTCTTTGGTGGTAATTGTTTTGGATCTAGGAAGACCTTCCCAAGTTATGCTAAAAGTCCCTCTAACTCATCTCTGGTCTGAACATCATCATTTATTCCTAGCTGTTGCATATGAGATTTTATAGGGCCCGTAAAATGCAACATGAATAATGAAGGTTTTTACTCGATACCTCTTTGGCCTACGCTTCTAGCTTTCTTGTTAACCTTATTGCCTTGCCTTCCTATTAAAACTCCATAGTACGTCTTTTAAATTTTCACAGCACGTCATCAAGAGTAGCCAACCATTGTATTCCCAACACCATGTCATAACCCCTTAGCTTAATAATTAATGCTTCAGTAGAAAACTACAACCCTTGCATTTTCCATACGAAGTTTCTGCATACTTGTTTGCAATTTAATTTCAAAGCTTCCCCTACAGTAATACTTATGGGGTCTATGTTACTTACCTCCACCTTCTCTTTTCGTATCACCTTTTCATCCAGGAAATTATGGGTACTTATGCTATCTATGAGTATATGGAAAGGTTTCCTTCAGTGAATACCCATAATCCTTAGTTGCTTATAATTTTTCTGGTCTTTTAAGTCCTACATAGCTTCTAATGAAATATTATGATTGAGGGGAGCTCTGTCTTCTAGTTCTTCACTTCCAGGTTTCTCTTCCTCTTGTTCTTCGTCTTCGATTATGTATAGTTGAAATTGTTTCTTCTTACAATGATGTCCCAGAATGTATTTTTCATCGCACCAAAAGCATAACCATTTAGCTCTTTTTTCATCAAACTCCTTACTATTTGTCGTTCTACTACTTCGAGAGCCTTTATGGGTACTGGTCCTATTGCCTTAACTTCTTGGTGTGGACAACAATCCATCCTCTGTTTGCTGTTTAGGTGGGGATGTTGTAAGACTGACTCCCTTGTAGGTGTTTATTCCTCCTCCAATTGTACTTCCAGCCTTGCCATCCTTTCCGAAGTAAACTGGAATACTTGCTACCACAATCGCTTCTTGTTTACATGCCTATGTATAAGACCTGATGTAAGGTTTGAGGTTCCCTCATTTTTATAGTTAGTCCTAGCTTTGGCTTAAGTCGCTTTAAGAAAAATCCTACTAAACATTCTTTTGGTAGTGTAAGTTTATTCGACTACCTGTCAAATAAGGCACAATAGTCTAGTACCAAGCCTTCCTGTAGTAGCTCTTTTAGATCCCCTATGGGATCTTCAAAAATATTATCGTCAAATTGTTGTCATAATAGAGTAGTAAATTCTTCCCACTTCATCTCGTTTACTTCCTTACGATTACAAATAGTCAGCTGATACCATTCTAACACGATTCCTTCCATGTGGAGAGAAGCTATCCTTATCTTTATGTCATTTGGTGTTTGATCCATCATGAAAAACTGTTCACACCGATAGCTCTAGCTCCTCACCCCTTTACCGTCGAAAGTCGGGAAATCAACTTTGTTGGCCCTTGTCAATCCAGTGAAGTGTCCTCCATGTCCCGAACTTTTCGCAGAAGTTTCAGTCTCTTCCTTATCCATTTTTTTTGCATGGGTAACATGGATTTAATATCAATAATTTCCTTTTCATGTCGCAGTTGAGCCTCCAACAAGTTTTTCATGCTTTCCTCTAAACGACGAACTTCAGCTCCTCGTGGGCTTTTTGCCGTTAATTTTTCGAGGAACGTTTGCTCTGATACCAGATGTTATGATCTTTTGCTCACACACACACCTTCTGTACGTCACACACCCACACAGATTTAGAAAGGGAAGAGAGTTCAGAGAGAATAAAGATTCCGACATTCATTAAAGATTTTTCATGCCTCCTTTATTCGGTTACAACGACTATTTCATACAATACATAGAATATTCTAGACTGTCACGTGAGTCTTCGGTTGAGACCATTGCTTCCCATGTTGTGTTTTGTTTATTCGTAGATGTGTAGCATTCGACGTCATTCCTATCTTCTTCTTCTTTTTGTCATATGTAGTCTATATTTTCGTAACAAAATAAGTATGGGAAAAGTTACTTACATCATCGAGATGGTTGTGAGAGGTCATTAGCAAAACCCTAATAAGAAAGATTGGAAATTTTAAATCAAAATTTGGACTTTTTGAGATTTTGTGAGGAGAGGGACAGGGTCTTTCTTCTTCCTCTCGTATGACGTGGCAATTATGAAACAAAGAGGAAGAAATTTCTGTGCGGACGGCTCCATGGAATCCAACTTAGAGACTCTGACATGTCGAATACTGGTTGGTGAAGTTAGAACACAGAGTGGTGTGGAGGACCATGAGGACTCTATCTTAAGGGCCACGAGTTCTTAAGATTATGGATCAGAACAGATTATCATCACATTGTAATAATTGGGCTTGTAAAGATCAATTTCTCAATAAATGGGGCTCACCTCTATTTATCGATTGTAAAAATCTTTTATAAATGTTATTTTTATATTTTTTGTATTTTTTAAACATCAACCAGTTTTTAAAATTTAAAATTAAAAATTTTAACATCAATGATTTTCTTGTATGTATAAGAAGTTATGAGTTTTTATAAAATATTCATTTGTTTAAGGCAAAATAAATTTCTATTTTAAAATTTTAAGATAATTAATTAATTTGATATTTATTAATCAGCAAGTTCTCTTAAAATAAATAGATTAAATAAGAATTTTTATAATCTTTTGAATGAAATGTTAAATTTACCTAAAACATAGGTACGAGGATAGATTGAATAATCATAAAAGTTTGTTAGAGTTTTTTCTTAAAATGGAGTTATATCCAAAGTGTAATTCCTTCGTATTGTCTCTTTACAAAAATTTCATTAGTTACATTTTTAATATTTAAATTAATAAGAGGAAAGGTCAATTACACATTACATTCTAATTCACTAATTTGCATAGATTGAATGAAGCACCTTCTAGCAAGGAAGATTGACTTTTAAAGTTATTATAATCCCAAAATAGAACTGGAGAAAACTGGTTCAAAATATTTGAATAGAGGAGGAAGAATTTTTTGAAATCCTTTTGGCAGTCCAAGTTTGAAGCAAGACTTTGATTAGAATATTGGATACTCGTGGGATATCTTCTGAAATTAAAAAAGAAAAAACTAGTCAGACATGGCAACGTGGAACTTTTTTTATTCAATTATTTTATATAAAATGTTGGAAGATATTGGGGAATGGGGGGTGTTGCGGATCTTTTAGGGTTGAGAAGATGACGATGAAGACAAACAACCTTTTATGAAAATCTTTGATCTTGAACCACCTAATGCACAAAAGAAAGATTAGCAATCTATTGCTGTTTAGTACTTGACATGGATAATCATGCTAATGATGTAATAGCTAATCAAATAATATATGCATTAGGTAAGGCATCACAAAATGCAAACACTACACTAGCCTACATCATCCAATACATGCGATGAAACTGCCCTATTGTCTTGTCCCACTCTCCCGCGATTGCCTCCTAGTTTATGGGGCCCTTTTCAACTCCCAATTGATGGATGACACGTGAAGTGACGTTAATTAATTACCCTCATTAAAATGTAATCCAATGAATCCTTTGAGCTTGATCATCACATCATTGATGATAAAAGGTAGTTAATTTGTCATAATGATCGGTGGTTAAGTGTTCATAGTTTGTGTCGGCAATTGTTCTCTCTTTATTACCAACCCTTTATTCCTTCACATTCTTCCATTTAACAAAAGTATTTGATGCTTTGACTTTCTAATAATAAAAGAAATAAATGTTTAATCCCAACAAAAGAAGAAAATAACAAGTGAATTCCACTCGATACATCCCTTGAGATTTGATGTCGTTCAGCCTCATAATCATAAATGGAGAAAAGAGTTGTTGAGATATTTGGAAAAACAACAGTTGCAGTGACTAGTGGTTAATTTTCATTGGTTTGGTAGCTCAATGGACTTGCTTCATGTCTAAAAAAACCAAGTGTTACGGTGATAGAGTGGCGTTGTTGTGCACTTGGTAACTTTAATTCATTTAAGACTACAACTTTATTGATTTCTCAACTAAGAAAACGGGATGGGATGTAAAGAATAATGATTCCTGCCTTTGTCTCAAATTCAAAAACCCAATGAGAATGCCCTTTTCGTTCTTGATGCAATGCAAATTCATCTTGGAAGTAAGTATATGGACAAGGTTGAGTAGTTAACTAAAAATCAAGCAAAACAAATTTGTGGTCCATTATTCTAAACACTATATAGCTTAAGACACAAGTTAAAACCCTTCGCCTTTTGCATCATGAAAGGGTAAAATTTTCCCAACAAACAATATTAATGGCCGGTGAAAACGGTGCTTTTCATTGATATATAGACTATGCTTATTAACATTAATCTAATTTAGAATTAATTGTAACACATTAAAATATTTATAAATGAAATCAGATTGAGAACATTAAAAATCTATCAATTAATTGATAAAATAATTTGATCTATTAGTATAAATGCATTATGTTAAATAGAATATGAAAATTAGTTATTCAACTTTCAATCATCAGGTGTATCACATCACAGTTGCGGTGATCTTGAATTAGTTTTTATTTTTTCTCACACAACAACTTGTATAATTTCTTGATATAATTAATTGGTTATTAGATATATACATACATATATATATATATACATACATACATACATACATACATATATATATATATATAATTTAGCTTTAAAAAACAGAAGAAAGAGATTGATTGAAGTGTCAACAAATTGATTCACACTCTAATTTAGCGTTAAAAAAATAGGCTGTACACCACAGTTTCTGTACAGTTAATGAGAGAAAGAAGGCAAAGTTAGGAAGATCACATGTGAAACAAGAAGGGAAGTGTCTCACTAAGTTGTGGCAAATTGATGAGTAGTGCTGACAAGGTTGGAGACCGAGGCGGGGTCCCTAATGCATAGGGAGCCAGTTCATACCATTTACCTTCCATGTTGGAGGAGTCAACCTCAGTGCTCTCTTTTCGTCCATCAATCCTCCGACAATGGCTATCTTTTTTCTCAAAGTGAAGGGATTGAATTTCTTAGCCATGTCGACCAAAACGAATTTGTGATCAATGACACGGCAAAAACGCACCCTTGTCTCCCAGCTCTCACCTCCTCCCTACATCATTTTTCGATCTTTGTTTTCTCATCATATTACATGTAATTATTACCTCTTCTTTTTTCTTTTTTCATTATAGATGCATTCGTGTGGCTACTACATGGAGACATGATCAATTTTGTTGGATGATTTTCCTTTTGGGTGATTTTATGAGTTTGAAATGTTTATACTAAAAGCATAAATGATGATTTTCCTCTTCTTTTTTTGGCATTTTATGCTTTATTCCAAAATCTTAAATTCAAATTCTCACAAAAAATTAATTTTATTAGACCTTTTGATACTTTTCTAATGAAACAAAGTAAAATTTTGAATTATTTTTACTAGTTTCTGACTAATACCTAATGGCATCACTCGAAGAACACCAGTCATAAAATTGTATCAAGTTCAATTTTGTAACTTAGATAGATGTTACATGGTAAAGTATATGTCAAAGCAATTGCAATAGTAATTACTTTTTCAAATCAATAATTAGATGGGGTTTAGGTTATCATTAATTTAGATTTTCACCACTTTAGTTTTATAGAGAATAGAGATAATAATCATTTCAACTCAAACGTCTGGTTAACAACCATGAGGATTCAATTCCAAGCCTCATGGCTGGGGGGACATGAACCTCGTGCAGTTAAATTAACGAATAGTATTGTATACTATGGGAGTAAAATACGGGCAGAACTAAGACTAAGTAGCAAGTTTAGGAATTGATTATCTGAATTCCTCTGAGAATTTTATGTCTTGACTGAGCGGGTTCCAGACTTCTGATTCAAGTCTCACTAAAGTTAATCTTCTTTGCTAGCTTCTTTCTTATATTGAGAATTCTGAAAATGGTGGGCGGCAGGAACATGTTGTCCCTTTCCTTTGAAGATGGAAATAATTAATGTCTCAAGAGATGATTACCTAACTATTATAGAGTGACATGATGGATTAATCGTGGCCTTGTCAAACAGTCCAAACCAGCAAGCATATCAGAAGAAAGTGTATGCCCGTAATGAGATGATACCATTTTCACAGGTCAAAATTTTCCTACCCGGAATAACAATCATCCATTGATGTGTTCTCACCACAATTGCATTTAAAGATTTAATGAGCTCATACCATTTCACGGGTCAAAATTTTCCTACTTGAAAGAACAATCTTCGATCTCACCACAATTGCATTTAAAGATTTAAAATTCAAAAATAATTTTCTTTTCATTTCTCCAGAAAATATATCATAATCTCTTCTGAGCTTCCACAACAATAAAATTGAAGTCACTCAATGTGGAGAGAATCATAATTAATGAGAAAAGGGATACAGACAAACCGATGGTTCATTTCCTACAATCGCAGAGCATTATTATGAGAAATAAAACGCCAAAAAGAAAATGGTGTATTCCATAGTCACCAAGCTTAAAGAATGTGCTAGTCACTGGACCACATTTAGAAGCTGGTCTCAGCCAATCATTTCACCTTTTTTATAATAGGGTGCTGACATTCTGACATGTGATTAGTGTAATTACTAATTAGTCAAGATTGCTTGCCTAATGCAATCTTTCCACAACAACTATGAATCTCTTGCTTCTTCTAGTAATATAAATTTTCGTAAAGCGTCCAAGAATATTGATATCCCAAAATCTTGTTGAACAAGTAAGATTTGAGCATTTCCAGGGTATCCTATAATTCAATATAAGACAACCCTTACAAATTATAAAGTTTAAATGATATGTGTCTCTGTAATTTACAAACTATTCTTCATTTTAATATTGCTTTTTGCTTAGTGGTAATTAACTAATTATTTTTGACTAACTTGAAATAGGACCATGTCACGCATTTCAAAATAAATGGAGTCCAGACTAATCAATCATATAATATGGATAGTCCACCATATCAACATTGAATTGACAAAAACAGATTAATAAATATACTATTGATATTAACCTAAAAATGGAAGAAGCAATTCTTGTACATGAAGGTAAAATAAAAAGAAATCGTACCATTTTTACAGGGTTAGGAAAGACTTTGCTTGTTAAATTGGTATGAGGAAGTGAACAAAAAGTTGAGAGATGCCAATTTCCATATCCCAAGAATTCTTCTTCCTAATCACACATCTATATATATATATGTACTACGTTCGTAGTCTCTGCGGTAAGCTGCTTCTCTTGTTGTCCAAGATTCTAGACATCAACACCATCATGAAGGGAACTTTAAAGTACTTGGCAGGCATTGCAGGGCCAAGTGGTTATGGCTCCAATGCAACCGCTGAGCAAGTTACTGAAGGCCATGCTTTCTCAGTCCCTCCCCATCTCACTGCTATTATCACTGGTTAGTTGCTAACTATCTCCACCATCTACTAAGATAGTATTGTAATCCAATGATATTATCTTTTCCTCTTGACCTTCAAAGCAGGTCTGGTGCATGCAAATGCCCTACCATGTCGTTTTCGCGCCTCAGATTTGAGTTACTTATTTCTTTGTTTCCTTCTTATTCTTCTTCTGAGTGAATCAGATGAAAATTGTAGTGTTATGAATCAAGATACGGGTTTTATACCCAGACGATATACTCTTCTGCCTCCTATGGAGTTTCACAAATATGGTGTTTACTTTTAGTTTTTGGCATCTCCAACATCATTTCAGTCTGTTCTCTTCACTTTCTTAAAAGCATAAGAGTCTAAGGTAGGTTAATCAAGACATCTCTTCACTCTCTGGTTCATTCTCCCAAAAAAAAAAAAATCTGATGGGTTCATGATAATCAAACATTAAGATCCTACTTTAGCCAAGTAGAAACAACTTTGTTACCCTTCTGCCTACAATCTGCATATTCCACAGAATGCTTATTTTATTCGTGGCTCTTTTTGGTTTTGGTAAGATATGGTAGATTTGTCTCTTCTGACCACCATATCCTCCCACAAACTCATCACTTGTTTCTGCGCCACATTTCGAAACTTACCATACCGTGCAATTTTATTACTATAAAACTCCTCAAAATTACCACCAACACTTACGATTCAAGATGAAAACTTACATCTTTTACTCGTTAAAAAGGAAAAGCAGAAGCCTTTCCGTGGACAAGCTAAATACTTGTGGATTGTTACATGAACTAATAAAAAGGGATTCATATAGATTGTTTTTCCGTAAATTATATACAAGTGAAGAAGTTTCGTCCTAATCCCTTGAAGGTGCTACATCGGGCATTGGAGTTGAAACTGCAAGGGTATTAGCTAAGAGAGGAGTGAGAATAGTTATGCCTGCAAGGGATTTGAAGAAGGCAAGTGAAGTAAAGGAGATGATACAAAAGGAGAATCCAAACGCAGAGATCATAACAATGGAAATTGATATGAGTTCACTTGCGTCAGTCAAGAGATTTTGTTCCGACTTTCTTGCTCTTGAACAGCCGCTTAACATCCTCATGTGAGTATACATAATTTATGACATTGAACTTCATTTCCCTCTTCATCACCAAGTTGATGTACAAGGTTTGTTTAGATATTGATAGTAGAAATCGGATTCTCTTTTTCAGAAATAATGCTGGTATATACTCTAAGAATTTAGAATTCTCCGAAGACAAGACTGAGTTGACATTTGCTACGAATTATTTAGGTATGTCTTAATTTTATTTTTTAATTTATAAATTTTCCCAAAAATAGGAAAATATTTTTCCATCTCTATTTCTTCCCTTTTGAATATTCATAAATCAAAACGACACCCAAAAATCAAGGTAGGGAAAGCCATGATTTTGGTGACAATGACAAGAAGAAAAGTTTGGCATTCACTTTGATGGTTTCCCACCATAGTACACAGAGATACATGCATGTGGTGCATACTTGCAAATAAAACTTGTCATCATAGTCTTTAGCTGAATAAAAAAAGGGATATAGATTATGGAGAACTTAATTATGATGATTGTGAAGACTTAAATTAGTAAAATCAGACACTATCCATTCTACACAATGCAAAGAGAGTCTATAAAGCTTTTACAGAGGATAGACCACCGTAAAGATGGTGGCCTAATTTGCACAAGTGTTGGAATTCTGCATGCCATAAGAGAAAACAACATTTTTATCTTTTTGTTTGTTCTTTAATTAGAGCAGCAAGGTGATACTTTGCTTCTTGAAAAGCAAGGGAAAGTATTATGTTCAAATTTGTTAGTGTGGTTGGTCATGAATGTTGCAGGGCACTTTTTGCTGACAGACTTGCTAATAGAGAAAATGATGGACACAGCAACAAGGACAGGGATACAGGGAAGAATAATAAATCTATCTTCTGTGATTCACAAATGGGTGAAGAGGGATGAGTTTTCATTCAACAACATGCTAAGTCCAAGCAAGTATGACTAATCTCTTTCCTTTGTCCACCTTCCACTGCTGTTTTAAGACATTAATGAGTTGCAGCTTTACTTTTTCAGATACAACGGAACAAGTGCATATGCTCAATCCAAATTGGCCACCATATTGCATGCCAAGGAAGTTGCAAGGCAGCTGAAGGTGAAATTTCACAATGTTTTCACTTTAGAATTCTAAATTCCGTATGCCATCACATCAACAGTAGTCAGATATAATTAACTGCAAAAATCTTCCGTGTATTACATTGTTGCTTTTATTTTTGTCTTTCTCGAAAACTCTCATGTTTTGTTCTTCTGACAACATTTGCAACGTGAATGAAAAAAATAGAAAAGAAAAGTTCTGAAGATGACAATCATTTGGTTGCCTGACAAGGAAAATATTGCAGGCAAGGAATGCAAGAGTGACGATAAATGCGGTCCACCCAGGCATTGTAAAGACGGGAATCATCAGGGCTCACAATAGTTTGGTCACAGGTACAAATTCTTTTTTCCCGCTTAGGAACATTAATTACTACAAACTACCAGTGACCGTGTGTATCAATTCCTTCTTTGATTTCTTCTGGACATTTATCTTCAAGAAACTTTTGTATGCAGACTCGTTGTACTTCATTGCTTCCAAGTTACTGAAGACTACATCACAGGTCTGTCCACATTTCCCTTGTCACTTCTCTAAACCAAGAGATTCACACTAGGAGAGAAAGAGACAGGACTTGCCTAGTTATTTGGACTGTAGTGTTGTAGTACTTAACAGTGCATGAAATGTGCGTCCTTGCAGGGTGCTTCCACCCCTTGTTACGTTGCTGTGAGTCCTCAAGTTGAAGGCACTAGCGGCAAATACTTTGCAGACTGTAACGAAAGCAACTGTTCATCCCTGGCAAATGATGAAACTGAGGCATACAAACTTTGGAGGCAGAGCCGTGCTTTGATCCACAGAAGGTTTCATTCACCACCAGCTTGAATTATGTTAACCAAAGTACAAATCTAGGAATCATGTATATATGCAGGTTATAAACCTTTCCTTTTTGTCTTATATGGGTGTAAGGCATTTTACGATAAAATATCGCAACTCATAAAGATAGGATTTACATGTAAAATAGAAAGGGTCCTTTCCCTTTTGGCGTTTTCACGCTGTTCCTTACAAACGTTGATCTTACTAAAATAAAAACCTCTCACTTCTCTAATGACGTCTCAGTTCAACATTGTTGTTTCCGACTCCACTGATCAAGGAAAGGCAACCAATATCGACCTGTTTTAATGCTAATACTAGAAAATAGGAGTGATAATGTTGAATAATTTCGACTTCTTTAGCAGATTTTACGGTAAAGCTCTGGGTTTATGTTTTTTAATATATGTTTATTTGAATTTGAAAGTATTTCTTGAAATTTTAGATAATGTTTGTTGTTTGTTGGAATTAAGGAACAATTATGTAATTAGTAGTTAAAATTTTTATGTTTAAAAATCTCTCTCATGTCTTGCGTTTAATTAGATTGATGAAATGAAATTCAATATGTAGTTCTCTTCCTGCTACTATTTCTAACAAATGGTATAGAGCATTCCTTTTAAGAAATTGTAAGTTTTATTTCTGAGTGAATTTGGGAACTTAAACACTTGAAATTAATTAAGAGTACAAATACTTGATAATTTAAATACATGTTAGTTCAAAATGGTATCAAGCAATTTTTCATGCCTACTCCTTCTATTCTTATAGAAAAAATTAACCATGGTAGATTATTAAGATGAAATTATACATAAGAGCATTGAGTTTTGTGGGAGATTATTGAAAGTGAAGCTGATCTAGCTTCCTTTCCACAAAATTCAATATTAGCACAAATCAAGAAACATGAAGAATATTTGATTAAAGACCTAAAGCATTCACTTGCATACAATTACTCGGGCAAATAAAAAACTATGACGAATATTTGATTAAAGACCTAGAGCATTCACTTGCATACAATTACTCGGGCAAATCAAAAACTATGAAGAATATTTGATTAAAGACTTAGAGCATTCACTTGCATACAATTACTATTATCAACTATAATTTTTACACGGATAATGACATGCAAATCACCAGTTCAAGCATGAGACAAATTAAAGGAAGAATTTGAAGGTAATGGAAAAGTAAAAATTTTTAGAAATGCCCTCTCTTAAAAGAGAATTTGATATATGGAAAATAAAAGATGGGGAGACAGTTAGGGAGTATTCTTTAAGACTTGAGCTTTGCGAATCAAATTAAACTTTATGGTGAAACATTTAAAGACTTGAAGGTGATGAAAGAACATTGACTAGTTTGCCTAACATATTTAAGCCTAAGATTTTGACAATCAAAAAGTCTTATGACTTAAAATTTTGTTAATTGCATAACTAACTGGTAAATTATATGCACAAGAGTAAAAGATCTCTATAAGGCATAAAGAGAATATTGAAGGAGCACTCACGATGTCATAAAAAAGCAAGAAAATAAAGTCAAATATGGAAAAAGGGTACTGGTGATTAGTATAATAAAGGCAAAAATTCAGCATAAAATTTAAAATAATTTCATAAAGAGTAAATTTTCACCCTATGGAACATGTAGTCGAACAAACCATATCGAGAAGCATCATTGGTACGAAGGCAAACCTCAATACCAGTGTTGATGGTATAAAAGATTTAGACATATCGAAATATTTTGTAAATGGAAGATGGAGTCAGCAGAGAAGCAACTTTTGGAATAAGCAAATCATATTAAAGATCAACCACAATCTAGGGAATGTTTGTTTATGGTCACGAAGTCCTTTCTGTTAGATGAAGCCAACGTTTAGGCTATTGATAGAAGTTGTACAAGCCATATAGCTAGAAATATCAATATGTTCACTTCACTTGATAAATCTTCCAAAATTGAGGTGAAGCTGGGAAAAGGAGACCTTAAGCAAACTAAAGGTAAAGGTAATATTATTAAGGTACATTATCTTTTGAGCGCAGATAAAATATTTAAGAAAGTTTTTCAATGATTTCTAAAGATAATATGTGCACTATTTATAATCATCATAGCTATGAAATCATAATTGCTGCAATGGTAGACAATAGTTTTCTATTGGATTTGTATGTAGCTAAACAATATGTTTAAATGAAAAAATTGATGAAATATAGTTATGTAATAAATGATTTAGGAATTATAATTAGAAATTTCTTAAGTTCATAGAAGATAATGATATAATGATGGGTATGTCTGTAATTTCTATAAAAGATAGTGATTGTGAATGTTTTTAGAAAGGAAAAATGCTTAGAAAAGTCTTTCCTGTCAATAAGGCTTGGAAAGGGATCGAAAAACTTGAATTACTCCTGAGTGATGAATACGGTCCAATGGGCATTTCATATCTAATGGAAGTATATGTTTTCTTTTATTTATTAATGATTTCACTACGATGGTCTAAGTTTATTCTATGACTAATACATATGAATTTTTATATATTTAAGAAATTTAAGGCTTATATAGAGAACCAAAGTAGAAGCAACATCAAGATCTTAAGGACAAATAATGGTATGGAGTACAAATTTAAAGAATTTATGGCTTTTTTGAAGTTATAGGTATCGATCATTAGTTTACAGTTCCTTAGACTCCACAACAAAATGAAGCATTGGAAAGAAAAAACATAACCATGGTAGAGTTGAAAGTACACATGATGCTTTAAAAGAATTTATTGTAGAAAGCTTTGGGCTAAAGCTACAAATGCAATTGTCTATCTTTTAAACAAACTTTCAATAAGGCCTATAGAGGGTATGACACTATACAAAGTATGGTTCAAGTAAAAAAAAATCAGTCAATCACTCAAAGTCTTTGTTTCAATGTGTTATGTTCATTTAATTGTTATAAAAAGAAGCCAATTTAGTAAAAAGGACAAACAAAATTTAGTGGTGTCTATTTATCACTATAGCACCTCTATATGATGCATCTATCATCCTTTTTTTCATTGATAACAATTCTTTATAAAGTTATTGAATAAGGAGCTATTTAGAGACTCTATACTGAAGGAAAATTGCACATAATTGCTTAAATCTTTCTCAATACTCATGAAAGATCTCAATATCTTTTGTCTTTATTCCACATATTTCACTTCTTATACTAGCATCTTTTAGGGTAGGGGAGAGTTTATCAAGGAAAAATGGTACTATATCTACCTATGTCGTAATAATAGACCTAGGAGGCAAATAAGATAACCAATTTTTAGCTCCATTCTCCCTGTGAGGATCTTTTTTCTTAAGGCCACAAAAGGTAGGCACAAATAAATAAGATTAGACTTAAGCCTGAAACTATATTCAGGTTTGGATATTCAATGTAATGAGGTTGTTAAGTTAAATTCAATGCCTCCAATTCTTTTAAGGTTCTCTTTTGATTAGCCAAGATTGCTTCAACTTCAAAATCTCTAGAATATTTTGTCAAATCAAGTGTTGGTTCTAATCTAGGATATAAAGAGGAAGATGCTTGCTTATCATATAATTTGGTTTCCTTCCTTAATCTCTTAGTTGTTTTCTTAACATCATGATCTTATTGAAGTTCAACTGAATAAGAATTTTGGGCCATAAAAGAAATAAATTCACTTTATCACCAAATCTTTAGCAATAGTGCCAAATTTTAGTGGGTGTCGAATCTAACAAATATAATCTTACTTAATGAAAAATAAATTATATATAGAGATGCACAAGATCGAATCCATATGGACTGTTAAAACTTATCTCCTTTTCCAAGTAAACAAATCAAAATAAAGTAAGGGGATTTTAAGATGAAAATTGAAATAGATTAAAAGCAAAAATAGAAAATTTATCAAGAATGCAATTTAATAAAATAAAATTATAATAAACATCTAGCTTAGGGTATAATTTTAGTATTGTTGAATTGATTATTGATACAAAGATAAACCCTTCTATTCCTTAATAAATTGGTTATAGTCATTAACAAGCTCTAACAACCTATCTCTCATTACCTTCTTCATTAACTAAAATAAGCTCTTTGATTATTTCTTTTATCAACAAACAACCATAATCAAGATCTTAGAATTTAGGGATAGCAAATCCTAAAGTGCCAACCTTTTGGAAATTTTTTGATTCAATACCCAAGCCTTTAAATTTTTTGATCAAGTGACTAACCTTTTATAACATTAAAAACTTAGTTCAAAATGTTAGTTTTGTTAATATTTTGTTGATTTCGATAACATAGTCTTTATTGTTCATGACATGTAGGTGTCTATATGGAGAAGTAATTGCTAAATAACCTACGTGGACTAAAACACCTAACCTATAACCTCTTTTGTATACTGGGTTGGGTGTTTTAATCCATGTGGATAATTATTTGATAATTAATTTTTTAGGTAGACAGCTACATGTCATAAATAAAACAAATTCCATTAGCCAAATAAGAAAATACTAAATAGAACTAATGTGTTAAACTGAGTTACTAAGGTTATAAAAGTTTATCACTTAATTGAATATTTTAAAACTTGGGCACTAAATTGAAAATTTTCTAAAACACTAGAGAGACCACCAATTATAGCCAAGAAAAATATAAGCTTAGTTTTTATAGACTAGATTATATATCCACATAATATGAGTATAATATCTTATATTGAATTATGTTATTTTAGTATTAAATAATAGATTAATCAAACAATTACATATTTAATCATTCTGATAGACAATATATTATTTTGATAAATGAAAAATAAGCCTTTTGTATCAATCAAATAGAGCAATAATTTTAATAATCTCAGAAAATATATAAATACTAAAGAACAAAAGAGTTAAAAAAAACAATTAGATCTTAAAATTCTTAAAGAATCAAACTTTAGTTAGAAAAAGAGATTTTAGTTGCACATGATTCTCAAAGATAACATAAAAGAAAAATAAAGAAATGTCATAAGAATATAGAAAAACTAAAATGAACCAAAATGTGAAGGAGATGGGATGACAACCTTCTGCAGCCTTTTCTTATAAATAATCCTAAAATCCTATCTAATCTTCCTAAAAATAAGAAATAAATGTGAAGATCAAGACTAAATTTGAAGGATCTCCCTTTAGGATTATCCTACCTAATAAAAACTCTTAAATAGCGCAAAACAAGGACAAAAGTAACTAGGACCTATTAACTTTAAAGAGCCTTATCCATTTAATCACTTTTATTTTTTAGAGTGGTTATATTGACGAAGGCATAGGCACACCTTATGCTTAAAATTAAATATTAAAGAGATGTATCAATATGATTCCTATAAGATGTATGGTAGGGCTATGTTGCATCATCAAGATGCTTTCTCCAATCCTTCAAATTTAGGTTAACAGTCTTTTAACGTATGGATTTGATCTCTCTGTTAGACACCTCAACTTATCCATTAGCTTCTGAATAGTATGGAGTAAAAATGCAATGCATCCATGGTATTGTTTTAGTAAAGCCTTCACCACTTTATTACATAAATGTGTTGTATAATCACTGACTATAACTCTTAGTATTATAAATATTGTGAAAATATTAGTCTTAAGGAAATTTACAACTATTTTAGAATCATTAGTATAGATAGATTTTACTTCCACTCACTTTGAAACATAATCCACGATAAGAAGTATACAAATATTACCATATAAAGGGAAAAAGGACCTATAAAATCAATATATTGTATACTAAATATTTCATAAACAAAAGTTGGTTAAGTGGTGTTTGATCGTTATCTCCTAAATTCCCAATTTTCTAGTAATGTTCACAAGCTTTACAAAACTTGTATGGATTATGAAATAAATTAGGTCAAAATAATCCACACTTTAACACCTTATGAGCTATTTTTTAAGGGCCAAAGTGTTCCCCATATGCATTTGTATGATAGAAATTTAAAATTGAGGGAATTTCATATTAAAAGACATATCTTTGAATAATTTAGTCAAAACAAAATTTTCGCGAGTAAGATCATTCCAAGTGTTATTTTATCATTTTAAGCTATAGACAGATCACTTAATAGTGTTCTTATAACCAAATAGTTAAATGTATTAGCATACTAAAGTATAGTTGCTTGAATGGAAAATAGATCCGTCGTCATTTAATGAGGATGGCACTTCACTTATGAATAGTATACTGAGGTGTTCGGGTAGTAAATTTTTTACACTTTCCTAGTTGGGTATTGTCAAATCAAACTCTTATAATAAGAGCATCTATCGAATGAGTCTTAGTTTTTCCTTTTTCTTGAAGAGTAGGCTTTTGAGAGCTATATGGTCAGATTAAATAACTACTTTAGTAGCAAGAAAATATGGACAAAATATTTTAAAAAAAAAGATCTAGAAGTTCTTTTCTTCATGGTGGTATAGTTACTTTGTGCAATATCAAAGTGTTTTTAAAGCAAATAGATAACATGAGAAGTGATTTTAACTTTTTGACTAAGAATGGCAACAACAATATAGTTACTTGAATCATACATAATATTGAATTATAGGTGCAGAGGTTAGCAAATCCTTTATCTTGTCAAACATTACTTTATATGCATCATCAAACTCCAATGTCAATTTTTTTATAGCAATGTATATAGGGACAGAGTAATCTTGGAGAAGTCTTTGAGAAAATGTCAATAGAATCTTGCATGACTGAAAAAGAACAAACCTTTTGTACCCTTATGGGGTAAGGTAAGGATTTAGTCACATCTATTTATGATGTTTCTACTTCTATTTCCTCTTAGTACACAATATGACCTAAAATGGTACTTCAATAAGATGATATTTTTCATAATTAAGGACAAGATTTTTGTTAGTAGTATGCCCTAGGCCAATGGACATATGTGACTTTTGTACAAACATTATAACTTATTAATAATATATTATGAGGTATTATTTTACATATGCATGTATATCGTTTATGTAATGTGATTTACATTCCATGAATAGTATTAGGCTTATAT
>JANSVA010000006.1:38540014-38563425 GCA_025504915.1 Erythroxylum reticulatum | reverse complement strand
GCTAAATAATATTTTTCTCATGTTACTGATCTTGTCAACAAGATGAGGCTGTGTGGAGAGGATATTTCAAATATTAAGGTGATGGAAAAGATTCTATGCACCATGCCTATTAAATTTGACCATATTGTGACTACAATACTAGAGTCATATGGTATGGAGACTATGACTGTAGCAGAGTTGTAGGAAAGCATTGCAAGTCATGTTAGTATAATATTGGAGAAAACATAAACGACAACAGAAGAAGCCTTAAAAGGCTAGGTAAATTTCAATATTGTTGCAGAATCTAGTCAAAATGTAGATGATAGAGGTTGTGTTTTTAATAATAGAGGAAGAGGGGATTTCAGAGGCTGAGGTAGAGGAAGTTTTAGAGAAAGAGTTAATGGGAATAATTTTAGAGAAAACAATTTCAGAACATTCACTCAAGGAAGAGGAGGATATACTTTTGGGCCTACTAGTTGAGGAAGAAGCTGAGATAATCAATATTAAGAGAGATGTAATTTTAATTTCTTTAATTATGGAAGGTATGGACACAAATCTATTGATTGTAGATCAAGATCTCGGAACAATTATCAGGCTAATGTTGCAAAAAATCAATACCAACATTTGGTGAGAATTCTAATAATGTAGAAAGTTTATTTCTAGCAAGCAACTCTTTTGTGGAAGGTGAAAATATTTGGTATTTAGATTCTAGTTGTAGTAATCATATGTGTGGGAATAAGGTGTTATTTTCTTCTTTAGATAAAAAATGTTCAATCAATAGTTAAATTTAAAAATAATTCAAATATTCATATTTTGGGAAAAGTTTGAGTATCCATTAGGCTGAATGATGGTTCTGAAACTTTTTTTTATTTCTGATGTTTTCTATGTTCCTAGTCTTCATCACAACTTACTGAGCTTGGGTCACTTATCAAACAAAGGTTATAAAATACAAATTCACCATGATTTATATACTTTGATAGACAACAGTGGAAGATTTATGACAAAGGTAAAGATGTCTTCTAACCGTCTATTCCCACTAAAAATTCATCATAAAAAAATTTCTTGCTTGAATTATGTGATACTTGATACAAATTGGTTATGACACATGCGTTTTGGCCATTTTTATTTTTCTGGATTAAATAATCTATCAAGAAAAGAGCTTGTATCTAGCTTACCTGTTATGAATATTCCTAACGATGTATATAAGACATGTGAGATGGGGAAATTGCATAAGGATGTATTTCCAATTGGAAATTCCTATAGAGCAAAGAAGTTATTAGAGCATTCAGATCTATATACTATTGAAGTTCCATCCAATGGAGGTAATAGGTTTTTTTATTACTTTTATTGATAATTTTAGTAGAAAGGTCTAAATGTATTTTCTAAGTAGAAATCAGAAGCTTGTGATGCTTTTAAATCATTTAAAGTGTTTGTGGAAAAGTAAAGTGGTTGCAAAATTAAAGCATTAAGAACAGATAGAGGTCAAGAGCATCTTGCATACACAAAAGTTTTTAAGCAGGATGGAATTCAACATCAGTTGATCACCATACACACGCCTCAACGGAATGGAGTAGCAGAAAGGAAGAACAAAACTATTATGGACATGGTGAGATATATGTTAAGATCTAAACAATTGCCCAAAGAATTTTAAACAGAAGCTATTGCTTGTACAATTTGTATTTTAAACAGGTGTCTAACAAAAACCCTTAATGACAAAATACTTGAGGAAGCTTGGGGCATAAGGAAACCTTCCATTTGACATCTCAAAATTTTTGGGTGTATTGTTTATGCCCATATACCAGATCAGTTGAGGAAGAAGCTAGATGACAAAGGTGAGAAATTTTTTTAGAGGCCATAGTACAAATTCAAAGTCCTATAAATTATACAATCCAAATACGAAAAAGACAATTATTAGTCGTGATGTAACTTTAATGAGGATGGAATATGAGATTGGTCTTCAACTTTCCAAAAAAGGTCAGTGGTATTTTCAGAAAGCTATGAAGGAGAAAATACTTAGGCATATTCAGTATCTCAACCAGAGACATCTAGTAGATCCCAAAGACGTCGTCAGTTACTAGCCATATTAGAAGATTATGTGATATGTACTGATAATGATCTATTTGATGAAGAGATTATCAATTTTGCTTTATTTGCATATTGTGAACCATTTAATTATGAGGAGAAATCAGATGATTTGAAATGGAGGAAAGCCATGGATGAAGAAATATATGCAATTGAAAAGAATGACACATGGGAATTAATAGATTTGTCTACTGATAAAGAGCCTATAGGAGTAAAGTGGGTGTATAAGATAAAGGATAAGCCTAATGGTGAAACTGATCAGTTTAAAGCTAAATTGGTTACAAAAGGCTATAAGCAAAAACCAGGTATTGATTACTTTGAAGTATTTACTCCTGTTGCGAGATTGGATACTATTAGCATTATTATCTCTCTCTCAACTCAAAATAATAAGAAAAATTATCAAATGGATGTAAATTTTGCCTTCTTAAATGGAATTTTGGAAGAGGAAGTATATATTGAGTAACCTGCATGGTATGAAATTAGAGGAAAAGAAGATAAAGTTTATACGTTAAAGAAAGCACTATATAGATTGAAGCAGGCACCAAGAGCATAGTACAAAAGAATTGATCCATACTTCATAGAGCATGATTTTGAAAGATATCCTTTTGACCATCCTTTATATGTTAAATTTGTTAAGCCTAGTGATAGTTAATTTCGTGTCTTTATGTTGATGATCTATTTTTTACTGGAAACAACTTAAAGATGATTGAAGAATTTAGGAAGGCTATGGTAAAATCATTTCACATGACAAACTTAGGTCTAATGTCTTATTTTCTTAGAATAGAGGTATGCGAATGATATTTTGAGTAAATTTAAGATGGAGAATTCAAAACCAACTCCCATCCCAATTAAAGAGAAATTGAAACAACTAAAAGAAGACAAAGGGAGATCTATAAATTCAACTTACTACAAGAGTTTAACTAGAAGTCTGAGGTATTTAAATGCAACCAGACCATATATAGTTTTTAAAGTTGGATTACTTAGCAGATTCATGGAAGAGCCTTGTACCTGTCATTTATAAGGAGCAAAAAGGATTTTCAATATGTCAAAGGTAGTTTGAATGAAGGAATTTTTTTATGTAAATCTTGTAGGTTACACATATAGTGATTGAGGTGAAGATATAAAAGCAAGAAAAAGCATATTTGCGTATATTTTTCATTTTAGCACTGGCTTAATATTATGGTCTTCAAAGAAATAACCTGTGGTTGCGTTATTTACAACTGAAGCATAATACATTGCAGCAACTAGTTGTGTTATATAGGAAGTATGACTAAAAAGAATGCTTAAAGTACTACTTCAAAAACAAGATGCTCTAACGGAGTTATTATGTGATAATAAGTCCACAATAACACTGTGTAAAAATTCAAATTTTCATGAGTGATCTAAACACATAGACATTTGGTTTCACAAAATTCGTGAGATAGTAACTGAAAAAGAAGTAGTGATTAATTATTATCACACTAAAGAAGAAGTTACAAATTTTTTACTAAACTATTGAAGTCTAAATTATTTCAAAAACTAAAGAAATTGTTGAGAATATTAAATTTCTATTAGCTTAATTAGATAGGATGGCAATGTTAGTAAGTAAATCAAGCTCAACTTTGCATGGAAGGAGACATCAACATTAAATGATAGCCAAGTGGAGAAAGACTATAAGCATCTTAAATTAATGGGAGTCGAAATCATCTTGATGCAAGTGAAGAGAGAGACAACTTGGAGCTGAAAATCTTGAAGCAAGTTAAGAGTGGATTACTTCTTCCTTAATCTTTCATATGATTTAACCAAAATTTTGGTCCAAGAGGATGATTACTTGTATAAGTAAAACTCTAGTATTTTTATTGTTTTTGTTGTCCACAAAAGAGTGTAATGAAGCCTTACTATAGTCATTTGTTTTGGGATTGAATTATAAACTCTCCTCTTCTCTTCTCTCCCGCTCTTTCGTGTGTGGGTGTTGTGTCATTTGATATCACTCACAGAGTACTTTCTGAGCATGTCATGACTAATGAATGGAATTAGTGGATCTATAAAGCTTCTCTTCTTACCAAAACTTCACTTTTGAACTAAAACAATGAGATTATGAACAAGGGATAATATTTCATCTTAGGCCCCTTCTATATAATATATGCTCATTCTCACTCATTGGAGATTCACTTTTGTATGTAGAAACTGATAAAATCGTACAATAACACTCCTGGTAAAGGATTTTATGTTCACGTAAGGCTCTTGCATGCCAAGACCAAATCAAATTTCTTCCCGAAGATTTAGATGCACTTAAACAAACTAAATCAAAGCCTATAAGTATAACCTTTGTGAAAAGTCACGTCCTTATTAAAAAATAGATTAATTTAGAACCATCGTTCTAGTAGGTTTCGTCTTCCATAAATTCAACTCCCGTAAACTTCTCTTATTTTTTTCTTTACAAAATTAATAAAGTTTCTATTTAATTTATAAATTAAAATTTTATTATACCAGTAGTAATAAGCCTTATGTAAATAGTATTTAGAATAGCTAATAAATACTTAACTTTGATACGTGTAGAAGGTAATGTATGTCTCACAATATTCCTGAATGTCAAACGAAAAGAAATAATCCTAAATTATATAGTTAAAACAGAAGATTAAGTAACCAATTTTCAAGTTAACTTAATTGACATTAATTATGATTCATTTGCAACTCCAAAACCTAACTTTAGCTTACTTATTACTTTATTATTATTATAAAAGTTGTGTGTTTCTACATTTATCTTTGTATAAGGATCATGTGCATAAAAAAGTATCACCCTATGATCTTGTTTGAGTTATAAGTTATATGAGGAAGATTTGTTAGCTCATATTCCTAAAAGGTAAGTCTTGAGAGTTGACGCCCATTAAGGAGAAAGAGCTTGTATCTCAGTTAGCATATCCAGAGTCTTAGCTACAGTCTTCTTTGTGTATCTTAGAACTCTCATAGAAGTCTACTATATCATATCGCCGATGGTTTCCTATTATCCTGTAAGTCCTCTAACCAGGATCCCCAAGTGGTAACCCAATAAAAATAATGATAATAAGAAGAATAATAAAGCAATCTATTGTTGAGTTGTATTTATTTTTAATAAAGTAACTTAGTCCTATTTGGTATGAGTATGACTATTTATTTATTTATTTATTATTATTATTATTATATAATTAAAATATTTATTTATGTACATAATAAATTACTTAATGAATTAAATATTAAAATTATATATTTCAAATAATTTACTTAACGAATTTTTGATATAAATTTTAATAATAAATTCGAGTTGCTTTGTACTTGTAAATTTTAAAAATTTTAATTTCAACATATTATCTTTTTTAAAATTTTAAGTCATTTCCAAAATTAATAAAATAATATTATATTAGATTGATATAATACAAATCATAAATGTCTTTTATAATCTTAAAAAAATGGATGCGTACTCATTTTGTATTCATCTTTTAATGTAACGGTTCTAATGATGGCAATTGGCTAGTTCGGGCTAGTATGATCTTATTTTTGAAAAAAAATTTAACAAAACAACGTGATTTTCGACAAAAACGATTTCATTTTGTACTTTTCCATCGAACCACAGGCCGAGATAGTCCCGACCCAAACAGGACTCATGACTCTATGAAGCTAATCAATCGCGACCTCTAGCCCAATCAATCCTGATCACCAAATCGCACTTTACTTATCATCCCTAAATATTTCTACCAAGCGGCATAGGCAAGAATGTTATCTCCATCATCAGCTTCGGGTCGGGTCCCAAAAGTGATCATATTGGGAGGATTGCTGAACCATTTGCTTACGGACCAAAGATGTATGCCTAATCCACGCCTACTCACGAAACTTGGGAGTTGGGCCTCTAACCTCTTCACTTACAATAAGCCTCGCAAACCTGTTGAAAAAGGACCAGACAATCATGTCAAGAAAGGTATTTTAATTTTGGGTGAATTGTAAAACAAAAAAAAAATCACCTTTTATTTAATTTTTTAAAACTACTGTTAAAATATTCAAACTTTTTATTTTTTATAAAAATATCTTAACATTAAATTTTCTGTTAATATTATTGAAATAATACATACATATATATATATATACATACATACATATATACATATATATATATATATATTGCATTTCAAACTCTTATCTTATTTCTATATTTTATTAATCATTTTTTTTAATTTTTTATAAAATTGAGTAAATTTTTTTCAACTAACTTAATTTTAATATTACAGAGATGAAAAGGAGTGTTGTGATGTTTAGGTGTAACACATGAAGTGGTAGATAAAATGGTTCGAAAAGGGAAAAGGAATAATAATAAAGCTCTAAACGAGCAAACAAAATCTCTTTCGATTATTATTTTTTCCTAAATTTATAATAAAATTGTGACATAAATACTTGTAATTTGGGGAGAGTATTGTTTTCGTTATTCCTAGCTCCTATGATTAGGTTAATGTTCACTGTTTAAGTATTCTTGGCAAAACCATCTTGTTTTCTGAAAGTCTTTAAGAAGAGAAAAGAAGCAATGAGAGTCATGTTTCTTTGCTTCTTTTCTTAATCCTGAAAACCCTTTCAAAGCCGAAAGATGGTAAACGTTGCCTAGTCCATTAGCCTCAAAAGACGGGAAGAACATTCTAATAGAACAAAGACTGCCATTTGAAACATTATTTTCAACACCTAGTTGGAAGCTATACCCAAAAGAGGAGGCAAACCCTCAAAGCAACGAATAAGGCCAAAGCAAAAAGAGAGGATGATAATGGTAAAAAGTAGACAATAATTTGCACGATTCAATAATAATTATATGTCGGACTAGCTATATAGGTACTGCCTAAGTTCCTTGTGCAGGCCAATGCGAGAAAAGGGTTTCTGTCACACCTTTTTCTTTTTTGGCTTGTCTTCGTATGGTTGCATAAAAACCTTATACGCATACATATGACAAATTTCATTTTGAATTTAGAACTCTATTAAATTTATAATATTAATTAAAAATTCATTTAAAGATATGCAATTTCACATTCAATTTATTGCAAAAATAATTCATATTTGGAATACAACTTTATCTTTTAAGTAAAATGGAGGGAAGAGCGATGTTACTATCAATCATCACTAAAATAACACAAGTTAGTCCATTTTGCTTTTGATTATGGTGTCCAGACATCAAATCTTTATTTTAAATCAGGGTCACCAGTCACCAGCTAAAGATTTTCTTCAATTTGTTATTAGACTATAAGATCATTTTGGTGAGGTCTTCTCAATTCATGTCACGCACTGTGAACAAACAAAATATTAGACAATTAGATGGAAAAAGCCAAATATGAGGAGATCGGCCTTAAGTGTAATTTGCTATGTGTGAGTGGACTTATAATTGGAAAATCAAAAGATCATCCACACGGATGCCTAATAAATTAAATTGCACGTTCTTGCATGTTGCTTTTCTAGTTCCGAATGTACACACAGATCCTAACTATCCCTTTAGATAAATTGAACAGAGGTCTGGTCTAAGATTCAAATTCAGATTCAGACTCCCATGGCTTTTAAAGGAAGAAGTATGATTTCGGATGAATATTAATCCATGTTGTTGAAGGAAATCATTTGTTACTGCAAATTAAGTTTCTTACATCTCATTTAGGCTCATGGATATGTCTTTTTAAAGAGATTATCTTCTTTTCTTTTCTTTTTTTTAGTCAAAAGAACGGGAAAGGGATGAGTTCCTCTACATGATTGAAACTGAAGTCATCGTGTCCAACTCCAAGTTTGGAGTATTATATGCAAATAAAAATTTTTCCAAAGCCTTTGAGGCGAAACCAATAGTCTAAGTTTATATACTTATGATTTATAATAAAAACTTTTATTTTTAAATTTTTAACTTAAGAGCTCGTAATCACATTATTATTTAGTATTTACTAAATAAAATTTCAAAACATTACAACTAAACGTGTGTATAAATTTATTAATTATATATAATGAGAGAGTGAGTCTTGGAGCAACTGTATCATAAAGTTACAGATTCAGTCTTGAAATCAGCTTTTTTGTAAAAATGAGTTGTTCTTTTGTGATTATAAATTTACAGTCATCAGAACAGCCTCTTTGTAAAAATGTAAAAATGTAAAAGGAAGACTGCAATCAATATGATCATCATTAGAGAGCCTTATGCACTAGATACGTTAATTATTGACTTTAATTATATATAAATTTATAGAAAACTTAATAAAATTAATTAAAGATTAATATAAGTAAAATCTTAAGCATATTAAGTATATATAATGATTTATAAATTGTGAATTTTTAAAAAGTTCTAACCAAATTATGGGCTTGTTTGTTTCTTTTTTATTTTTGTTTTCAAATTCAATAAAAAAAACGTTAATATGATATTGTGAAGATTTCTTAAGAGGAATCTAGACGGAGGAGAAAGAAGGGCAAAGGTTTTAAGAGATCAAAATAAATTTAATTAATTAAAAATAATTTTTTTAGTTTTAGCTGATATATAATAATAAAATATTAATATTAATAATGACAAATAAACAGAGAAAAAGAAGTGAAAGAATGAAACGTAATGTCAAGAAATTATGCTTGAGTTCTGTTTCTTCATAGGCCAGCTAGGAACAAGACCTACTTTCTTCAAACAATTGAATTGAACTACAAAAAGAAAAGAAGGTTAGGTTTTGCATAAATAAAAGAAAAACGACAGTGAGAGAGGCGTGAGGTCTTTTAAGTAACACGACCAGCAAGTACACTGCAAAGGGAACCAAATAAAGTTTCGAAGAAAGCACTGCAAAATTTAAAAGAAAAAAGGAAAGGTGTATAAATGTTCCCAGCTATTCGTAAAGCTAAAATCCAAATCACGTCACTTTCAGAAGGTTGCAATTGGAGGGATAGCGAGGCGACATCACTTATTAATGGAATTTTGTGGTGTAGGTACAAGAAACACATGGCCGAGAACCAAATTTGAGTCCCTACTGCTTTTTTCTCCGTTTTCTTCCGAACTTTGAAAATTAAAGGTTTTTTTTCTTCTTTTCTTTGTGTGAATTATTCATGATATTACATAGTTATTTTTGTTGTTAACAACCATACTTACATCCCCCTCTTCAAAATTTGTAGAGGCTTGGACTCAGATCCAATCAAAACATTATTCCTGGTACATATGGTTAATTGCGAGCCCTCGATAGCAGGCAGAGAAAACATATGATCTGCAAGTTGTGTACGTGTTTTGACACATTTCTTGGAGTTTTGGTATTGGATCATACGATATATAGCACAAACCTAACGCTAACTCCATGATGATCCATTGTGTTTGTGTGCAACAATGAACCACATGGTGTGCCACTGCCACCTGCCTTGAAAAGAAAATGACCCTTCCATCATTCCCAACCCAACTTCAATTTGCACTCACTCTTTTTACATCGCCAACCTACGAGATCGACCAAAGTGATTGGCAGTGAACATTAATACAAAGTAAATCCTTAACCTCAGAGCACTTTGAGAATTTTGAATGGTTCAGAAAACTCGAAACTGAAAAGTCCAGAATACTTGAAAGACTCTCTAAGAGACTTGTTGCATGTAGCTGTAATTTCTCCATTCTGAAACAATGAAATAACAAAAGTTTGATCCAAAAGGGGCACCTTCAATCTGCACCATACTATGTATCAATTCATTGTCAATACACACAATGGATGATTTTGGAAGACTAAGCAGAAGTGTATGGACATATGCACTTGCAGACACAGAAATAGTAGAAGCAATGATGTAAATAAAGAAGGAAAAAACAAGATAGGAATTAGTGAAGGTGACCTAGTAGTTGTAGGGAGGGGATGTGTTTGTCTCTTTACTACTTTGCCATAGACAAAAGAATACTTCATTACACAAACAAAAAGCTGTTCCTACCCCATGTCTTAAGTGTTTTAAACTCTCCTTCTCATGTGCCACTTCTTGTGCTTAGATTCCTCCTAACAGACTTCCATTTTGTCAAATAATAATCCTACATAGCCCAGTCACGAGGCAGGCAATATTGTGAGTGTGGACAACATATTCTTTATAATTCAAGTAATTAACCAAAATAATATCATATGGTGATGGCCTTTGTGGTCACGAGACAACACGTGATGGCTTCATTTCCTTGCTGGACAGGTTTTTATAGAAAGAGGGGGGAATCTGATGCTGTGTCTTGCAAAACTAATTAATATAAAACCTAATCTCATTTTAATGGATCTGACTAGAGTTTGATTTCTGCAGTGTTGTTTCGTCTTACAGATCTGAATCTAAATCAAAACACTGTCTGTATGTTTATGAACGTTTGGATGCTGAATCCATTTGAGAGGAAATATGTTGAAATATTGCACTCTGAGTCCTCATGGACACTTGTGTCTTTCTTTCCATGGAAAGGGAAAGGGAGAAATCACAAGAATTAGCAGTTGTAGGAATTATTTGCTCAACTACCAGATCAAGCCACCTCAAGCAATTGCACTAACCAACTCATGGAAGTTAATCAATCATTTTCTTTTTCCTTTTTTGGTACAGGTTGCATTTTCACTCTAAAGTTGTTGCTAACATTTATCTATCCATCTTGTAAATTTGGGTTTTAGTTCTGATGGACTCCTCCAACTCCACTCAGGCGTCAGGGACATAGCTCTCACTAAGGCTCTTCACAATACCATACTGGACAGATACGGTGCAACTATCAATTCATTCATTTTGATTTCTGATAAGAAAGATCGAACATTACATCCAAATTCTGATGGCGACTTTAATATCATTGAATTACTAATTACATAAACAGAGAAAAAAAGAAAGAAAGAAAGGGATATGCAAGAGAAATTTATAATATCAGAACAGAAGGGCACAGAAAGAAAGATAAAAAAGCTTGTTCTAAATGGTAGACAGAGTCACTTATCCACCAATTCCAGATATAAAAACAGTTTATGTGCACTTTCACCTTCAGACCCTCACCTCTCATCAACCATAAACAAATGTCACAAAACAACCATCTAAAATTCCATTTTCTCTCTGCACAAGCATCATGGCCTAGCTGTTTCTTGGATCCGGAGATTCTGGGTTTCTTTCAATTTGTTTATAGCTGGTACATCTGGTTGAAATTAATATAAAGATTTTTAGGTAATAAAAATAGAAAAAAGCATATAGCCCACAAGACATGATTTGGTTGCTCTCATTGTCCCTCCCTAGGCTAAAACCAGCATTTTTTGTGCTCCTCTCATTGGAGTTTGTAGCATAGCCGTAATGCCTGTAAATCCTTGGACCCTCTTATCCATCTTAATCCTCTCTTGTACCCTTCAAATTCCTTTCCTTTTCACAGCTTTTGCCCTTAACCGACAAGGCCAAGTTCTTCTCTCATGGAAGACAAGCCTGACAGGATTGCCTGAGGCCTTGAGTAATTGGAAAGTCGGCGATGAAACTCCATGCAAGTGGTTCGGAGTCACTTGCAGCAACAACGGCGAGGTTGTGGCATTGGAACTGAGCTATGTGGATTTGTTGGGACAAGTTCCTTCCAATTTCACCTCATTGTTATCGTTGAACAAGCTGGTCTTGTCAGGAACTAACCTCACTGGTTCAATTCCATCAGAGATTGATTCTCTTCCTCTGTTGACTCATTTGGACTTGAGCGGCAATGCATTAACCGGAGAAGTCCCAAGCGAGCTATGCAACTTGCTCTACCTTGAAGAACTCCATCTCAACTCGAACCGACTCGAGGGCTCGATTCCAGTAGAAATTGGCAATCTCACAAGCTTGAAATGGCTGACCCTATACGACAATCAACTCAGTGGTACCATACCCAACACCATAGGCCAGCTAAAGAATCTTGAGGGGATCAGAGCTGGGGGCAACAAGAATCTCGAGGGTTCAATCCCTCAAGAAATTGGCAACTGCACCAATCTGGTGATGTTAGGCCTAGCAGAGACAAGCATCTCAGGTTTCCTTCCACCGAGTCTCGGCCTACTAACAAAGCTCCAAACCATTGCCGTCTATACCACCATCCTTTCAGGCCAAATCCCACCGGAACTCGGTGACTGCACCGAGCTCCAGAACATCTACCTCTACGAGAACTCCCTCACTGGCTCAATCCCAAGAACTTTAGGCAAGCTCCGCAAGTTGAAGAACTTATTGCTCTGGCAAAACAACCTGGTGGGCATAATCCCACCAGAGATAGGATTCTGCACACAGATGTTGGTCATCGACACGTCAATGAATTCGCTCACTGGAAGCATTCCTCAATCGTTTGGTAATCTAACCGAGCTTGAAGAGCTTCAACTGAGCGTCAATCAAATCTCAGGAGAAATCCCAGCGCAACTAGGAAACTGCCAGAAGATCACTCACATCGAACTCGACAACAACCAGATAAGCGGTTCAATTCCTCCCGAACTAGGTAACTTGTCCAATCTGACATTACTGTTCCTGTGGCAGAACAAGCTCGAAGGTATCATCCCAGGTTCCATTTCCAATTGTCAGAATCTGGAGGCCGTAGATTTGTCCCAAAATGGACTGATGGGACCCATTCCCAGAGGAATATTCCAACTCAAGAAACTCAATAAACTCCTCCTTCTCTCCAACTACCTCTCCGGCCAAATACCTCCAGAGATCGGTAACTGCTCGTCGTTGATCCGGTTCCGAGCAAGCAATAACAAGCTCACCGGACCAGTTCCGCCGCAGATTGGAAGCTTGAGGAATTTGAATTTCTTGGATCTCGGATCAAACCGTCTCACAGGAGTCATACCCGAGGAAATCTCCGGTTGTCAAAATCTCACCTTTTTGGATTTACATTCCAATTCTATTTCCGGTGGCTTACCGCATAGTCTCGATGAAATCGATTTCCTCCAATTTGTTGATTTCTCCAGTAACCTACTTGAAGGCACGATAAGTCCAAACCTTGGTTCACTCGGTTCATTAACCAAACTGGTTCTAGCCAAGAACCGGTTCTCCGGTTCGATTCCGGGTCAACTCGGTTCATGCTCTAAGCTGCAGTTACTGGATCTCAGCAGCAATCAGTTGTCAGGTAATATTCCACCGAGTGTCGGTAAGATACCATCGCTTGAAATTGCTTTGAACCTGAGTTTGAACCAGCTCTCTGGCGAGATCCCGTCGGAGTTCACAGAGCTTGACAAGCTTGGAATTTTAGATCTCTCTCACAACCAGCTCACTGGCGATCTTCAAAATCTCGCCGACATGCAAAATCTCGTGGTCCTCAACGTCTCGCACAACAAATTCTCGGGGCACGTGCCGGATACACCTTTCTTTTCTAAGCTCCCCCTCAGCGTCCTCTCCGGCAACCCCGAACTCTGCTTCTCCGGCAACCAATGCACTGGTGAGAAGCGTTTGAGAAGATCCACCGCCGCACGCGTGGCAATGGCGGTGCTACTGTGCGCGGCGTGCGCGCTCCTAATGGCGGCGCTCTACATCATTCTCGGAAGCAGAAAGCGGGGTCGTGGACCCGACGATGGCGACTCTGACGTGGAAATGGGCCCACCATGGGAAGTTACACTTTACCAGAAACTCGACTTGTCAATTCCTGACGTGGCAAAATCGTTACATGCCAACAGCATCGTCGGCCGAGGCCGAACCGGCGTCGTTTACAAGGTGACACTACCATCAAGTACAGCTCTGGCCGTTAAAAGGTTTAACACATTGGAGAAAGCATCCTCCGCCGCATTTTCATCGGAGATTGCGACGCTGGCCAGAATTCGGCACCGGAACATCGTCCGTTTACTCGGGTGGGGAGCGAATCGAAAGACGAAGCTGTTGTTCTACGATTACATGGCGAATGGTACATTAGGAGCATTGTTACATGAAGAAAACGTGGGGTTAGCGGAGTGGGAGACGAGGTTTAAGATAGCTTTGGGAGTGGCGGAGGGTTTAGCGTACTTGCACCATGACTGTGTGCCGGCGATTTTGCACCGAGATGTGAAAGCGCATAATATATTACTTGGGGACAGGTACGAACCATGCTTGGCTGATTTTGGGTTAGCTAGGTTGGTGGAAGATGGACATGGCTCGTTCTCGGCGAGCCCACAGTTTGCAGGGTCTTATGGATACATGGCGCCTGGTGAGAATTGATTGATTGATTGATTCATTCACTTTCAAGATCATTTTTAGCTTAATCAAATATTATATTCATGTTGTGTAAAAAAGACTCAACTTTAGTTTTGTATTGGACTTGCAGAGTATGCTTGCATGTTAAAGATCACCGAAAAGAGTGATGTTTATAGCTACGGAGTAGTCCTTTTGGAGATAATAACCGGGAAAAAGCCGGTGGACCCATCGTTCCCCGACGGGCACCATGTTATTCAATGGGTGAGAGAGCATTTAAAAAGCAAGAAGGATCCCGTTGAAATTCTTGATCCCAAACTTCAGGGACACCCAGACACTCAGGTACAGGAAATGCTCCAAGCACTTGGGATTGCCCTTCTCTGCACCAGCAACCGCGGAGAAGATCGACCAACAATGAAAGACGTGGCGGTGCTGCTGAGGGAAATCCGTGAGGAGCCCATTGCAGGAACCGAGGCACATAAGCCCAGCGATAAGTCGCCGACGGAAACTACACTGCATTCGTCTTCGGCACCGGTGACGCCGTCCCAGCTGCTGTTACTCCAAGGGTCTTCAAATTGCTCGCTGGCCTACTCTTCCTCGTCCGCTAGTTTTTGTGTCTAGAGAACAATAACAAACAATAACAAGTGGCTGTATGTAGTAGAGTGGATTTGGAATATTATTGTTTGATTAGAGTAGAGCAATACATAAATGATTAACAAGTTCGTGTTTTTAGCATCTTGGTTAATACGAGCAACATACGTAGCAATGTTACCTTGTTCTGCAACTGCAAGTACTCCAAGCCTTCCCTCCACATTTCTTCCTTTCACGTTGGGACAGTGTCCTAAGGATAAGAAGGTTTCGTACGACTGTCAAGCATCCTGCTTACCCCTGCCACGTGCTCTTTCCTCATATGAAACAATGATCTTGGGTGCGCATAAGTATTTTAGATAAATAGTGAGTCAAACGAATTCAGTTTAATTAATTAGAAATTCAACAACTTTAACATTTGCAGATTAAAAAAGAATCATGCCAATAAAATATAAAATTTCAAGTAATTATAATTGTTGAGATCTGTGAAAATTCTTAAATAAAGACTTAATTGTTTATTATAGTGATTTACAGATATTTTCCTTTATTGTAATTTTTTAAAGTATAGTTATAATGTTTGGATATAAGGTCTACATTTTTGTAATACAGCATAAAACTATTATTGAAATACATTTTTCACTTCAAATTTGTACTTTCATTCTTTCTTCTTCACCTTTTCTCGTTAAATCTCTTTTTAACTTTTTTTCTTATTTACTCTGCCATAACATGATATAATTTTATTGACTATGTCACTTATAATAGAACCTATCACAACTCATTTGCCCTTGAACTCAGATGAATTCAATACTCTCTTTCATATTCAAAATTGGCTCTTGATCTTTTCATATTTAATGTTTATATTATCACAATAACAATTAAATAAGAATCCAGCTGAAATACAGAGTTTAAAGAGGTTTAATAGTATGCACCCTTACTCCTAATTAATAGAAAGACAATTTTCAAATGACTTACATGAAAAAATAAGTAAATAAATAAATTATCATAAGTAAATGAATCTTTCAATAAAAAAAGAAGTTTGATAAGTTTCTTAGTCGCCACAAGACATGCCTTATTGTTAAAATATAGGTTAAAATTACATTTTTGAACTTCATCATTTACAACAAAATGCAAAACAGACCCTAACATTTCAAAGCATTTAAATTGAATCCTAATATTTTCAAAATATTCAAAAGAGATACTAAATGGATGAAAATTTTAACTCAATTAGCTAAATATCATGTAAATGTTGACCTAATATTATTTTTATTTTTTAAATAAAAGGTGAGTCTTACTACTATGTAACAAATGGGACCTAGTCTATAACAGTGAGGGTCCCACTACGACATAATAAACGTGACCTATTTTCTACAATGTATATTAGTGAGTTTCGTTGTCATGTGGTAGTGGAACCCAATTTTGATTAATTTTAAAAAGCTAATAATGTGACAATATAACTCACTTTTTGGTAAATCCTATTCAGAATTGTTAAGAATTAAGAGACCATAGAAATTTTGTTCAATAAATTTTCTTTTTTTATTAAACCTTATCAACTCAAGATAACAATCCTTATCGACTCAAAACCAATCCAAATATTTTGGATTATTTTGTAGTCACCCCATAAATTTTTTTGTTTTGAACGTTTTGTTAATTCAAACGTTTCAAAATGTTAGGGTTTAAATTATATTTTATTGTAAACGTTGAAGTTCAAAATAAACTTTTGGCTTTAAGAGATATTATCAATGCATTACCAAATTGACCACTATCTGCATTATTCTTACTCTTACAATTATATATAGTCAGTTCATTCGTTAATTGATATTCACACTTCTTCTTTCATAAAACCTTCAAGAACCAATTTTCATGACCTAACTTTATGATTTTGTTCATTCTCATCATCTAAATTATGTTTGTCGTCCTCATAAAGTGTTTCAACAAGACTAAAAAACTTCAAGAACTCAACTTCACTCCTTTCAATGTTAACACCTCCCTCAACTTATGTCCTGGTGTACGTAGATGACATTCTAATTATGGATTCTTCACCTACTTTTATTTCATCTTTTACACATGACTTTAATGTTACCTTTTTTTAATTAAAAACCTTGACTATACTCATTATTTCTTTAATATCGAGGTTATATTGACACTAATTGGCCTTCTCCTTACCTAAACTAAGTATATTCGTAACCTTCTTTACCATTTACATCTTAACACATCTAAACACATACTTACACCTATCACTCGAACTTTACCAATATCCAAAAATTATAACACCCCTCTCTTTGAATCTTATTGAATATTGAAATATCATTTATACTCTAGTAATTTTGTCTCAAGTGTATCTACATACAATTTTACTGTAAATAAAATAACATGGGATAAAATTATTTCATGATACTTGCGATTTACACCCTCTTATGAAATTCACTTAACTAAAGTCACCTTAATGGCCTTTTATGCTTATTTTGATGATGATTAGGTTGAACTATTTTGATGATCTTGGCTTGACTTCTAAGTTCTAACTATTATAATTTTTTGAGTTGTAGCCTTATTTCATGGAGTGTCAAGAAATAACTTATTATTGTTTGTTGTAACATAGAAGATAAATAGAAGAGAATTGTCATTGTTGTTGTCGAAATTTGTTGGATCACTTTACTATTTGATGAGATTAATCTATCTAACCTTAAACTCACTTTATAATGTGATAATCTTCATCATGCTTTTCTTGCTGTAAATTTTATTTCATATGCTCAGAGAAATCACATTGAGATTGATGTTCATTATGTTTAATTTATGACCTAATTGTTAAGAAGACTTTGGTTATTCGTCATATATTTATTATTTTGTCATGACCAAAACCTTACTTACCACATTCTTTCATTGATTTCATAACAACCTCACTATTGTTTCACAATAAAGAGTAATCTTAGGAAAATTGGGAATATTCTTAATTGATTCAATTGTATAATATTAAGGTGATATACAAATATTATCCTTAATCATAGTTTACTAATTACTAAAATACTTGCGTATAAATGGATGTATATAATATGCAGCAATCAAGGAAATACATTTTCCACCAATTTTATTCAAGAATATGTATTATAAGCATGGTAAATGCATGAATGGATTTCAACTTCTAGTGAAGATGATTTGATTGTAATTGTTATTTTATGTTTTTCTTTGAAAAAGAGTACAATTTTAAAAGACCGATAACAATTATGAATATGGTAAGGACAATCGAAAAATCTAATACACAAAATCCCAAACTGGAAAACAACATAGCCGAACCCATCCCACTTCCCTTCTTTTCAATCTAGTGGTGCATATGCAAAGCTACACGTACCCCACATTGAGGAGATCTTTTGATCCCAGTGTTCGGATAGTCAAAACAGAATCATACTATGATGCATAAAACAAAACAACACCATCTATCTACACCTTCAATTCAGCCCCAAATACCCAACAATACTTTGCATATATTTGTAGGATTAGCTCTATTAATAATACCCAAAAGCAAAGAGACAAAATATTGTAGAGCCTCACTATATATGAATGGAACTGTTTCTATAAATGAATAAACGTCTCATCAAGTCACTTCGCACATGGATTTTTGTTATGCACTAGTGTTGGTGTTACTTTTGCTTAATTGATCTTAAGTAAGGACCCCAACTGTGGAATCTTTCGTTTCTACCTCCATCAAAACAAATGTTTGTCTTTGTGTTTCTTTTTTCTTTTTATGTCTAGTGGGGATTAGCTCTATTATGGTTTTTATGTGAAAAATTCTGTTTAGTTCATTTTAAGCAAAGCCAATATGGTGTTAGAAGTTAGTTTTGATTCGAACTCTAGCTGTTAGTGGTTTGTTAGCACAAAATAATCCTAGAGATATTCTAGCTGTTACGCTTCTTATTATCTAGCTTGTTTACATTGAGTCAGTTCAAATTATCTAGCTTGTTTATGTTGAGTTAGTTCAGATTTTTTAGGCCCTCTTTTTTATTTAGCAGGCAATTGATGAATCCATATTTTCAAGAATTGCTACAGCAATGTCGGCTAAACAAATCTGGACCATTCTCAAGAATGAATTTCAATGATATTCCAAGGTAATCGTTGTCAAGTTGCAATATCTTATACATGAATTTGAAACCTTTACTATGAAAAACAATGAATATGTCCAAGAGTATTTTGTTTTCTTTCAACTTGGTTTGTACACTTGAGGTCTCATCATTCATATTGATATTACTTCTTTCCTTAATCGGTCCACAACAATGTATTCACATTTATTTCACATTCAAGGATATATTACTATCGTACAATATTGATAGCATATTCATAATACATTCACCAAATCTTTATCTGTCATATCTAACCATAAACTATCTCTCATTTCTTATTATCTACAAACTTTGTTTCTCTCATATTATGACAGATCATCATTCTCTTTACTATTTCTATCCGCTCAAACTCTTCACAAATGCTCATGCTTGTGACTCAAACTCATATGACTCAAACTAGGGATCAGTTGCTAACTTCTACTATGACACGTCAAAAATGCATGTAACTTGACATATATTTCGAAAATGCCCATATAAGATAGTAATTCTGGGCTTTGATACCACATATCTAGCACCCCACTCCCGTAAGACCCAAACCCAACATTGATGGGTGATACCCAAGTCCGTGCCCCTCGAGGGTGGCGTGCTAGAGCACTCAGTTAGTTAAAACTTAGTACAATTTTTTTTGAAACTACAAACATAGTATGTGGAAATCAATCATCAAATAGGGTCCTCTTTATTCCATAAACATTTTTCAAATCATCAGAATTTCATTAATCACTAGGGCCCATTCTAGAAACAAAACACTCATAATCATAATGTCAATATAACATGATTACATTCGCATACACATTGTATAATAATTTTAGAATACAGTCCTTAATACAAAATTTGCAGACAATACAATTCAGTACAAAAATAAAGAAAATACTAATATAGATGCCAACTGATCCCGACCTCTATCTTTTACTTACATGTCATAGGTATACTCCCGTTTGTCTAACAAGGAACTCTTCAAGCTTGAAAAATAATTGCAAATTTTGGGTGAGTTTTGCAAACTCAATGAGTGACCATCATTGATGGCTCACCCAGACACATAGCTCGTAATTCGCATTCACAATATTTCACATTCAATACAATTTAATCACTCATATAATGCATATGCAATGCATATGAGATCCACTTTTCATTTGTTATTTTGTTGTGACCGAGTGCCTAAACTGTCCCATATAGGGCTCATTGATTATTGTCCTTTATTCGCTTGGGAGATACAGGGCTCATTAAACATTGAGCCTAAGGTTCTGATTCACTTTTGAGCTCGAAGCTCATTTTCACTCTTTGAGCTTTAAGCTCTGATCAATGGCTAATCAGGTCACAACAGCCATTATGTTTCATGCATTCATGGAATGGAATGCATCAATCACATTTGTATGCTCCCGTTCAATCACATTCTCATATCATCAGACCTTAGTCCGGCATTCAACATATTTTCACTTACATGCAAATTCACTTTCAGAACATATTTAACAATCAAAATTATGCACACTTATTTCATCTCATTCACATACAAGTAACACTTTAATAGACAATCAATACAAAATTCAAAACAAAATAAACAATGAAATGAGACCATCTCGGTCTACTCACAGTATGCTCTAGTTTAGCATTTGCTTCCAAATTCTAGAAACGTTTTAATGTGAACATTTATCCTGCACATCACAATTATGCAATACGCTCGTTGCACACACATTAATAACTTTGCACAATTATAACCATTCATTTATGCGTACTTGTATATATGGGCTATGTACAATGCAGGTTCATGACAATTCTGGGTATCTTTCCTTTAATTTCGTTAAAGAATTGCTTTCCTATCAAAACTCATCTAAGTGCAATTTATACTTAGGTTTATGCCTCACCAAAACCATTAAAATCTCCATTCCTTTCTCATTGGCTCACTGTAGAATTTTTTTTTCCAAGTCACACTTTCGGGTCTACTATTCACATTCAATTAGAAAGTGAAACTGATGTAATTTGGTCATACTATCTTCTAGAAAATTGCTCTCCCATCTCTTAAGTTTCTAATGAAACCAAGATTATTCAATTTGGTTCAATACTCCAAATGTTATACTCCAATTAATTCAGACTGTGCATAGGCTAAAATAGTATCCTATACTCAGCTTTAATTCAAAATTTTGGAATTCTAGAGGCAGTATTCAAATTCTACCTCTTCATACAAATTGTATCCCTATGTCTCTAGTTTAATCTAAGTCAAAAATCACCTCATTTAGATCACTACAGATCAAGTTATTGTCAAAACACCGAAGCATGATCAGTGATAGTACTCTAGTCATGAAGTTCCAGAATTGTTCATCATTTTGGTTCCAATTCAATCAATCAATCTTTTAAATCAAAGAAGTTACTAATTTCAATTGCATCATAAGTGCTTCATTCATTATTCTTGAATGATTTGTAAAATTGTTATACATTGCTACATGAATTATATTGATGTTTGATGAAAAGACTTTGCAAATGATTTATGAAAAGATACATATTTATGGAATCAGTTTTCAAGAATGGTTTTCAAGATATATATCAAGTATATGAAAAGCAAGCATTCGAAAAATTGTCATTTTGGGCAACAAGTTTACAAGTCATGAATTATGTGTTATGTGGGTTTATGGTGGTCACTTAAGTTCTATCATGTGCACGTTGACCAAGTTAAAGGCTTCTCCCGCCTGCCCGCTAGTGGCATGGAGCTCCTTCATAGACTCCCCTAAGTTCACAACTACACAAGACCCTTATGGGAATTGTGTAGTACATTCTGTTTTTGGATCTACCCAAACTATTCTGATGTGCTTATGTGCTCATGTTATGATGGCAAGTTTGATGCATTCATGTTTTGTGACTTGTAGATTTTGGCTGAAAGCCTAAGAAACATGTATTCTATAAACTCAATGAAAGTTTTCTATGACAAGAAAAATGGTTTCAAAGGTTTTGATTATTTTTTTTGTTATAAACTATTACCCACGAGCTTTCAAGCTCACCTCCCCTTTTTATCCCATCTTCAGGTGATAGCTAAGAAATCAAGTGATCAAAAGCCTAAGGGAAATTTTCCAAATTTGCTTAATTTGTAGTTTGAGTTAGTTTTGGGAATGCACAATGTTATAGTTGCATACCTAGCTTATTTGTTTAAGAATTGTTGTAATTTGAGACTTTGAGATAATGTTGTAATGTGACTTAGAATGCCATCAAAGATTTGTAAAAACTTTATTCTTTTGAGGTTAAGGAAATATGAATTGTGTATGGATGATTTTGAGATGATTATCAGCTGAACAGATGGTTCTGAGCATAAATTGTGGATATGTATATATATATATATATATATATATATACACATACGTACGCCTAAGTGAGATTTATGGAAAGGAAAGACAGGAATTATGATTGATCAAATGTAGTTGGATGTGATGGCATCACATCGTCTGTGATGACATCATTATGTCCGTAGGGATGCATCGTCTGTAAAGCTGCAATGTTTGTAAAGATGTATCGTTTATAAAGACGTATCGTCTGTGATGATGTCACATCGTCTATGATGACATCATTACGTCTGTAGGGATGCATCGTTTGTAAATATGTATCGTCTGTGATGATGTCACATCGTCTTAAGAGTTGCATCGTCTTAAGTTAACCCTACTTCGTCTTAAGAGTTACATCGTCTTAAGTTGACTTTGCTTCATCTTAAGTTAACTCGGGTTTCGTCTGTCTTTTGCTTCATCTATATTTTGTTTCGTTTGTTTTTTTGTTTCGTCTACCCTTTCTGCTTCGTTTGCTTTCTGCTTCATCTGCTTGGCTTCATCTGCTTTTCAATTCATCTGCTTTGCTTCGTCTTTTTTGTTTTATCTACTTTTTGCTTCGTCTACCCTTTTCGCTTTGATTGCTTTCCGCTTCGTCTGCTTTCTACTTCATCTGTTTTCTGCTTCGTGTGCTTTGTTTCGTCTGCTTTGCTTTGTATGCTTTTCTCTTCGTTTGCTTTCTTCTTCATCTACTTTCTGATTCGTCTGTCTTTTATTTCGCCTGCTTTGTTTTGTATGCTTTGTTTCGTCTGCTTTGCTTTGTCTTCTTTTTGCTTCGTCTGCTTTCTGCTTCGTCTGCTTTTTGATTCGTCTACTTTGCTTCATCTACTTTGTTTCACCTTCATTGCTTCGTCTGCTTTTTGCTTCACCTACTTTCTACTTCGTTTGCTTTTTGCTTCGTCTTCTTTCTACTTATGTGACCTAAACTTCTTCTTCTGTACACTATTCATTTGATACTATCGTTTGCTCCATTTTTTACCCTTCAAATGATAGAATTTGTCTTCAAGGTTTTTATGAAAGTTGCAGATTTTGAAGTCCTCTTTCGAACCTTAAATGACCCTGATCTGAAAACCCTATAGCAAGTTATGCCTTTTGTCCCAAGGTAGGTGCAATATAATTAAGGTCAAAACCCTGTTTGATTCTTTCAGCCATAACTTTATTATCCGACCTCCAAATGAGGTGAATCCTATGTCTAGATAAACTAAAGACATAGAGCTATCAAATGATTTAGAGTAATAGAATTTTAACCCATCCTCTAAGATGTTCAATATCTGGATGGAAGTTGAGCATAGAATGTTTGCTTCAGTATAAGAAAGAT
>JANSVA010000006.1:38513914-38534386 GCA_025504915.1 Erythroxylum reticulatum | reverse complement strand
ATTAATGTTTTATTATGATGCCAAATGGAGTGTTTGTAGTGCTTTTTTGTAGCTCACCCTTATCGGAGGATATGTACATGAATGACCTGCGGGCGTCCCGGTGTGTGTTCTGCGGTAAGGGGCGCTACAGTAACATGGAAGTCAACTCCTTCTCTCTAGGTGAATCGCCTGGCAACCAAACACGCCTTAAACTGCTCAACTTGACCATGTGTGTCCTTCTTGGTCTTAAATAGACATTTACAACTGACAGGCCTACAATGTTGAAGTAAATCAACAAGCTCCTATACCTTATTATACCTCGTAGATTGCATCTCATCCTTCATTGCTTCCCACCACAAGTCTGCATGTGGTCAAGAAATGACTTTTGTAAAAGTAACTGGATCCACAACATGTCTTATATCATAGTCTTACTCACCCAAAGAGACCATGTAATCTGATGAGATAGCAAGCCGTCTCTCTTTGATGGATCTACGCAACTACATAGGTTTTTATACCTCAGAAACATCTTCATAAACATATATAGGTTCCTATGCCTGTATAGGCATAGTACTCGGACCTTCATCCATTAAACTGGACTGTATAAGGGAGGATACGAAACGATCGTAGTATCCGTCCTGCTATCTCCTGAATGATGTGAAGATCCTCCCTTATTATAGACATCATATTCCAAAAACTTACTCATTTGTGATTCTACTATTCTAGCCCCACCTTCTCTACAGTAAAATCTATAGTACTTAGAGTGGTCGGGATAACCAACTAAATAGGAACGAGTGGAATAAGGTTGCAATTTGCTCTTATAAGGATTATATAACCTTACCTCAACAGAGTAGCCCCACACATGAATGTGTGCAAGGCTTGGTTTCTTACCAACCTAGAGTTAAAAAGGCATCCTTGGTACTGACATACTTATGACTCTATTCAAGATATACAATGTCGTCTTGATGCCTTCGCCCCAAAGGTATTCGAGTATGTTAGTCCTGCTTTGTGTTGACCTCATCATGTCTTTTAGGGTGCAATTGTGCCTTTCAACCACACCATTTTGGTCAGGACTACTTGGCATAGCGAATTGAGTCACTATTCCAATTGATTCCAAATACTTGACAAACAAACCCTTTTCTTGTCTTATAACCCCATGTCTGCCATAATATTCCCCTTCCCTGTCAGATCTGACAATCTTTATTAATTTTCCCAATTGCCACACGAGCCTATCACCCCGTGGAGCCACGTAGGAGGACATTTGTACGCACCATCCAAACTGCCTTATGGCGGTTACCGTACCATCGTTGGGCACCTGACGGTGCAATCACCCTCTAACGGGGAGGGCAATTTCCAGTGATCCTATGACCCTTTTTCCCATTTTTTGGTCCATTTTTGACCCTTTTTTGATAACTAGCCTTATATATATCACTTTCACGTAATCATATAAGCAACAAAAAATCAAAAAATGAATAGAAAAGACACGAAAACTATAATGGATGAAAACAAAAAAACCTTCATTTCTGACAACTGATCACGTAACCGCTCCAGTACCATGTGTAATACGTAGCATGGACCTTATTACATATCCTGTATCGTTCATAAAAGGGTTAAAAATGAAAAAAGTGTGGAATACCTGATTTCGGTTCCATCTTGACTACTGAAGCGATTTTTGTGGCCAAAACGAGCTCCAATCTCCTGGGACTTTCACAGAAAACATTCACTGACAAATGGTTAACGCTTTTTTACAATTTTCTCAATTCGTAAGCGCTCTCAACTTGTCAGAGGATCCGTATGCTTACGAATGATATAAGCAACTACAGGAGACCTTAACCTTTATATATAGCTTCCATATCGAGCTTCTCTATTATAAGTCTGATATGCATCCAGTCTACGCTAATCGAGATCTGTTTTTCTCCTAAACTTCGACCCATTAATTTAGATAATTTATTAAGTCACTTTATTACCTTTATCTAGATCAAATTACATAAATTAACTGATAAGTTATTGAAAAATCTAAAAATATAATTAATAGTTGTCCAACATAATGAAAAAGGACAAAATTGTCAAACATTACGTCTATACTGATTCCAAAAAGACAAGAATGAGATGAAGAATAAAGATTTGATTCTATCTTTAAGCTTACATTACCAATTGCCTCAACCAAAGAAACCCTATCCAGTAATATATCTCTCAATTTAATACAATTTCGCTACTTTCAACGTTCATTCTCAATCTCAGAGTACCAAAAACCCAAATCAAACCACAAAAATTCAAACTTCCTTCCTTTAGCAATTTTCTTCGGCAACTAAATTACCTAAAAGCAAGCAAGAAAAAATAATAAATCAAATCAATCAGCTTGCGAAAGTAAGAGAAACTAACCTTGAAAAAGGTACTTGGAGATTTCTCTCTTGTTCTTCTCTAGTATGATTTGAAATGCAGAACAAAAAGAAACCCAAGTAAGCTTTGTACATTAATCAACCTAAAAACACAAGAAATCCAGATAGATATAGAGAAAAAAAGAGCATGAAAGAGCTACCATCGTTGCTTAACCTTGTAAAAAGTGCTTCTTCTCACTATAGTAAAGTTAGCTTCAAAGAAGCAAAAGAAAAACCCTATAAGAACAACAATGGAAAATTAGAAAGAGAACACTAATATCTTCAAGTAGTCTGTCTACGTGGTGCTATGTTGGTTTCCAGAAAACAACAATTACCATAATGGGTGTTCTCTCTCTTTAGGAACAACAATAGAAATGAAGGTTAAGAATACATCAATGATCTTATAATTATCTGTTAAAGAGTTAACGTTGGTTTATATGGATACAAAATGTTATTATTTGGTTAATTATATCATAGTTTCTGACGAGCAACGGCTGGAGAAGAAGAAGGAGGAGGAGGAGGTAGGAGAGAGAGAATTGTAAATAAATTAAATAAAAAAAGTGGGTCTCACATTTATAAATAAATTAATATTTTTTAAAAAAGTGACTCTCATTTTGCCATGTTAGTAATAACGTGGCACATGGTACTAAAAAAAATAAAATATTAAAAATGACAGGTCATTATTGACTTGGAACTTACGGAGGGGTTTAAAATTTCCATTAGGGTAAGGTTACAATTAACGTTTTTAAAATGTAAGGGTTAGAATTGTTCACTTCTGAATGTTTAGTGTCAAATTTATCGATTGTCGTAAAACTTAAGGTCAAAAGTGACCATTTTGCCAACATATTACTAGGATTACGAACGAGAAAGTAAGCAAAATTTAGATATTGCAAACATGAGCATTTGAATCAATTTAAAGTATATCTTTCATCAATATTAAGTTCCTCAAAACACTCGAAAATTATATATATATATAGGTTAATTAAAAAAAATTCTCAATTTTTGCTTAATTTTGTAGTTATAATCTGAACTTTAAAAAATGACAATAAAATATTCAAACTTTTTTTTTAATTCTAGCCCGACGTTAGTGTCAATGTTAAATTTGCTAACCTAAATCAGACTATGAAGCCTGAACAATCTCACGCTTTAATTTCAGTTTTTCTTTCATTTTTAATTTGTTCTCTCGACATCCTCGTCCTTCAATTTTTAGATTACGCAACCTCAACACTCTCACGCTGAGGGCATTAAGAGAAAGAATTAAAAACCAAGAGCTTGTTGGTACGCTGTAATGCGAAAATAGTTTGGAACATCGAAAGAACAAACAGAAAATAAATAGTTAAGGGTGTCGGGAGAACAAACAGATAACGAAGGGCTAAGGCTTTGTAAACCGATTTAGGGATTCCACTTTTAACAACGATGTCGTTTCATTAATCTTTATTTGTTGTAGTAATTTTAGCTAACGTGTGTTAATAATTAGAGTTTTTAACGTTAGATTAGCATTAAAAAATTGAAAGTTTGAACATTTTATTATCACTTTTTGAAGTTTTGGCTAGAATTGAAAAAAAATGAAATGTTGTATTTTATTGCCAATTTTTAAAGTTTGGACTATAATTATAAAATTGAGTAAAATTTTGAAAAATTTAATTAACTATATATATATATATATATGAATATATGTATATATATATAATAACTAATATATTTTACAAATCATATTTATTTGTATTTCCTTCCTTTAATTAAATTTTAATTCCCTTACAACATCATTGGTAATTGAAAATTAATGAAATAAAAGAAAATTTACGTTCTTTTTTTTGTGACTTGTGCTTATCGGATATTTCGTCTTTTTACCGGAAACCGGATACCGCCCATCACCTACAAGTAGCATATCGCCACGTAAGAACGAAAAGATTCTTTCTTTCCACGTACGGCCCGTGACCGGAGTCGACTTCGTTAATTCCCGAGAACGGCTTCGCATCGAGATTGCAACCTATGGAGTATGGACCATAAATATTTGGTGCTTTTAGTTTTTGCTGTCCTTGACGAATAGTCCACGAGAAACCCAACTCGAAATCGAGGATGGGCGTAGAAATTGGAGGAGAAATAGAGAAAGTGAACGGGAAAGAACTGAGCTACAATGAGTTCGTGGAGAGGTACTTGTCAAAGAACCAACCAGTGCTGCTCACGGGTTTAATGGATGATTGGAGAGCTTGCAAAGATTGGGTCACTGAAAATGGTCGACCGAACCTCAGATTCTTCTCTACCCATTTCGGGAAATCCAGAGTTCAAGTACCCAACTTGTTCAAATTTGCCAATTTTATTACTTTAATACTAGAACCGTTGTGTTAATTCCGAAAGTTGTGATCTTTTGTTGTTTTTTAATTAAATTTTATGTGATAATTAACATATTTCGGGTTGCTTATTCTAGTTTTAGTTGAAGTATAGGCTAATTCGCATATTTAGATTGCAGATTGTGGTACTAGAGAATTTACGGATCAGAGGAGAACAGAGATGACAGTTACAGAGTTTATTAATCACTGGAGTGAGGATTTTGTGTGGGACTGTGCTAACGGAGCAAGTCGTGAGGGTAGTGACAAGTCGGTTCTATATCTCAAGGATTGGCATTTTGTAAAGGTATAAGATCCTAAACTATACAAATCCATTGCTTTTGTGTTACTATTTGTTTGGTTAATGTGGCTAAGTTTACTTTGCCTCATGTTGCAAGTATCTGCCTTATCGAATGCATAAAAAGGGGCTTTCACAAGTTTCCTTAAACTATCAGCCTATACTAACATTTTATTGCTACGGAAGATCATCGTTCAGTTCTCAAAGCGTTATATGGAGGTGGTAATTTTTTTGTCCTACGAATGATAATTTTCATAGAGATTATTTATGAAATTGAAACTTGAATGTCCTATTGATCTACATGGTAACTGATAGGAGGGTGTTAAGGGAATGGTAGTTGCCAAGCTGACAATGGAGGAAAAATTCATTAATCACCTTTTACGTGTTTATGTCCAAAGTATCCTTCTGGCTGTGGTGCAAAATTGGCTTATTGGTGATTAAATTATGTTGCTTATCTTCTTTCTTTTCTTGATCTTTATCATCAGGAGTACCCAGATTATGTAGCATACAGAACTCCAGTGTTTTTCTGTGATGATTGGCTCAACTTGTATCATGACCATTATTGTATGCATAAGGATCCTGACACTTGCCAAGAAAACAATGACATAAGTTGTTCTGATTATCGCTTTGTGTATGTGGGAGCAAAAGGTATGAGTTTCATGGATGTAGCTTCATTGTTACATATGGTTGTAATTAGATTGATGTCATCTTTCAGTTCAGAGAATTAGTCCCCTTTTTGTCTAGCTGAATGGGTAGCCTTGAGCAACTACATAAATTTTAATCTTTCTGAGCAGGATCGTGGACACCTCTTCATGCTGATGTTTTTAGGTCATACAGTTGGTCGGCTAACGTATGTGGGAAGAAGAGATGGCTTCTTCTGTCTCCTTCCCAGAACCATCTTGTGTTTGACAGGCATGCACTTGGCATCTCTCTTCCTGAATATATTCTTGTTTACATTGTACTAACAATTCTTTCTTTCAAATGTTTTCTTCTGTTAAGCATTAATATGAATGTTGCGATGGTTCTTCCCTTAGAATTTACTTATAGTTTCCAGCACCTGGCTATAGCCTAGGATAGTCATCCATCTTCATATGCCAGCAAACTACAACCAGCAGAAGGGTTGCTAGCAATGTTCTTCTAATCATAGTTTGTGGGTAAAAGTTTCTTTTCCAACATTTTTCAGCACAGCTTTGCAAGCCATGAATCTGGCCCACATTTTTGCATGCTTCTATTGGCAAATAATGTCAAGATAGTATCAATTTGTATCATGACACTTCTTACTTCTCAGGTGAATTTAAATCTGTTTTTTAATTCAGGAACTTGAAGAACTGTTTATATAACATTCTTGATGATGTTAATGAAACAAAATTTCCGGGTTTTAAGAAGGTCACTACCCTCTTCCAAATCATCACAATATATTTGTTAGTTTTCTCTCTAGCATTGTTCTATTTGTGTCTCTACCCACTTCCAAATCATCAAAATATATTTGTTAGTTTTCTCTCTAGCATTGTTCTATTTGTGTATTGTTTTTATCCTTTGTGTAGGCTATCTGGCTGGAATGCATTCAAGAATCAAATGAGATAATTTTTGTACCCAGCGGATGGTATCATCAAGTTCATAATCTGGTACCTGCTTTATGCACTCTTTATGGTTGCATACATCATGCCTTACTATCTTCTGATAAAGAGATTTTCAGTGCTTTAAAAGCATTTTAAAATTTGTTATTCAAAACCTAAAAAAAGTGTTTAAAATTTGCGAGGTTCTTGATTCATCAATTTGCATCATTTTATATTTGGCTTATTGTAGATAAGATGAGGATTACAGGCGTGAAAATAAAATCAGCAATTCACCATGGTCATCGTTTTGTTGGTGTAATTTTCTTTTACTTTTGTGGTTAACATGCATTATTGGTATTTATATCAGGAAGACACTGTGTCCATAAATCACAATTGGTTCAATGCATATAACATCTCTTGGGTGGTAAGTGTGTAAAACCAAGTGATTTATGTTTAAAAGGCTTATATTTCAATAAGATCACAGAAGCCAAACATATCTCACCAATTTGCTCATTACCTCAGTGGAATTTACTTCTTAGCGACTATGAAGAGGCTAAGGAGTATATAGAAGACATCCGGGATATCTCTGATGATTTTGAAAGTCTCTGCCAACGCAATCTTGCAGCCAACACAGGTAAGCAACTGATAAATCCTCTCTTGATGCAGCACAGAGTTTGCCTGAACCAGCTATATTTGCTGAAGATGATTCTGTCTTGCTAAGAAGCATGGTTTCATTGAGTATATTGCTAGATTAAAGTCATTGAGCTACATGTCTGCTACATACATGGTGTAGCATTCTTCATTTAGATAAACATGGGCTCGGGTTAACACAGTTCAGATGTAGCCTATTAGCTAAGGACATGATGAATGTTTTTGGTGCATTTTATTCACGTATATTATCTGTTATTGCTGGTGCCAATGTAACTTCCATAATCAACTTATCTCAAATCAGAGTTATTGTCCATAAATCGCATGTTCAAGGACTCAACTGAATGAAACCAGAATTCACTATCTTGCTCTTGCCATTCCTGATTTGAAATACCAAGTACTTACTAATCACAATAGTCCAACCGATGAGGTGAGCAGTCAATTTTGCATATGCAATCAGCTTCTAACTAGACATTGCACCAAAATATCCCCTGGATCTTTTGTTGAGCTGATTGGACATATTTATGAACAAAGTCAATGATGCATATGGTTTTATTAGCTGTTTGTATACGACTTATGCATGTGCTTCCAAGGCTAGTTGTTGCCTTCGAAGGATACCAGATTGACCTTTCTTAAATCACTTATACGGTTTGTTTTTTCCAACAGGAATGAATTTTATTGATTTCTTTGTCTTTCTGTCGCGGCTCTTCTTGGCCAACGTAGGGCAACTCTACTATTCAAATGATGAAAATGGAAGCTTGAGCAGGATTTCATCCTCCTTTAGTGAACATTTAGCTCTGAATTTAACATCTATACAGATGATTTCATCAAAAATGAAATCCATGAATCTTGCCGGAAATGATGACTTCTTTGTGGACTGGCAGGAAATTTTAGATGATCCTGAGTTTTCCAAGCTATGCATTGATGTTGGTAGAACATATCAGATGATACACAAGCAGCAAACCGAGACCTGTGATATTAACAGGGCTTTGATTGTTGAGCTTATCTACTATAGTCGTCATATTAGAACACTTGAAGATTTTGTTATATTCATAGACACTGCTTTAACCAAACTCGGAATTAGCCATGCCAAGACATTCTGATGCTTAGGTTAAACAGGCTAGTTCCTCTTTGAGGGTTAACCATGTACCCCACAGATCAGTTCCCTGGATAAAGATGACCGATGTTAGCGCACAAGTTGTTGCTTATCAAGCTATATATTACAACGAAAGTTATGCCGTGAACTCTTGATAGATCATCTATAAATTATAACCGTTTATCATGTTGGATCGCCTATGGCTCGGGTATTCACAATACGCAGCGAAATGGACCATATTACACAACAAAAAGTATAACCAAAAATTACATGTACGAAATTGCCTCTTCATGCGGATTAGTATTTGTTTTTCAGATTTGTAGACGTTGCAGTGCACGAATATCTTTTACCGGTATCCACATGAGGATGACCAATTCGGGCAGCGGCTAATGTGTGCTAGCACGTTCTAAACACTTTTTAAACGCCACATAATTTTTTCTCTCGAAAGAAGAACGAACAAGAACAACTAGGTTTTTGGTGGCTAGGGTTTTCGTCTTATCTAATAAGACATAAGTTTGCTATTTATATAGAAATCCTAATCCATATTCCTATTAGGAATAAGCATATCATAATCCTAAACTCATTAGAATTATGAAAGCCTAATAAGTTTTTGACCATATTATATCTCATATAATAAAAGGCGGACAACTTAATTTAATCTAGTCCAATAAATATATCCACATATATTTATTCAGTGCTTAATAAATTAGGCCCAAGAGAATAAGCCCAGATCACATCACTCTCTGTGTACGACCCTGTAGGCTCATTTGATGTTGATAATGGACTTGATCACACTTTACGACCCATAAGTCATAAGCGGTCTTTAGCAAGACATTATGACTACCCAAAGCAAATGAAGATCGGTAATCCGATTTAACCTGTAACCATGGTTACAAACTCAGTCTCTTTGTATCACAATATCAAGATTACTCACAAGGCATGATACATGTTAACCTTTGATTAATCATAGTTTCTTGATCCCCAAGTTGACTAATTATAACAAATGACATTGATGACTCCTCATCAATTCATTTGAACACGACCATGTATTTCTTCAGTCATACTTGTCAAGAGGCCCAAACAATATTTCTCTCAGTTAAGAGAGGTATAAATCCCATCTACGTTATTCACATCCCTCTGCATGATTCATTTAATGTTCAACATAAGACTACTTATTATCCGGTTAAAGATAACTTAGTCTAATGTCAAAACACTGAATTCTTCATGTAGGGAATCATGATGACTTCAGGTCAGAGGACTAAAGTCAAATCATATTGAGAATCAATAATGACATGAAACCATGTAGTGTTCTCTTTATGGGTCGGTTTAATATATGTTCCCTAACATATATCTATGTTTATGATTTGATAACTCATATTCATGATCAGTAAAATGTGATCATCAATCAGAACACATACTAGCTTTAATTCATTATTATTCCACCAATAACGATTGACCATAGACAGTTTAGAATGATATTATAATGCTTATGGTTTTACTATCAAGTCACATATTTGATGACATAAGCCTAATACTATTTATGGAATGTAAATCACATTACATAAACGATATGCATGCATATGTAAAAGAATACCTTATAATATATTATTAATAAATTATAATGTTCGGACAAAGGTCACAAATGTCCATTGACCTAGCGCACACTATTAACATATCAATCTCAATACATGCTAGGATTAAAGAAAAATACTTCTAAAATTATTTTTTAAAAGATAATAAAGAAAATCGAAACTTCTACTTTAGTTTGTCCCTTACATGCATGTTATATTCTTTGCTATTATTATGCATGTAGATTTCCATTCAAAAATCGACCATATCAAACCACTAAAATTTTGATAGGACAATTACGAGTGAATATGAGGTTGATATGCCATCTCTTGTACTAATTGAGTTGACAATTTTACCTTGCAAGTATACTTTAATGTGTGGTTTTTAAGACGAAAGAAGCACTGACGACAGAAATGCATAGTGGAAGTTTTGTACCACCATTTTTTGGCTTTCCACTTTATCTTCAAACTATGCAAATCAAGTACAATCCAATCTAAATATTTACTTAAAGGGGAGGGGAGACGACAATTGTCTTCAAAAGGATTCAAAGAAAAACATTAATGTCCAAAAGTTGGCAATTAAATCTCAAGATGTTGCCAGAGACGTTGGAGAAGAAAACAAGTAAACAATGCTAAGGTGTAGGAAACTGAGCATATTTTACATTGGATTTTGGAAATCGGGTTGTTAAGTTAGGATCTAATGTATCATTATTTAACCAGTCTTCTAGTGGGCATCGTTCAATTTTTCTTGGTACTTTCCACATGCAGTGCCACACAGAAAAGTTACTTAACCAATTAAAATAAATAGAAATTGCAAGTATCAATGTGGAGAGTTGGTCCTTGTCCCTTGCAAGGATGTCAACTCTCCATGAGCATACTTAGCTGCAAAATTTGGGGTTTGAAGATATCGAACTTTCATACATTGTTAATCTACCATACTTTGCAATAAATTAAAGGTAAGACCAATCAAAGATTACAAGAGTATTGAAAACATTGTTATTAACAACAGCAACCACCTAGCAAAAATTTCAGGTATGTAAAGATTTGGTACTTACGCTTAATTAATGGAAAGATTGTTTTTAAATAATTTTGATGAAAAAATATAAGAAAATAATAAATAATAAAATAAATTCTTAATAAATAAAATATGAAATCAGTAATAAACTAAATAATAATAATAATAATAATAATAAAAGCATTATTATTAACCATCTTCGATTTTCCATAATTTACAGCAAAGGAAAAAAAAAAAGAATAGGAACAGAGGGGATATATTTTTCAAAAACGATCTCAGAAAACAATCTGAACCATACAAGGGGCTAGGATGAAAAATTTTACTTCCTCAAGAAAAGATAAAATGAAAATTATCGAGCTGGCTTTCTATTCTGTATACCAATATGATTTATGGACATCTTACATTCCTTCCGGGCCCTCCATAGTAAAAATAGGTTCCCCACGCATTGTTCCTCCCTTGTCTAATGTCATAACAACTTGGATGATCAGCCAAGAGGTGAAGATTTGTTAACGGTAGCAAATTATTATCCCAATCTACTGTCTTCAGATTCCTGAAATATGATGCTTTTCCAAACCCTTCTTCTGCAAAATGGCCACTTCCCATTTGTGTAGATGTGTGGTATCCTGATGACCTAAAGTCCACAATTTCTCCTCCAAATTGAATCATACTTGCATGCCTTCTCAGGTGACTGAACAAAAATGCTGGCCAGTATCCAACCAGCACTCCTGACCCAAATTCTAGCCACCAGTTTCCATGCTTTGGGTCCTACACATAAATGTATCTGCTTGTTAGTGTTATTATGTACTGGCACTTCATCATATTTTCAACTGTACATCAGAAAATGATTACATTTCTTGCCGGTGAAATAAAGGTAAGGATGCAAAAATTGAAAAGAACAGTTTTTGTTGCGCCACTTTGTATCTAAGGGTTCAAATCCTGTCGGTAAAGAAGACAGATGAAGTTTACACATCAAGGAATTTTTTGCAACAAACTTGAAAAGTCTTCCACATCTTGGCCTAACTATGTAATCAATATGCCTTCATCTCCAATGTAACAGATCAAACTCACAAATAATACTTTTAAGCTGAATTCACCACGGTAAACTTCTGCCAAAAATTACTTTCCATGGTTATGTGATGATAAATAATCCCACCTTCCATATCATTAGACCAATATCGAATTGTCTGCCCTTGTAGGAGGACCTTGGAGATATTGCAGCTCCAATGGCGATCTTACTGTTAGTTTGGACAAACCCAGAACACAACAAGTTGTAGCATCCTGTAGCTCTGTATGCATCAGACTGTGAGAATATATATATCATTTAGCGCTTGTTCTTTCTGCATCTTTAAGACAACCAAAACACCAAAACAACTATTGAACTTACTGTCCAATAAGTGAAGAATCTAGGATAATTATCTCCATATAATTCTGGGCTAACCTGAAAATATTTAGATAGTTGAATTTCTTAGTTTCTCTGCTAAATAATGCTGATAGAGTTAAGGGCAAAAGAGAAGTAGAAAAATCTTGCCTGCCAGCCTGCTTCAATGGTGTTTAGATCATTTCCAAAAGAACCAGAGATGACCCAGATTTGCGACAGGCTAAATTCGTACGCATTGGTTACACTTGGTGCCCACACATTTATGTTTGCCTTGGCCCCGTAATACTCATCTCCATTGACAAATACAACTGCATGCTGTAACATCAAACGTTGTCAGTATCAACTTTGCTGTTCATATATGAGCATAAAAGTTATGGTCCCTCATTTTCCCCTGCAAAGTTATTAAATGCTATATGACAGATAGTACATTGTATGCAACAAACTTTCGTAAATTAAATGTCCTTTTCATTGTCTGCTCCTTCTCTTTACTTTTCTTCTGTATCTTTCTCCTTGACAAACTTACGATCCATTTGATCAAATTTGCCTTTTAGATGAAGACCAGTTTTTAAAATTAAACATTGAAGGTTCCTGCACTAATGAGGACTATAGATTCTGTGATCCATATTTGATTACTTCCAAAATATGAACTTGAGAAAAGAACACGCTGCAGTTATATTTTGCCTGAACAGATTAATAAAAAACCAGCTGCTCAAGTGATTGGTTCACCAGTTTTTCCTGTTATTTCCATTATAGAGCTGGAGTTACAGTACTGACCTCATGTCCCGTGCCTGTTGAATCTCTTCTAACTGGTCTTCTTAATTTTCTCCCATATCTTCTAACAGAATTTGCTCTTAGAACATCCTCTGCTGGGGTCCTTCTGATTGGAACAGTTCCTTCTGGACAAGATTCCCCTGAATCTGTCCATAGCTGATATATTTCTTCAATTGTCTCCATGGTCTCATTGCTTTTTGGCCTCTCCGGCGGATCCTGTGGTAACAATATAAAACAGTAATGATTCGAACACATTTGGTAATCCTGACCTGAAAATGAAACAGAAAAGAGCTCATGCAGAGTAGAAAAATACCATAGGTCTCTTTCCCTGGAGCTTTGGATGGTCAAATGCCGGTTGAAGATGAGACAGCACACAATCAATGACATCTCCATCGGCACTCTGTGACATGAAATCAAAATCTCTGATCACCCTAATACTCAATGCAACCCTACAATAAGTGCAACTCGACTACTATCTCCAAACTAATAGACAAACAGGGGAAATAACCTGAATTGCTTTAACCGCAGGCTTGTTGATCTTGTTGAGATAAGCATGAACTCTTTTTAATCTCAGAATCTCTTTACTTGGCCTGAAAGTTTGGTTGGTCGGTAGCCGGTTACCAGAGTCCGATGTAGCTGGTAGAGAGATGACAGGACAAAAAAAAGGAACAAAGAGAAGGAACACAACAAAATAGAGTATCGTCAGGTGAGTACAGTGAGAAGCAGAAGCAGCCATTTTGGAGGATCTGTTGCTATTGTCGTTGTTTCTCTGCTGTTTGTTTCACTTAAACTGCTTATGTTTGTATGCATTGGAGTTGTCTTGTTGTGTAAAGGATACGAAATGGCTCACGCCCAAGTCTTGTCTAAGCAAATGAATCTACCTTCATGTCCATTAAAGACAGAAGCACCATTCAATCGAAACTTAAAAGTGGTTTGTCACTAGCTTTCCATTTTACAAAACATTAATAACCTTTCTTCCCTCTCTCTTAACTGAGATTCTATAGTATTGGTTTTTGTTCTGTCACAAAAGAAACATAAGGCAGTATAAAATAGGCCAGGATGGATGGGAAGAGTGGTATTTTTGGATGTCTTAGGGATGACAAGTTTAAGTTATGGTCAAAATAAATTAAGTACTTTCCAATTCTCATTTAGAAAATATGAATGTCAGTCAGACAGAGTTTCAAATCTTGGGAATGAGAAGAGCGAGAGTAGCTGATGCTATTCTGTGCTTTGATAGTGAAGAAAGAAAGGGAGTCGCACATCATCTTTCAGTTCAATGTTGCTCTTTCATTCTACTAATTTAAAACCATGACTCCTTCATTTACAAAATATCTTTGGTGTGTTTAGCGCATATAGGTCTCCACTTAGTCAAAAGAATCGAAACTGTTTTAAGATAGTCCAACTCCTCTGCCTTGTCCGTTATCTGATGGCACATTGTCCAATCAAGTGATAAGAAGTAGGCTTTTCTGGGTATTTGTCATTTATTCTTTACAATGATCTCTTGGTAGACCAACTACTTAGATTAGCAAACCACGTGCCTCACCAATTTTGCCTAAAAGGATTGTGTTGTCATTCGAACCTCTTTGGGTCCTCAATGCTATGGAACTAAGAATGTGGAAAGCCTTGAAAGAGGCCACTAAACCTTCTAATTTTCTACTTACAATTACTGTAGCATCAAGTGAGTATTGATTAAAGAATACAACTTACAACAAATATTTATACATAAATACATTTATGAGTCTAGAACCCAATACTTCTGAAGTTTTGGATTATGGTACTCCTCTTTATATATGAAAAACTCTTCTTCGGATTTCTGCTAACTCACCCACCTCCCATTTATTAGGCCAATTGTTCGTTGTTCTTGCTCTACCAAAGTTGGTACGTTACATGACATGATTCTTATACAAAATAAATTCAGCGTTTTGTCAATAGTATAGTATGTCTCTCTTCATCAAGATTAGTGCAGAAGGGCATCTGAGCCAATAGCATCAACGTCATTCCCCTACACCTTTTCTGATTCTTTGTCATATATTGTCTCAGTTACTTCTACACACTCCTAGGTTGTGTGCTAATCATCGAATTTAGAAGGATAATCAGGCTATGCATGTAGTACCAGATACGGAAAAACATATAATTAATAGCATCGAAAAGTAAAAGTGAAGTGCTTCTGTATTTCTTTTGCATCGTGCTTCGCATATTAAGAGCACAAAAGTATGGGGCAGACTATGTTCTCTTTTTACGCATCTGGCGTGCGGTGTTTCCCACTACCAAGTACCGCACTTTAGCTCATGGTTCTTTATATCTCGCTTCTTTTCATAAAAGTCTACCATCTCTCCAACTATCCAAGAAATTTAAAATAACACTTTGACAAGAATATATTGATCACAATACCTTTTTTCAGTGGAAGCATGCTCCTTTGTAAAGTTGGTCTTACACGACAGATTCCAACCCCACAGCCAAGGAATGGTATGGCATAGTCTCTTCCCAAACTTCTATTTGTTTGAAATGTGACTTTGCATGTAATAACACAGCTCACCAACTCAACGATTATGTCATTAAGGGATTTGTAATGTCATGCATAACTACTTATGGACATCAACAAGCATGACTTTGGCTCAGGTAATAAGGCTGCCATTCCCGTGCTTTTTGAAAGACAATGATAACAATGCTAAGGAAACAAATCGAATTGGGGCTCCTTTTGTTTTCGATACTTTTGAATGTGCAATCTTAATGACAAAGATAAGGATTTTTCTTTTCCTCTTCTTTTTGTCCTTAAAACCTACTAACTTAAATCACATGTTCAGAGTATAATGAATCTATTGATATTCTTTAAGATTCAACTCTTTAGCTTCCTTTGTTTGTGTTTCATGTTTCACGACCTCCATTAATTTTCAACTTCAAATAATTTATTATTTATTCTTTTTTTAAGAGTGAGTTTTGAACCGAAAAACATATTCAAATAACAGAAACAGTCTCTTTGTAAAATTACAAAGGAGATGATGCATAAATTATGACCTTCGCTAGATCCTCGCAAAATGGAGAACCCTGGACACTGGATATGTTGACTTGACTATTTGTGTCGTATAAATGATGACAAATATGAAACTATTATTTAAAATTATGATTATTGATAAATTTTATGTTAAAAGGTTAGTTTAGATTATCATAGATTTTAAAATAATGCTAGTATCATCTATGTTAATTTTTGAAACTTTTGCTAACATATTAAAAAACATAATGTTTTTAATATAAAATTTTGATACACAAGTATTCAATAAATATAATATCAAGTTTCAATTTTATGTTTGGTATTTATGAGAGTATAAAAATTTATTTGTGTCGACATTAAACATTATGATACATTATACTATATAAGAGGACTTCAATAACAAAAAAACCTAGATACAAGTATTAAAAGAATAATGAAGATTAAGTAGGAAAGTTAGAGATTGTTTACTCTCTAAAATTAAAATTTTCTTAAGTTATTTTCTTATACATATAATTTAATATCATGTCAAATTTTTATTATCAAAAACTTTAATCTTATCAACAATAATAATAATTCAGTAAAAATTCGCTGACATGTGAGATTTAAGGAGCTTTATTAATACACAACTTTATCCTTAATTAGTAGAAAGTTTATTTTCATCCCCTATCTTAAAGAAGTTTAAAGAAGCCCATGAACACACCGCTGAGTTCATGAGGCTTATTGAAAGGAATGACTTGTGGGAGAGTAAAGGGCAAAAGATTGTAAGATATTTAGATGGGTTGAAGCCTCAGATTTTGGGATTTAGGTTTTGCGGAACCTAAATGAGACCAAGAACATGGCTATTAAGGTTGAATTGATGTTATAAGAGAAGGGTAATAGGTCGGATTCGAGTAAGCGAGGATTTAGCAGTGAGAATTATAGTCGAGTTCCTATTGAGAGGAGCAAGTTGTTTCAAGACCATCAATCGTGCAGTGAATGAAAGGAGGATAAGGCAATGGGAAAGAGGCCAGTTGAACCAAAAGAAGTGCAAAAAATGACCAATCCTTATGCTAAGCCGATGACGGGGAAGTGTTATAGGTGCAACCAACTTGGGCAAAAATCCAATGAACTCCCTAATAGAAGAAGTGTTAATATGGTAGAGAAAGAAGTCGAAGAAGAATTTTGTGAGCCTGATGGGGATGATGGCGAGGAAGAATATGAAGATGAAGATGGCCAAGAGCATAATTATGTGATTAGAAATCTGATGTTATCCCCCAAACAAGAAGTCGTTACCTAACGACACCAATTATTCCACACTAGGTGTACTATCAATGGGTGTGTGTTTGACGTGATCATATATAGTGGTAGCTGTGAGAATATTATTGGTAGGGAGGCAATGATGGTATCACAGCTACCGGTAAGAAAACACCCTAATCCTTACTCCATTGGATGGATAAAGGCGATAGAGAAGATCCAGGTCAATGAGCATTGTAAGGTACCTTTTTCCATTGGCAAATATCGAGATGAGGTATATTGTGATGTAGTATATATGGATGTGTATCATTTGTTATTTGGTAGGCCTTAGCAGTTTGATGTAGATGCTCAACATGCAGGCAAAGATAATGTGTATAGGTTTGAGAAGGAAGGGTGAAATATGAGCAAGAATCCAAGGTCGTTCATGCCTTAATTGTGAAACAGATTTTGGTAGTTACTGAAGAGCCATGAGCAGAAGTACCAGAGGTAGTGAAGTTGTTGTTAGAAGAATTCAGTAAAGTTATGCCTAAAGATTTGCCAGATGGGCTTCCTCTCATATGAGAAATTCATCATCACATTAACCTGATTCTGGGAGCCAGTCTTCCAAATCTACCTCACTACTGAACGAGTCCAAAGGAGAGTGAGATTTTGAAAAAGAAAGTTTAGGAATTGTTGCAAAAAGGGTATGTCAAGAAGAGTATGAGTCCCTGTGCGGTTTCGACCCTATTGACACCAAATAAAAATGGTAGTTGGAGAATGTGTGTTAATAGCAGAGCAATTAATACAATTACTATCGGGTATAAGTTTCCAATTCTGGGGCTGGAGGATAATCTGGACATACTAAGTGGAGCTATGATATTTTCCAATATTGATTTGAGTAGTGGGTATCATCAAATTCGAATCAGACCGGGAGATGACTGGAAAACAACCTTCAAGACTAAGGAGGGTTTGTATGAATGGTTGGTTATGCCATTTAGGTTATCAAATACTCCTAGTACCTTTATGCGGGTGATGAATCAGGTATTGAAACCTTTCATTGGAAAGTTTGTTGTAGTTTATTTTGATGATATCCTGATTTATTGTAAGTTGGAAGACGAGCATCTTGTGCATTTGCGGGAAGTTCTAACAGTATTGTAGGAAAGTAAGCTTTACGCAAATTTGAAGAAGTGTAATTTCAAGAAGTTACTGTTCTAACAGTATTGTAGGAAAGTAAGCTTTACGCAAATTTAAAGAAGTGTAATTTTAAGAAGTTACTGTTTCTTGGTTTTATGGTTAGTGCGGAAGGTATTCAGGTAGATGAAGGGAAAGTCAAAGCAATTAGAGAATGGCCAGTACCAAGAACAGTTACAAAATTAAGGAGTTTCCTTAAATTGGCTAGCTTTTATAGGCATTTTATCAGGAACTTTAGTACCATTGCAACCCAAATGATGGAGTGTTTAAAGAAAGGCCAATTTTAGTAGGGAAGTGAAGTTGATGCTAGCTTTGCGGTCTTGAAGGAGAAATTATGCACTACCCCAGTTTTGGTTTTACCAGATTTTGATAAGCTTTTTAAGGTGGATTGTGATGCAAGTGGAGTGGAAATTAGAGCGGTTTTGTCCCATGAGAAGCGACCTGTGGCATTTTTCAATGAGAAGTTGTAATCCATGGAAAAATTGGTCTACATATCATAAAGAATTCTATTCTATTGTATGGGCCTTAAGAATGTGGGAGCATTACCTGGTTGGACGTGAGTTTATCTTGTATTTAGATTGTGGTGCTCTCAAACATCTGAATAACCAAACCCAGATTAGTAAAGATATACATGTTAGATGGGTTCAGTTTTTATAGAAATTTCCATTCAGATTAAGGCACAAGGCAGGGATACAAAACAAGGTGGCAGATGCTTTAAGCAGACGAGTCAATCTACTTATTACCTTGAGTAGTGAGATTGTGGGATTTGAGCAATTGATGGAGTTGTATGAGTCAGATGAAGATTTTAAAGAAGTTTGGGAGAAGTGCATAAAATTTTAAAGAAGTTTAGGAGAAGTCCATCACTAACCAGCCCAGTATAAATTTCCACATCTATTATGGCTACTTGATGAAGGGGAATCAACTTTGTATTCCATGCTTTTCTCTTAGAGAGAAGTTGATATGTGATTTGCATGGTGAAGGTTTAGCAAGTCACCTAGGAAGAGATAAGACTATTGCTACTATTCAAGAGAGGTTTTATTGGTGTCACTTAAGAAGGGATGTGAGTAGGATGGTGCAACGATGCTATGTGTGCCAAGCAACAAAGGGACAATCGCTGAATTCTAGTTTGTATATACCATTGCCTATACCTGATAATATTTGGGAAGATTTGTCCATAGATTTTGTGCTTGGTTTGCCTGAAACACAATGAGGCATTGATTCTATTTTTGTTGTTGACAAGTTCTAAAAAATGACGCACTTCATCCCTTGTAAAAAAGTTGCTGATGTTCAAGGGATAGCCAAGTTGTTTTTCAGAGAGGTGGTGCGATTGCATGGCATGCCCAAGTCAATTACATCAGATAGAGATAGCAAGTTTCTCATTCATTTTTGGAGGACTTTGTAGTAGATGTTTCATTCCTCTCTCAACTACAGTAGCACTGCTCATCCACAAACTGATGGACAAACAGAAGCTACCAATAGGATGTTGGGAAATTTGATTCGTAGCATTTATGGTGACAAACCAAGACAGTGGGATATTGCTTTACCATAGGCAGAATTTGCATACAATATTGTTGTTCATAGGTCAACGGGGAAGTCACCATTTTCTGTTGTGTACACCAAGATGCCTAAGCATGCTATTGACTTGGTGAAGCTGCCCAAAGTCCTAGACATTAGTGTTGTAGCCAAGCATATGGTAGAGCAATGGCAAACGAGTACCACTTAAGTTAAGCAAAAGCTTAAGGCATCTATGCAAAATATAAGGTAGCAGCTGATCGAGATCGCAAGGAGCGGTTGTTTGCAGTAGGTGATCAAGTCATGGTGTTTTTGAGAGAAGAGCAATTTTCAACTGGGGCATACAGCAAGTTGTATCCAAAGAAGTATGGGCTATATAAGATCTAGAAGAAAATCAATGACAATGCTTATGTTGTGTGACTACCTAGTAATATGGGTATATCCAAAACATTTAATGAGGTGGATATCCTGTAACATCCCCTCACCAATTGGAAAGGGTATTTTGGTCATTTTGAATGGGTTAGAATCATTGAAAGTGTTTCTGATATATTCATGCA
>JANSVA010000006.1:38494096-38504806 GCA_025504915.1 Erythroxylum reticulatum | reverse complement strand
TGTTTAATACCAAAAGATTCTACTCGCAACTACCTTAATGATTTCATACTTATAGCCAGTATAAACTTTTTTTTACAAAGTAATCTCAAAGATCATTATAATAAGAACGAAAACAGTTATTGCTCCACTCATTAATGACAATAAAGGAGCATTCATTAGGAACCGACAAATTGGCAACAATATCCTAATAATGCAAAAACTTCTCAAAGTTTATGCAAAAGCAAAATCTACTCCTAGTTGCACTATCAAAATTGATTTCTAAAAAGCCATTGATAGTATTAGCTAGATTTTTATTTGAAAGATGATGGAGGTTTACAGTTTTCCACTAATTTACATCCACTGGATCAAAGAATGTGCAACAACTGCTAGCTACTTAATCTTGATAAATCGAAGCCACTCAAACTACTTTAAAACTAAGAAAGGGATTAGGCAGGGAGATGCCCCCTCTCCCTATCTTTTCATCTTATGCATGGAAATACTTACCTCCATAATCAAGTTGGAAGTGGAGTCCAAACTAGATTAAAGTATCTCACAAAGTGTAAGAAAATTAGGTTAACTAAACTATCTTTTTCGATGACTTTTTTAATGACTTGCTTCTTTTTTACATAGCAAATTTGCAGTCGATCAACAACTATATAAAGGCTCTCCAAAAGTTTAAAATTGTTTTAGGATTGATATCAGAAAAAGCCATTTTATTCTCTCAAAAGGTGCCTCAAATATGAGCTCACGTATTACTTCTATAACTGGAATGAAGGAGAATTCACCACCTCTCTGGTGTCTGGGTCTACCTATCTCCACAAAAACGCTCACATTACTCAAATGCACACCTCTTATAGAGAAAATTCAACATAGAATATATACATGGGTAAAAAAATATCTTTTATAGGGAAACTTCAGCTCATTAAATCGGTGCTTAACTCCTTACTTATTTATTGGAGTTCTCATATATTTCTATGAAAAGGTGTCATCAAATCTATAGGGAGAATCTTCAAAGATTTCTTACAAAATTCTTCAAATGGTGCAAAGAGTTGTGCAAAAATTAAATAGTTTGATATCTACTATCTTAAAGAAGAACAGGGTTTGAGTATTTATTCTATTAAACTCACTAATCAAACAATCATTCTGAAAAGGCTTTAGTGGATTCTTGAAGTCAGAAATGCAATATAGATCAAGTGGATCCACTCTTACTTCCTCAAGGGTCGTACATATGGGAAGTAAGAATAAATCCTCAAACTCTTTCTTTCTTAAACAATTGTTGCATATGACAAATTTGGTTAAAGATGATATCTTCTGTTCTTTTGGCAATGGGAAGCTGATATCATTATGGTATGATAACTGGTCAGGTCAGGGTGCTCTCATCAATTCTGTAAGCTTGCTAAGGAACTCTACCAACTTACTACTCCACACTAAACTTTTTCTCATTCATTATTGGAAGCAGCTAGCACTCCCAATACCCTCCCAATCCTCTTAATCATGACACTTTTTTTAACATAATCGACCTACCTACCACCTTTCTAATAGAATCATGAGAGACATCCTATAGATGAAGAAACCAATAGCAGAGTGGTATCGAATCATATGATATAAGATAATCCCTCTTAAAACTTCCTTTCTCCTATGGCTTGCCAGACATAATCGACTTTTATCTTTGGAGTTTTTTATCCTAGCAAAGTCAATTCTGCTTTCTGAGTGTAATAATAAGCTCACCATAAGTTAATATTTGCTATTGTTTCTCAGTTTCTCACCAAATAGAAGAGGAAGTCCTATTAAAAACTTCTCCTTCCAAAAGGATGTGATATTTGCTATTTACTTTAATATCTGTGTTGATATTTTCCTTGAATATTATAAACTGTAGTGGATGGCTCTACCACCCATCAAGTTATTGGATTCAAGATTTGCTTTATTTTGCTTTATCATATCTACTTTGATTTTCTCTTATTTGTTATCATTTTAATGCTTTATTGTTTTCATGTTTTATTTTAGATCTGTTAAGAAATTTGTTAAAATTCTAGAAAAAGAGATAAGCATCTTGAGAGAAGAACAAATAAAATCATAGATTCTCTAAAGCAAGACCCGTCTAAGACAGCAACGTTACACCTATTACATAGGTTAGATCTAATCAAAAGCCTAATAGCAAGACGTGATTTAGTTCCTGTAAAGAAATTCATTTCTTTAATATTGTTAGTTTCCCTAGTTATAAGTAAGCTAAACCAACAGACTTACAAGCCACTCCTTGGATTAAACTACCAGGAACACCTACCTTTAGCGGACAACAACTAATAAACTCAAATAAACATATTCAAATGCCATATCTTTACCCTCTCTAAAAGCAACTTGGAGATCCAATCTCTTCCTCCAGACCATTTTTACTATTCCATTTGGATAGTATGAGTGGAATGTGATTCGTTTTAAGCTAAAGAATGCATCATCTAAATTTTAGAGGATAATGAATGAAATATTTGCTCTTATTCTAATTTTTGCATTGTTTATATTGATGATGTCTTAATATTCTCCTCAACGCAAGAGCATCATTTTAATCACATCAAGACTTTCTTCTATGTGATTAGGAAAAATGGATTAGTGGTGTCAAAATTAAATTTTAGCCTTTTTCAAACTAAGGTTAGGTTTCTAGGACACTATATCCCTGATAACACAATTATGCCCATTAAGAGAACCTTAGAACAATTTCCTAATGAAATACTTTATAAAAGACAGTTGCAAAGATTTTTATGCGGCCTAAATTATGTTACGGATTTTTATTCAAACCTAAATAGGCTTTGTAAACCTCTTTATGATAGATTAAGAAAGAACCCAAAGCCCTGGTCAAAGAAACATACTAGCCTAGTGAAACAAATTAAAGAAACGGTCAAAGACGTCCTTATCTAGCATTTAGCGAATCCCAATGCCTTTAAGATTATATAATCGGACACTTACGTTCAAAGATACAGAGCTATCTTAATACAAAAGGTTAATGACAAAAAGAAATATATTTTTAAATCTTATAAAAAATATATTTCCTTAAGAATTGATCTCTCCGATAATGACTAAGTTAAAACAACGGATTTACAGGCCACTCCTTGGCTCAAATTTTTGGGACCACTTACCCTTCATGGAATGAAATTAATAATCTTAAATAAAAATATTCAATACTAGATATTTACCCTCTCTAAGAGCACTATTAATAGAGGGGTAAGGATCTAGAATTAAATCTATTTATTTGAGATTGTTGGTTTCGTTTCAAGGAGGTCCGGACAATTTAATAGCCTGTACTATTTATAATAAGAAAGACTAATATTTTCAAAGAAATTGCTTTTTTTGGAGATCTAAATCTATTTATAGTGCATCTAACTCTAATACTAACGAGAGAATCGTGAACAATGATAAAATAATAATTGAAAACTTTGAAATTCTTTTGATAATTATGAAATTCCTAAAGTTCAAAAGAACAAATTTATCAATAATCGAAGTTCAAACTCCTCCAAAAAAAAATGCATTACACTATCAAAACTGAGGAATGTGATATTGCTTTTTTAAAGCTTTTTCAAACCATCCACTTGTTGACCTAATTCTCAATGAATAAACACACAAAAAAATTTCAAGTACATTCATATAGGATTAGTGCAAGTAGGAGTAAATCCCCTTACTAAAGAAGGGTTAAACACTTCCATATTAATAGTATTTATAGACACTAGATTCTATGACTTTTAGGATTAACTATTAAGTTCAAGAGAGTCTAGTCTTTGCACAGGTCCTTATTTGATTGTTACCTAAACCTAATGATTTTCCTTAGGGATAAAAATTGCAAATAAAGACTAATAATTATAAAATGAATATAGGATCAACTCCTTTATAGCATTAATTCAAAATACATTACGAAATCATGAACACTGTATTTGCTTCTAAAGCATTAATGCATTGGTAAATCCTATTCTTATAAATAGATTTGACAAAGTCCAACACCATAGTCCTAAAGTCCATAAAATGGAAAGATAGTAGCATGTCTAAAGAATGTATATTTAAAGGTGCGGTGAATCCAGGTTCGCCTTTGCCTTTGAGTCCAAATAAAAAAGACTAAAGAGATAAAGTGATGCAAAGATAGTAAGGTGAATTTGTTTTCTGCAAAAATTAAAGAGTTCTAGATTTAATGATAGTGTCTCAACATCTACTAAAGACCTAAGAAGATTATCTAGGATTTCTTCAATGATAAACATCCCTAGTAAAAACTTACCTAGGCGCCCTAATATTTGATAACTCATATTTAACCCTTCAGTGAGTAGATTACAATGAAAATACTCCACACCATTTACAAAAACAGTGAACAACAATCTCCCTCAACATCACTATCATTTTCCTTAATAATAGAAAATGTAAACAATGAGTTATTGCAATAGAGAAAGAATTTTAGACCAATAGAAAATATTTTCATACTGACTTTTATTCTTTAAATCAAAGAAAAGAATTATGAGTTTGTTAGTAACTATAGAGTACGAATTTTATTCTTTGATTGGTTTGAAGTATATACGTAAGAAAATCAAATAAAATAGCCTTTTAAAGCCATTAAACAAAATAAAAGTGTGGGAAACTATAATAAAAGAGAAAATAGTCTTCCTCTTATGAAATTAAAATTCATTTCAAACAAAATATAGTTATAGCTTTCCCTTTGAAAATAAGAAATGAAAGTGAGAATATGAACCCCAAATATATCAAAACATTATATCTCAAAATTTGTACATAAATAATTATTTGCATATGATAGGATAACAAGTTTATAGAATAGAGAAAATCTTATAAAAATCCAATAGTGATAACTAAGAAAGATTTGATAAAAATCCCAATATTCAAGCCTTATGAAATATCTAGCAACAACTCAAAACCAATTTATGAAAAATAATAATAAAGAATTTCTTAATGTCATTCCAAGCCAATGAAATAGGATAAATGAAAATATTGTCTCTGACTTCCCAAAATCTTCAACATCATATGCCTACAACACCATCCAAACTAAGAGCAAAGCTACGATCTAAACTAGTAGCTCCTAAGAAGTTAATATGATTAACACATGATAACAACACTGAATCTAATAACCTTCAATCTCTTTCCCCGGTATTAAAACTTCACTAACAAATCAATGTAAAACCATATTGGTTAAACGTTATTGCCCTTAATATAGATATTAATTAAAAAGATAATGTCTTACAAAAAGACTATGTACAATACATCCTTCGTGTATAAGTGGAATGTATTTGGAATTTTTTAATATAACAAATTAGGTATGCTTTAACAAATAACAGTGGTTGTTAATGTCCATAGAACCTCATTAGAAACCTCTAACCATGCCAACCTCAATTGAAGGTTCAATGGGATTACCACTTGACTGAATCTCAAAGACTTGGTATTCTTAAATCTATTAGAGTTAACAAATAAGGTGAGACAATCTTAGATAAGAACAGTGAGCCTATACAAGATGTTGTCCCTACTTTGATATTACCAATTTCTTTCCATTTCATAGGCAATCCCTCATATTTGAAAGATAAGATTGCTGAGTTATTATCCAACCTTAGGCACAAAAAACTTTCATATTTCCTATACTACATAGATGCCTTTTTAACTAGAGTCATATTTAAAGAAGATTTAAACCAATCATTTTGGAAGAAGAAGTTCTTAGTAGGACTTCCTCCTCTATTAGGTGAAAAATGAGAAATAATATTAAAACCATAATGATCAAACCCCTTATAAATAATTGACTTATGATAAGATAATTAGTTATAGCCAAAAAAAAAGGACTGAAACTTTGCTAAAATATGAAACTTCAAAAATTATTAAAATATAAAATATTCAAAAAAAAAGGATTAGGATCTTTATGTCAACAATTTGATATTTCTTATAATGATAATCACAAAACTTGTAAAGAATCTACTAAAGCCCCATGAAACAAAAATAGGAATAAATCTCTATATAAAAAATATAAAAGATTTTACATGAAACCTAAACCGACCAAAAGACATGCTAGTGAAACTTAAAAACTTCCTTTCAATATCCAAATTTAGAAACATATTATAGGCGCAACAAAAAAGGACATACAGAAAAATATTGTATAATAAATAAAAGCGCCAAAACTTAGAACTAGACTAAGAGATATTAGATAAAAATCTGAGCTTTAATGATTATGAATAGTGAAGACTCCTAAGATTACTCTAACAAAGAATTTGATGATGAAGCATTAGGACTAGAAACTGATAGCTTTATAAATAGCAATGAAATAGTAGATAATGATCAATTAGAATAAGAAGAAAAACAAATTAATGTGATTTTTTCATATTAACACTGTTGTGCTATTTAATATAGGAGTTTATCTAAATTTTATTGAATAAGGTATAATTCCCATAATTCTTTAAATTTTTTAAAATTTTACATTTATTAAGGAACTATTTTGTAATTAATTAAGAAATTAATCTCTAAGTAAATACTTAAAGGACTTTCTTAAGGAGTCAATATGAATTTTATGAAACAAGGTATAATTCCCACAATTCTTTAATATTTTTAAAATTTTTAATTTATTGAGGAGTAATTTTCTAATTAATTAAGAAATTAATCTCTAATTAGATAATGAAAGACTTCTTAAAAATTTATTTAATTTTGAAAACAGTTTCCTTTAATATTAGAAAATAGCATTCTAATTAGATTAGAACGTCTTATTTATAAAATTTTGAAAAATGAGTTTCTAAATTATAATAAGTAAGAAGAGTAATTTATTGAAAATTATTTTCAATTGATTTTATTAAAGAGGTCAAGATAATTAGAAATAAATCTTAATTGAATATGAAAATTATTTTTATGAAGATTAATAACTAGAATCTAGCAAGGCTTGATGTTTTATAAATATAATTTAATTATATTTGCGTTGGAAATTGCTTGGTTTTATTTATATATTTTATATAATTTGATGTATATTAAATTGTAGGTTTTTTATGAATGATATTGTTAAATGAATTTTTTTGTTTAATTGGACCATTGAGATTAAATCCCTTATTTAAATATTAATTACATGTTGAGAACGTGATTGTTGTCTTTTATTATCCAAGCGTAAAAATGGAGTTTTATTTATTATAAGACTTGTTGAGTAACTGAAGATCCCTTTAACTTGAATATATTTTATCTTAAATTAACGAGTCTTACTTAACTAAATTTGTATGATTTGGATGAGTGATTCATGATCATATGAATTTAAAGTCATAGTTAGGAATAACATTTAAGCTATGGTTTGACAAAAGTTCTACCTAAGGGATCTAGAAGTCATATAAAATGTAATTCATATGGATGTTATATTCCTAATTTAAGTTTATTTTGTTTGATGAGTGAGTCAAGATCAACTAAATATGAATAAGATCCTAGCTGACTTAAGAGATTAAAGTAATCTTTTTGAACAGTAATAAAGACTATTATTTCAAATAAAATAGTAATAGTGTCCAAATAAATAATTAGAGCCATAATCTTATTTGGTTGTCATGGCATATATAACTTAAACCAAATTGAGATTAAATATTAATAAACCAAATTTCTTAGACTTAGGTTACGTTTAAGAAGAGTTCTTAAAGTCATATAGAAAAGTTATAATGTCTGTTATGAAGTTTGCTATTAATCCCTATTGAGGATTTGTTGACAAAGTTTTAGAGTTATGTAAATATCATGAAAAATATGATGATATTTTGAGTTGACTAAATATAATATAAAATTTAATGACAACATATAAGGTGGATGTCAATACATTGATAACACAATGCAAATAGTTACATGAAGTAGAGTTGAAAGGTATTGTATCTTAATAAAATTCTTCCACTCAATTTAGCCTATTAAAAGCAAAAATGAAGACTACAATTAAAGGTATTGACTTATATATGATAATAGTAGTCAATAAAAGGAAAAATAATTGCATGACTTTTCTTATCAATATATAAGATGATAGAGATCATATATATTTCCAGTTTATACTTTTAAGTATATGATATTGAATTTGGACTTAACAATATAATGTTCGAGGCATAATAAGAAATAACGACCCTGCATCTTTTTTCTCTCTCCTACATTTTTTTTTGTAAAAGTCTAAATGGATGGGATAAGGTACAAATCCATTTGATACATAATTTAAATATGGAAATTTATCCTCTAAAAAAGGAAATAGTGAATGCATCGATCGTAAAATATGAGATTTTACTCTTTCTGACCCTTCTAAAAAAGATACTAATTAGAGGGAAAATAGAATTTCCACAACGGCAACAAACCCCTTTAATATCATTTGAGAATACAAATTCTTGTTATACCTAAGAAATTGATATTGGTTGGAATTCTTTCCAGAAAAAAGAAAATGATTATGTTGATATAGTCGAGCGATTAAACGTTTTACAATTAGTAAACTTGATTATTTGTTATAATCTCCATTTTTCAACAAAATGGATCTATTTAAATCGTGATCATGAACAAGTATATAAATATACATAAGATAACAAATCCAGTCTTTCACTAAGATTTCGAATAGCTGTCCCGATTACTCACAAAATCCTTAGACTTATCGTGAAGGTTTTATTGAATCATCGTGTTTCAAGTATGAATGTGTGGTTGGTAAACAAGGATCGATTTTTTAGGAATATATCGTCAAATATTCAATATGATTCCACAAGATCTAGTATATATATATATATAGGCAAAAGGGGGCTTTAGTAAAGTCCTCTGGCTCGGCCACTAAGTGAGTGAAAGAGGTCTCATTGGGAAGAGAGAAGGTCGGCCTCCTACTATGTGAAAGAAGAGCTTTTTCTCTCATATTCACTTCTATAGAATATATAGAATAGGTAGTTCATTTAGCCGCAGCTGATCTAGTCCTTAGATCAACTTCTTCTCATCTTTGGGAATCTTTCTAAATTAGGCGTGCAAAGTATAGAATTTCAGCAGGTTATTTCAATTATTCAACAATTTCTTTAATTTTTTGTAGTTCTGGAATGGAAGTTTTGATAGACAGAACTACTGGTGGAACCTTGATATATATATATATATATATACATCCAACACATATATATTTAAAATATAGTAAATCAATACCATCATCTTCCATTACTAAAGGTTTATTTGGTTATTTTATAACCCGATAAGTTTAAAAAATTTCATACAATTCACAAACATATATATATGTATATATATATATATATGTATATAATAATAAACATTTATTAATGAATTTATATAGTAGGATTCTATGTATTAAATGAAGTATTAGTTTAAAATTTTAAAATATTTATAATGTTTAAATATAAATAGAAATTAAGCATTTAGAATGTTGAAGCACTTCGATAAGATTGATATAGTGAGATTTATTTTTTTTAATTATCTGTAAAGAATGAGATTCTTTAATGAATATCTCCATAAGAAAATTTTATAATAATATGGATATGTATTAGGAGGAAAGATCAATAGGAGATATTGTATGATGTGAAAGTTCATGAAAAGTTAATAAATGTTTATCATATATATATATATATATATGATTGTGAATTGTATGAAACTTTTGAAACTTATCGGGTTAAAGAATAACTAAATGAACCTTTAGTAAAGGAAGATGATGGTATTGAATTACTAAATTTTAAACATATATGTGTTGGATTTAATAACAATTCGTAAAAGGATGAACATTTATTAATGAATTTATATAATAGGATTCTATGTATTAAATAAAATATTAATGTTTAAATATAAATAGAAATTAAGCATTGAGAATGTTGAAGCACTTTAATAAGATTGATGTAGTGAGATTTAAATTTTTTAGTTATCTATAAGGAATGAGATTCTTTAATGAATACCTCCATAAGAAAATTTTATAATAATATGGATATGTATTAGGAGGAAAGATCGATATGAGATATTGTATGATATAAATTTTATTTAATCTATAGTTATGTATAATATAACAACATACCTTCAAAAGTTACAATTAAATCAATTATTAAGGTTCCCTATTACATATGGAATATTAAGGCTTTTAAAAAGACAAAGTTAACGATTTTATGATTTGATGCTAAATTGGATAACAGAAAGTTATGATATATTTGAAAGTGTTAGACATGATCTTATAAATCCATTGGACAAAGTGTTTGTTTCAATGAATACTTATAGGAGAATAGTTCATAAGACAAGTAATAGGAATAAGATGAAGTTTGAAAAGTTCAAATATCTTAACAAAACATCTAAATTAAACTAGTACCTTCATTGATACACTTGATGTATACTTGCAAGATGCTGAAAGATTCACTTTTATGATAAATTTGAAGGATTTGTTTTAAAGATGATTGTGAATTTATCATGTCTATAAGAAGGTTAGTGAGAGCAAGTTATACTCTTCAGTGGGAGTGTATAGAGACATACTACTAACAAAGAATACTAATAAATATTTTCAATTGTTGAATATATGATAGTCCAACAATAACTATTATTCAATATGAAAAGGTAATAATTAACTCTGAAAATTAGATCTATAGAGATAGATATAGAAGTTAATGATCTATTGTAGTCTAACTACAAATATAATATGTTAAATTTGTTTAGTATTTAAGATATTTGATAATTATGAAACATTTAAGATATTAATTATTGTTGGACCCCGATTTTTAAGTGGAATTTAGAAATAATAATTGAAAAGAAATGAGTGTTATTGTGTATATGTTATGG
>JANSVA010000006.1:38461474-38493996 GCA_025504915.1 Erythroxylum reticulatum | reverse complement strand
GATTCGTATTCGCTTCGCTTTTGATTCGATTGTCTTATGTTTCCGTTTCGATTCGTTTCTGATATGTTGCCTCTTTTCTTTCCAATTCGTGTTTGCTTCGCTTTGTTTCGCTATATGAGTCGATTCGTGTTATCGTCCATTCTGTTTGATTTGCTTTTCGATCCATTTTCCGGTTGGGATCCGGTCTCCAGATCGGGTTCTAACAATTATTATATGTGAAAGTTGATATTTGAGTTCAAGATCATATGAATATTAACTTTAGACATAAAATCTAGTTAAGGTAGATTTTACTTAGAACAATATTATTTTGAGATTGGAAAGGTCCTAATGTAGTGTTAAATGCTAATCAAGCCTTAATACATTATTCATTTAATGAAGGTGATTATTTGGATTAATAATTTATTTAAGGAACTTAGTATAATTCCTTGCATTATTTAGATAGTAATGCACTATAGAACATTGAAGTTATTATGCGTATAAAAGGAGTTAAGGTCTCGTCAAGGATTAAAATATGTATTTAGGTAGTTTCTTTTGATTATAATAAAAATTAAGATAAAAATTATAGGATTTAAGCAAGTGCTCACTATAGAGGATTGTATAGAATTCTCTTATTAAACCATTGTCCCAACATTAGTATGATTGTTATTAAAGATATGGTATAAAATACTTAAACAATTGACTTAGTGTAAGTGGGAGAATATTAATTTATACCCTATAGCCAATCAATTGGTTATAATTTTAGTGACATAATTATTTAATGTCATTATTTATCTTATGCATAATTATTCAATTATCTTATATATATAATAATTTGATTATCTTATATGTATAATAAAGTACATTGGATAAATGTACAATACAAATGAAATTATGATGAGACTATAATTATAAAATTCATAGTGTATTTATGTATTATCCCCAAATTATTTCTAATCATTTTCTATTAAGACTGGACATTATTAAAACATAAAACAACTAGTATAAATTCATAAGTAATCGATTTCTTAGATTAAAATATGGAGAAACTTAAATAAATAATTGGGTATTTGTTAAAGAATAAGTTCACTACACTAAGATCATACAATAATTTCATTTGGAATGTTACTTGTATGTCTATGAAAATTCTCATTGTTTTGATTATATAAGTGATCTTTTAAATTAAGATCTCCAAATTGTCTCATATAGGAATTGATATATATTAATACTACTTATGACCTATTATAGTAAAAAATAACTCAATCGTAGTCATTAGATATAACATGAATCATATGAAGAAAGTTTAGTGATCAATATAGGATTTATCGCCCTAAAATGATTGAGGAGAATATTTCATTGTTCTTATTTAGTATTGATTTGGGAAATCTTTAACCATGGTTGAATGACACTTTGTAAAATAGTTTATAAATGTCGGTAATTGAATTGATTACTAATGATAGAGAACTAATATAATTGGATTCAAATAAAGTATACTTTAATTCCATGCTCTATTTCTAATCACAATATTATAATGAAAGGATTAAATTTTACAAAAAAAACATGTATAAAAAGATTTGTCAAAATTACTTTAACATTCTTAATATTTAGATAGTCATAATATGTTACTGAATTTTAATCTTGATCAATGGATATAAAATTTTAATTAAAAATTAAAGGTAAATTAAAATAGCTTAATTTATTGAATATGATTTGATATTATAATTTATATCAATTGCTAACATATTTAAGAACCTAAGGAATCACACATAAGAAACAAATGATGAGAGAAAAAGGTATTTTAATTAAGTTAAACTTGGTTGTAAAGTTTAAGAAACTTTAAGATTAAGTGTGAGATAATAAATAATGATCAACATGTGATATTGAACCTTATCTGGACTTAAGTATTTAATCACAATTAATCCTAATTATAATTAAAATTTAAATAAAAATATTAAATTATTAAAAGATCTAAACGACCATATTATAAATAGGCTTAGCTCTAAAGAAGGTAGCAGTTCTTGTCTTTTTGCACCACTCATAGAGTTCTTTATATACATTCATATGGATACCATTAAAGGTTGAATACATGTACAACTATGGTAGTTATGTGAACTAATTTTAGAAGTAGTTTAAGGGAAATAATAAGAAGAGGATTAAATTACACACTAAGGTACAAATTTATGCTTCATGCTTTATTTTAACCATATTATAGAATTTAAGTGATCTTGACTTCCAAAAAGTCAAATGAAAAGTTTTACTATTATTCTGTTGTACACAAGATTAACCCTACTTTAATTTCTTAACAATCTGTAACATTTGTTGAAATCTCTTTCCTGAAGGCCACTTTGTTTAGGTTCCATAGGTAAACCCTTAATTTGTGTATTCTTTAGGTTAATAAATGATTGGCTACAATATACTAAGAATTGCTTACTTGTCTTTGAGGATTGTTAATAGCTAGAAACTGAGCTTAGTCTTAGAGAAAGTGTAAAGTTTGGATTTTGGTGCAATGTTCTCAATTTCTTTATCATTTATAATTTCAAGCATTTGGTGTTCATGTTTATGAGATATTAATCATTTGATATGTCAAGGCCTTTAGACTTGAATACAATTATTTCTTAGTTTGAGTAATTTACTCAAAGATGCTGCTCGTATATTAGGAATCTATTGTCTTAGTAAGTTTTGATTTAAAAGACACCCTTTTCCCCCCTCTTAAACTAGTAAGACTATTATGGCTTTCATTCTAAGTATGAAGACACAAGGTTTGTGGGGATTTTAAATGCATTTCGTTGTCAAGTTGTTTACTTATTTATATTGAATGATATAACAAACTCACAAATATTTAATAATAAAGGAGATTATAGAGAGATATACAAAATCCAGTTTAACAAAGTTATCCAATAGTAAATTTGGGAGCATCTAAGTTGGTTTTAACCAACATTTGGCTTAGTCACTTGTTATCAAGTTGCTATAGAGAAATCCTCCTTAATACCCTCTTGTAAACTTGGATAGCTATCATAGATGGTAAGTTTAGATCGTAAGTGAGAAAAATGTTTGGTAGATAGTGCCTTTGTAAGAATGTTAGCATATTGATCCATTGAAGCAACATAAGAGACGTATAGGTCACCCTGCTCAACCTTTTCGTAAATAAAATGATAATCAATTTGGATGTGTTTTGAACGCTTGTGAAAAACAATATTAGAAGTCATAAACTTTGCACTTAAATTGTCATAAAATAAAATAGGTGACTTAGGTAAAGGAACACAAAGATTGTGAAGGAGTTGTTGGACCCAAATCAATTCCATTGTAGCTGACACAATAGCTCTATATTCAGCCTCAATACAAGACTGAGCAACTACCTGTTATTTTGTGGAAGACCAGCTAATAATGTTGCCTTCAAAACATACACAATAACCATGAGTAGATCTCCGAGTGTTTGGATCCCCAGCCTAGTAATCCTTGTGACTGTTGCACATAGGCAATTTTAAAGAGATCGTCGTTCAAAAAAGCATTAGTAACATCAAGTTTCTTAAGAGACCATCCTCTCGACAAAGCAAAAGATAAAACAATTCGAATTGTAGTTGGCTTGACTACTAGACTAAAGGTCTCAAAGATGCCTTCCTGTTAATGATACTCAAACACCATAAGCCAAGCCTTACATAGTTCAAGAGAACCATCTGCATATCTTTTTATACGATATACCCACTTGCTTCCCAAGATATTGGTATTAAGAGGCCAAGGAACCAAAGTCTAAGTTTTATTTTTCATAAGAGCATGATATTCTATTTCCATAATGGTATGCCATTGTGGTGATTGATTGGCTTTAGAGAAACATGAGGGTTTTTGGTCAACATCAAGAAGAAAGGGTAGTAGATATCTTCATATAGTATGAGCTTTGTAATCAAAATTCATTTTGGTTTTGAGGGAGCGTATTTGAGCTTGGGTAGTTATAGGATGTGATTTACTATCTGAAGGACGTAAATGTTTAAGTTATGGCAGTGGTGGGGATGGGGAAGAGAAAGCAGTGGAAGCATGATCATTAGAGTTATTATTGTTGTCATTATTAGCTGGCATGTTAAATGAAAAGCTATGGTGTAGGCTTGTATTATCATGACGTGAGGTCTCTAATGAAGAAGTGAAAGAATGAGACAGATTAGGAGACATGGGAGATGAAGTGTCACATACTGAGGAAAAATGGGAGTTTAGCTCATTAATTGAGGAATTAACAGAAGAAAGCATGGGAGATGGATAAGACTTTATGGCCAACTATAACAATGATAGGGGTAGGGATATCGTAAGAGTATTTAGATGATTAATATTTTATGCCCCAACTAATTGTAAATGTGGAAATTTCTCTTCGTCAAAGACAACATGATGCACAATGTATAATCGATTGGTTAATGGATGCAAACTGTGATATCCTTTATGCATATTTTGGATGCGGAGATTTTAAACACCTTTTCAACTGTAAAATGTCCTAGTTGTCAAAAATTTAACACGTGACCTTGAATTTCTTATATCTTCCATTGGAACAATCAAACTTGCTATTATTATGGCCTCCCTTGTAAGTTTGTTGGTGAGTTTTTCCATTAGCATAAGATTGACAATAATTATGAGCTTGAGTAGATGAATTATAGTTGGGTCTTTTTTTCAAAAGATTTGGAGGCTATGTTGGCAGCAAGAAAATATTAGAAAGCTTAATTTTCTCCTCCTCTTGAAGAAGCATTCCCAGCAGTTTGTCAATAGAAATAGGACCAGCTCTAGTATTGATAGAATTATGAAAAGTAGAATAATCCTCACCTAATCCATGAAGTATGAAATTAACAAGATCATCCTCCGACATTGTGTTAGATGTAAAGGCTAATAAGTTAGTAATGTTTCTTTGCTTTTTTATATACTCTAAAATAGCGACTAAATCTTTTGACAAAGTTTGAAGTTGTCAAAGCAATTGCAATATGCGAGCTCGAGATTGAGATTGAAAAATCCTTTCAAGGATAACCCAGGCCTCTCTAGCAATAGAGGCTCTTACTATGTTGATTTGAATTTTCTTAGAAATGATTGTTTTAAGCCACAAAGGACCAATCTATCCTTTTTCTTCCAAACAACAAATTTAGGATTAGATTTTTGAATGGAAGATTGAGATGTCTCCCTCTGGTGGTTATTGAATGAAGCTTGGGGGTGCCACAATTTCACCAATGATAAAGCTATTTAAATCAAAAGCTTCTGAGGTTGATAGAGCATTTGTGCTCCAAAGATAATAGTTTTCTCTTTCCATCTTAATGTTCATGGTTGGAAAAGAAGTAAATAGGATTGGCTAGGAGATGTAGGAAGAAGTTGTCATTGATGCTAGTCTCTTAAGCTTTAATACCATATGAAGACACAAGGGATTTTGAACGCATTCCCTTGTCAAGTTATTGACTTATTTATACTGAATGATATAATAAACTCACGAATATTTTAGTACAAAGGAGATTATAGAGAGATATACAAAATTTAATTCAACGAAGTTATTCGATAGTAAATTTAGGAGCATCTGAGTTGGTTTTAACCAACATTTGACTTAGTCACTTGTTATTAGGTTGTTGCAGAAATAGTCTCTTTAATATTAGGTTGTTGGAGAGATATTCTCTTTAATACTAAGAATTATTTTTCACACATATTTGTCTAAATAGAATTATCTTTGTTTGTACCATATGTTGCTGATTCCATCAGGTTCTTCTAGTACATCCAAGGTACTAACTTGAACGATTTAAGGATTCCAGTGGCAGCTTCTATGGTGACAAGCATTGTCTTAGGAGCTATTTGCTTTTCTTCATCATCATATATTTCTAGGTTCTACTTGCCTAGGAAATTCTAAGCCCACTCATTAGTTCCACTCCCTGAATTGCACCTGAAATCATGTATATGGGCTAGTCGACATGTGGGTGTAAGGAAGTTCTCTGGCTATGACATTGTAAATGAAGCTTGAGGAGGTCTTTGTGGGCCAACACAACATTTGTAGATACCAACAATGCATACTCCATTGCACAATATGATTCTCCCATCCATTTCATTGGTTGTCTCAATGAAGTATGGGTAGATGTTAATGCCTTTGGAATAGATGGATGAGAGACCCACAAAATAGCTACCTACTGAAGTTTTATATGAGTGGAAGAACAATTCGTACCTTAATCACCTATGCACAACCTCTTTCTTCCTTATTTTATTGGATTTGGTTATGTTTAAAGTACTCTGGACGAAGTATAGATTTGTCAAACGAAGCCCATATTTATGTTGAGATTACTAAGATGTAATGACATGCACTTTGCCTATATTTATTTTGAGTTTATTATGATGTGTGTCATACAGTTTAATTATGAGACTAATTAGGTATTATGCCATTTAGGCATATGTAGGAAAATAATTATTCGATACACTTGCCTCAATGACTGAAAATCCGATAGAGAAATCACAAATTATTTAACCTTGCCAAGTTGTGATCAAAGTCATGAATATGAACCTAAATCATTTTATAAGTTGGGAAGAAGGGTGGCACTACCAGCCATTCAAGTTCATCTTCATGTATGCTTCTGACTTAGACAACGAGACTAGGAGCTTCCTAGTTGACCTCCGTTCTTTTTCTTTTTTGGTTTCAAATGCCCCACGTGCGATTCTTAAGTTTTGATATAATTAGTACTAATATTCTACTTAACCTATACAAGTTGAAAATATGAAGCTGAGTCAATATTTTTTTTCTTTAGGCTTGAAATAATTAAACATGACTTTGTTAAAAATTAATGGATTGAGTAAATTTTAGTCTTAGTATATTAGATTTTTTGAACTATTTATTAACATAATAGAGATTGTTTAATCTAAGGCTTTACAAAATTATAACATGTATTCTTAACAAAATTTAAAAAAGACATAAAACTTTTTGATCATTTTATAAGAATGTAAACAACAATATATTGTGCGCACATTAATAAAATAATTTGCATTTCAATAGCTCAATAATTTTTTGGACTATGCTTGGGTCATACAAATTGTTTTTTTTCTCTTCTTTAAATAAATTTGATTAAGAATATCTTTTATCAGAAAAGTCTTAATCTAAAGATGAACTAGAATAATTAGGTTATTGTATTATTTATTAACAAGAAATTTTAGTCTCCTCACTTTATCATGTAAAGTTGTATTACCTCTTTTCTTTTTGGTATTATGAGTATAAAACATAATTTTAAATCAATCTTTGACATATTAAAATCAAAATATTCAAACTATGTTTTATAAAGAAAGGATCGTTTCTATTTTACCATTTATTAAAGATTATTCACAAATCAATTTCAGTTTAGAAGTAGAAATATAATAAACGTGTAACTATACAAATAGTAATTTGACTTCTAAATTTTTCTTTATATTTTTATTGAATAAAGAGTATATAATTATTAAATGGGTATCAAATAAACTCTTAAAATGATGTAACAATATATTGCTTGCTTAAAATTAAGAAATGACAATCATGAACTCAATTCAATTATACACACTTTCAAAGTGGGAGTCTTGTGTATCGAAGTTCTTGTTAATGTTGTTTCGTTTTTTAATTTAGTGTTACTTGCCATTGTACAATCAAGTCTAATTGGTCACGCATATTAAAGAGAGAGAAATGTAGAATTTTGTGTTTTGCATAAACGGCATGTTTTTTCCTGCTCATTATCGTCACAAATTTCCTATTATAGAAGTAGTTGGTATTCTGAAAATACATACGTTCACTTATTTTTAAAATTTTCGGGTTCGAAGATCCCTGTCAAATATTACCGGCAAACTTGCCTATTCGTCAACTTTCTCTCTCCTCCGGTCTAGATTCTAGAGATCTACCACCACTCTTTATATCGATTCTCGCCGACATCTTTCCCTCTCTCCACTGCCTCCGACGCCTTCCTATGAATCGTACTTTCTACGTCCATTATCTCCTCGAATCAACGCATTCGTTGGGATTTTTACCTCTGTCTATCTAGGGTTTCCAGTTCCGCACGCATGCACACACACAAAAAGGAATATAAATTGAAATACGAATTGAAAAATTTTAAGTTTTGTCTGAGACAATTGGTTTTCTTTTTCTAGGTATTGCCATTTAGACTGTTGCTTGTTGATGTTTATGGCGTTTGTTTGTTTCCTGAGAAAACGAAACGATGATTGTCATTATCATTATTTATTTTTTCCGTGCTTTACAATTTTGCTCCTTGCTGCTACTCCGCCTCTTGTTTAACGTATTTAATTGTCTAAAAATGTGTTTTTTTTTTAAAATTCTTTCTGGTGTTTTTTCTTTCGGAAGGTTTGATATTATGGAAGAAAGTGAGTCTTTAATGTTGTTATTTGTATCTTCATTGGCTGTATGAATCTCAGTGGACAGTTGTTGAGGACATATCTTCATTATTTGTTAGTACTTGGACACTCACTGAAGGTGTTAGGATTTTCTTGAATAGAAATGTGGACAACAGTAGCTGTAATGTAAATGGTGAAATGAAATTTTGTCTGAGCTATTTAGTGCTTAACTTCATTCTTGCTACTTGTTGGCGGTTAGCAATTTATGGGCAGAACTCCTGATTTTTGCAAATGCACGAAGACACAAGATAACAATTGTGTATAGTAGCTGTGAGGCTTTAGACACTTTTGTGCATCGTTGTTTCAGTGGTTTTAATCTTCTTTTGCTGAACCTTGATATCTTCCTTTACCAATCGCTTTAATATATGAGTGATGTTATCGCATTTGATCTGCATGAATATTTTGTTCGTCTCCAATAATTAATTTGCTTGCTCTTACGTGTTTGTTCTGTTGTGTTAATTCATTCTCATGGTGGAGTTTTACGGGCATTTTAATTGACAGGTCTTTTGATGAGGTCATTGGATGACCTTGCTAAAAAGAACTGAATTATGACATCGAGCATGTTGGCTGGAGAGCGCAGGTATGTTGATCTTATGTTTGCATACCTTTTGCAACTATTCATTTTTTATTGTAGATGTTATTTTTCTTGGCAGATACAATGCTATGTCGTCTTTTTAGGAAGTTATTAGGCTATTCTCTAGTTAATTGCCTGCCTCCATTTTAATATGCACTATTTTATCTTTTTGTGAAAATAATTTTTTGAAATTAATAAATGTAATTTTGATTTGGCTTGCTATTGCTATTTACATTTGATCAAAATTAAAATGCAAATATGATTCACATATTGGTACTTAAAAAGATCTGTAAGATTCTTGGATGCTCTTGAACATTCATCTTTGGGTGACATGGTCTTGGGTTGGGTTTTTGTTTTTTATTTTATTGTTTCTGATCTACGTACTCACCAGTGAGTGAAAGAAATTAGTAATGCCTAACCTCTTCTTGATTAAAATCATATAATGATTTGGACTTTGATTGCTGCATATCTTTTAAATTTGTTTCTCTCTCTTTCGGTGAAATGTTTATTTTATATTTTAATTTTATATTAGATTTTTTTTTCCTAATACTCTGAGCTAGTATCAAGTTTTTGTGTATAATATCTTTGATCTTTAGTGATCAATGGATATTTCATACCAGTCATAAATACATTTCACCGTTGAGTATTATTTTTCTGTTGGAATTTTCTCTTGATCTATGTTTGTGAGTACCAATGTTTTTCCCTTTCTAGCGTACATTCTGTTGCACTTTTACCAAATTATAATTTCACTATGATCGCTGAAACATGACAACTGTTCAGTGGTGTTAAATTAGTAAGCATAACAATGTAAAGATCACAAGTGTGTGAATGATTTTTATCTTTAGAGATGTTTTGAATTTCTTTCTTTTCGGTAGGAACATTTATTGGATTTTTTAAGATTAGATGTTTTAGAATGTTCCTGAAGGATGTGAAATGCATATATATGAAATTCTTAGTTGTGGGTTGCAGATGGGCTTCTGCGAGAAGAGGTGGGATGACTGTCTTGGGGAAAGTTGCTGTCCCTAAACCAATAAACTTGCCCAGCCAGAGGTTTTTGATTTTTCCACTGAACTTTTTCTGATCATGTGACATATTTCTTCATATTAAATTTAATGTTGCTCTATCTCATCTTTTCAAGGTTAGAAAATCATGGTTTGGATCCAAATGTTGAAATCGTTCCAAAGTGAGTAATTCATCTAACCATGCTATTTTCTATATTTTACTATTTCGTTTCTTTTGCTTATCTTCAGTTATTGTAACTTGTTGTCAAACTTATTATTTTGAGTGGAGATAGTTTTTCTTTTTTTGCCTTTCTACTTGAAATGACTAATCTCTGGCAATTGGCAGGGGAACCCATAACTGGGGCAGTAAATCATCATCTTCAACAGCAAATGTTTGGGGAACTTCACCTCTTTCTCCAAATGCTAATGGTGGTTCTCCAAGCCTTCTCAGTGGCCACCCTTCATCTGGTGAAAGTGGCACGCGACCATCAACTGCTGGTAGCGACATAAACCATGAACCTATTACTAATGTGTCGGGTTTGAATTCAAGGCCATTGTCAGCTTCTGGAGCATTGACATCAAATCAGGCATCACTTGCGGCATCACGTCCTCGTAGTGCTGAAACAAGACCTGGTAGTTCACAATTATCACGGTTTGCTGAGCCTTTGCCTGATAACTCTGTAGCATGGGGTGCAAGTAGTGCATCAGAAAAGTTGGTATGGTTTCCTTAAGTTTATTGTTTGAATGGTCATGTACTGTAGTTCTCATTATCTAGAGATAAATCTATATGTTGTTCTATTCTATAATCGAACATATAGTCTGCATTTTAGCCAACACACCGAGTAATGGGATACTTATTACCATTAAATCAATTTGTGTTCCATTTTCCATGACTTTTTATTGTTTCTTTGCAAGTGTTATTTTGACTTGCAGTCGTCGTCAATTTTTTAACATTCATTTAGATTTGTACTTAGACGCTGATTGGAGGTGACCTAAATATACTTTAAAATTTCTAGTTATTGTAACATAAATATGGAAAACCAATCTTTTCCTACATGCATGGTTTTGAATTCTAAGTTATTAATTCTGAGCATCTTAATTTGCTTTATTAGTTATTCCAGTCGCAAAAGAAAAGGCTTATCATTCCACAAGTTTGCGCACAAATGAGAAATATAGCATGGGCTTTTTTTTAATCAAAACTGCTTTTGCTTTCTAATTTCATTTACTAATTGAATTCCTCTGTTATTATGTGTTCTAGGGGGTCTGTAGTTTAGATCATCATTGTTGTTACACTTAGTATTGTAGGGTTAGCTTGGATTTGCATTGTGTTTAGTGCCTGCTAATTCTGAAGTTTAAGGCTACAAATTGGATTTGGAATTTGGTGCCTCTGACTCCAATTCTTTTTTTTGGTAACAAATTGAAGATTCATCTTCTAATTCCAAAATTTGTTTGTTGAAATGCTAATTTAAAATATTTTTCATTATCTGTGGGACTGATGCATTTTATTAATTTTTGGAAGAATAAGTTGTAGCTTGTGTTGTTTAGTATCTTAAGTGAATTTTAGGATTTGAATGCAACTTTGCCAATTTGTTAGCTTGAATGTTACTTCACTTGAACTATAAAATCATTTTTATATAAGTAAACCTTATCTCAGGTAGAATTATTATTTGATCTTTTTATGTAGCCCCTTTCCTCGCCCTTTCACCCTGATATCAAATATTCTTGATTTATTAATGATTATCTGAAATGTTAATGTCAATTATTTGTTCTACTCATGCTGACTGAAAATCAATGTCTTACCTGAGTTGGATATTATGACATTTCAGGGAATGAAATCTTCCAAAAATGATGGTTTTTCTCTGATTTCTGGAGATTTTCCTACTCTTGGTTCAGAAAAAGAACTTTCTGGAAGGAACCCAAATTCCCAAGGTTGAAATTTGAATATTGCTTTAAATTTTCCTAGTAGTGAATCTTGCTTGGTTATTGGCACTGTTTATTATTGGTTTGACATTTTCAAATGTGGTCGTTATTCTGTTTTTTCAACATTTTGAATCTTTGAAAAAATCTCCGGTCATTCACAATGCTAATTGTTTGATTCTTGATTGGCTCCTTAGTGATATCTTTCTACAAATCTTGGATTTTTTAAATATTTTATACCTTTGTTGATTTATTGACCAAGCTTTATGATTACAGACCATGTTTATCATAGTCGGCCTAGCTCGTCTTCTGGTGCGGTGACAGCAGGGAAAGAGAGGATTGAGAATTCTGTAGGTTTGTTTCTTTGTACTACGCTTTGACCTATAGTCAAAAGTTGTCCGACATGAAATTGCTGTTATACTGATAGTTCTGTGCATTTTTTTTTCAGCTGATGTGTCTACACGTGGAAACCTCAGAAGTGAAACTGCAACTTCTTTGAGAAAAGTGGACACAATATATGGTGAAGATCGAGCCCAAGCTGGTGTGGAGAAGTGGCATGGTGATCCTCAACTTTATCCTTCTTCTAATATTCCCCCTCGGCATTACGATGCATGGTGTGTTCCTCCTGTAAATAATCATCCAGGTAGTGTTTGGTACAGAGGGCCTTCGGGAGGTTCAAATTTTGGTCCACCAGTTGCACCAAGTGGTTTTCCCATGGATCCATTTCCGTATTACCGCCCACAAATGCCCCAAACTGCAATTGCGAACAAACAGCCTGTTCCTCCTCCAGGAGCTGGGCCTAGAAGACCCTATCAAGAAAATGGAGAAATGTTGAGACCTAATGTCCGTGATCCTTATGTTCTTCCTGGTATGCCAGTTAGGCCTGGCTTTTATCCTGGTCATGTGCCTTATGATGCATATTATGGTCCTCCTATGGGTTACTATGGTGCCAGTGAACGCAATATTGCACTTATGACAATGGCCATGGGCCCGACTGCATTTAATGGTTATTCAGGGCAAGATGTCCCTGATTCTGGCAATCCTCGTGGTAGATCCTCTGGATTTGGCCCTAATGGTAAATCAGTGGTTTCAGAACAGGAGGAACCTGGGAATCCTCAAGAAGCTCGAGGACCATACAAAGTTCTTCTCAAGCAGCATGATGGTTGGGAAAGAAAAGATGAACAGAAGTGGAATGAGTCTATGACAATTAATGCATCAGGTCCTGGGGGGGCAGATCATCCCAGGAACTCATCATGGGAGAATGGATGGAGAGGAGAGAACAAGGATGAAAGAATGCGCACAAGAAAGGCACTTGCTGAAGAAGCTTTGGAGGCAATTGACAATGAAGGAGGTATGGCTTTGAAAGCCAAGGCACCAGAAACGGTTGGAAATGCCAAGTCATCTGATGATTGGCCAACAAGGAAACTTGAAAATGCAGATCACTCAGCTTTTACTTTCCATGAGGTGTCATCAACATCAAAAGATTCCAGTCTGATTCAGAAAATAGAAGGTTTGAATGCCAAGGCTCGTGTTTCTGATGGAAAGCTTGACGTTAAATCCACTTCCCATAGGTTGGAGTCTAAGAATACATTGCAAGTTCGTAATGCTAGAACTAATAACTCAAGTGAAGCTTCTGATATGGATACTGGATCGCTGGATAGAACTGTTGGTTTTATCAACAGTGCCTCACATGAAGACTATGTGACCACCGGGGATAGAAGCCTTCAATCAACTGCTGCAGATGGAATACTTACCACCAGGTGGGTTTATGACTTGCTTACTTTAATTGGACATACATCTGAAATGCCAATCTTCAGAATGCGCTAATACCTAGATTCTCAGATCTGCTAGTGGCATGCGTGGTAGGGCTGATTATCGTGGTAGTGGAAGACTTATTGCAGAAGAGACTGGTGGATTGTGGAGGAAATTTCAGGTCACAGACCGACCAGGTGTTGTATCATCAGATTTTGAAAGTGCCTCTGTTGTTTATCAGCGAGGCCATACATCAGTGGGGGCCCCTGAAAAATCTTGCCGATTTCTTCAAGAAAAGGATGGAGAGTCTCTGCCTCCCGTTTCTAATGCTTGTGAAAGCCAAGCACAGGTGGCTTGTATTTTTTTCCATTTAATATCCTTTTACTGTCAGGTGAATATCCTCTTACTGATTATTGAGTCTGTTAATCAGCGCCCCAAGACTAGAGAGGTAGCCATGCAACATCGCCAACAAGAGAGGGAGGAGAAAGAACGAACAAGAGATCAAAAGGCCAAAGCTCTAGCAAAATTGGAAGTGTTGAACAGGCGTGCGGAAGCAGGAGATGGCATAATTTCAAAATTAGAAACTGTTCTTGCTGGTGATGTTAATAAGAAGAATGTTGTGGCTCCAGCCCAACCAACTTTGGCTGGTAACAAATCCGGGGAATCAAGCTCTACTGTGGTTTTCAACAGAAATGCTAATGAGCAGGGCAATGAAAACAGTGTTGCAGGGGTTGAGAAATCTACCATTTTGTCCATTGAGGTAGTGATGCAGGCACCAAAGCCTGCTTCTGTGGCGCCTGTGCTGTTTGAGCAATCCGAGTCATTGCGACAGGATGTTGTTCATTCAGACTCTTCAACTGGCAATAGTATCCGACATGTTCCTCATAACATTGCTGCCAAGCAGAATCACATGGGTTACAGACAAAAGCTAAAAAGTCCATCAGAGAAGAACCCTACTGAAAAATTAATTTCTACCACTATTTCTGAGGCATGCAGTGGTAATGTTGGTGTGATGTCTAAATCTCCAGTTTCTTATGAGGATAGCAAGGAGATTGCCTCAAACATCGAGTCAAGGCAGCCTGTGAATCCAAGTGTTGGCGAGTCTTCAACAAATAATAGAAAGAAGAATAAAAGTGTAGAAAGCAAGCAGAGAGTAGAGGAGTCCTTACCCGCTGTGAGAGATACACCTGCTTTGGAAAATGTGGTTCAGAGTGATGAACACGGGACTTCTGAGCCTCAGTTGGATGCTGGATCACTTCAGCCTCAGACTGACTCCAAAGATGTACCCCCGTCTTCAGAGCATTGTTCACCTGTACCCAATGAGGAAGTGCATACCCATTTAATGAACCAGAGGAAATATCAGCATGCATGGAGGTTGCCCAGAACTATGCATGCTAATAAATTAACAGAGAAATTCCAGACTGGTGATGCTGTTGTCTGGGCTCCAGTTCGGTCACAAAATATATCTCAAGTTTTTGATGCGGTCAGTCAGAAAACTGCAGTTGAGACTTTTGGTCCATCTATAAAGATTCATCAACCAGTTCAGAATAGCCTGAAAAACAAGAGGGCAGAACTGGAGAGGTACATTCCAAAGCCTGTTGCTAAGGAAATGGCTCAGCAGGGAAGCAATCACCAATCATGGATTCTTCCAGCTAGTCAGGTTACAACTGACCATCCTCTTGGAAGACCTGAATCAGGTTGTTTTGGTGCTGAAAGGCCTCAAACTTCTGATGCATCTGTTACCAAGGTAGGTTCTACTTTGGAGTCAAAAAAAGTGGAAGATCGGCAAAATAGGCCAGGAAAAATGCATGGATCATGGCACCAGCGGGGCTCAGTAGAACCAACAGATTCTAATGAAAGTAGAAATACTCAAAAATCGATTAGGCATCATCAATCGCAGAAATCGTGTGTGATTTCTATGAAAGATCAGCCAAGGTATTCAGATAAATGGGATGCCTCTGATGGCTGGAACATTCCTGAGGAACCCATTACAGCAGTTGTTCCTGTTGTGAAAGAACAGGGTATGAAAGCCAGAGGAAAGCGACAATCATACAATGAACACCGAAGTGCAGGACACAATCATGATTCACGGGAGAGGAGAACTAAGAGTGGGGACATTGAGAAAGTTCGTGTCCAATCTTCATCCTCTGATATGATTCGAGAAGATACATCTGGTCCTAAAAAAGAAAACCGAGATGCCATGGAACAGTTAACCTCTCACTGGCAACCTAAATCACATCACTATTTGGCCACTAATCAAAGAGGAAGCAGGTTAAATGGTGTTGAGGATGCTGTCGAACCTGGTGCAGCCAATAAAAAGAATTCTGGAAGCCAGGGTGTGGTGTCACTCCCACATGAAGCTGATAAGGTGCCTGTAGGCAGGGATGAACAAATTGTGTCTGAAAAGAGAAACTTGGAAGACACATCAAGTATTGGGCGTCGAGAGGCAAAGAAAGTGGGCACACATAAAGGACATCCTGGTAGCCCAGCTGAATCTCCTTCAAAGGTGAATGGTCGAAACGATCAGTATGCCTCTTTAGGCTTCTGCAAAGATGAAAACCAGAACAGTCGTTTTGGCCTAGATTCCCATGGGGAATGGACTGTTTCCCGGAAAGATAACAAGCAACATAATGTGAACCGGGAAAGGCAAAGACATTACGAGTTTCAGCCAGTTGGGCCACACAACACTATCAAAGCCGATGAGTTTGGGCAGAGGAGCCAGAGTCATTCAATGCGTGGTGGGGGTAACTTTCAAGGCCGGAAGACTAATGATGTCCTGCTAGATGGTCGATATGACTGAAGAACGAGTATATGAGATCTGTGAGTTTTTGTTTTCTCAGGAACTGTGCCAGTTGCATATGTATGTGGCTTAATCCCTCAACCATGCAGGTATTCTAGTTCGGGTAGTTATTGTGTATTTAGCTGGGCTCGAGAAGAAAGCAAACTGTAAGGCTGACAAGGAGGAAAAGGATTTTGAGTGATTGGGGTTAAGATGAATGGCTGCTTTCGTTTTTCTTTTTCTAAATACTGACTGGCCTAACAGTGTAATTTGGTTACAGCTTGTGTTTGCTGATATCCTCTGCGCAGTGCAGCGGTGATCTCAAATGAAGGAGCTCTCCCTTTTCTCCTCTTAAGCTCTGCCCCTGCTTGTGATGCTGTTAGTGCCTTCATAGCGCCGAAAATTTATGGATTTTTTAACTCTTCCTTCTCTTATATGAAAATTTAATTTTTAGAAATAAAACGAAATTTCTTAAACCTGAAAATGGAAAAAAAAAACTCTGTTGTTAGTATGTTAATGTTGGTTTAGAACATTGGAAACTTTGCAGATTTTATCAACTTAATCACGATTAGGAAAGAGCAGGAAGATAAGCGTTTTCAGCCCGCCAGCTTGATCTGGTTTGGAACGGACCAGTTTTCCCATTCCGTACCTTCCCCAATCACTTCTGTATTTTAATTAATTAGTTACTTTTTTGTTAATTGAAGAACCTACTTTTGTTGTGATGCCAATAAATCTAATAAATTCTTTTGGTTTCAGAATATTCGTTTATTCAATAATTGTTTGTTTTTGATAATTAGGCTACGATTACTATTCCTAATAAAGAGGAAGTAATCAATTAATGACTTTTCAGTTAATTACAAAACGTACTTGTGTTGTGCCAATAAATGCTATAATTCCTTTTGGTCTGAGAATAATTGGTTATTCAATAATTATTTATAAGGTAAAAGATAAAAATATCTATTTACTTCGGGAAAATTTTGCAAAATTCTATTTAAATTTTTTAAAAAAAATATTTTGTTTCATAAGGAAAATCCTTTATACAATTTCTATTTAAAAAATCAATGAAAGTGGTAATGTGGCAATATGAAGATGCATGGACCAATCAAAGAATATTGAGGGGGAAATGTTAGGCCATATATGTTAATTATTTAACTCAAAAATTTAATCTATCTTATTCGATTGACCTGATTTGTTTAACTAATATTTTCAACTCTCTTACTTGTTTTCTTCAAGTCAATTCCCTAAAATCCCTAAACTAAACAAACGAACCATATTCAAACTCAGACAATTTCAGGTAATGGCAAGCAATGTAGGTGGAAGTAGCAGTGATGCAACTGGTAAGGATGAAGGCGGTGGTGGAGACAACAGATAGTAAGAATGCAGACAATAGGCCAGGGTAATTTTTGGTCCCTTTCTTTTGTGGTTCCTTTCATGCAATAACTTCCAACTTTCATCAATCACCATTTTCCCTTATATGGTATGCAAAACCTTGATAAAATGGTATCATCATAAGTTTTTGAAATAATTAGAGGCTAGAATTAAATGAACAATCAATAATTTCTTCATGTGACTTGTGCATTGGGGACTTCTGCCTTCTTTGTCAAATTTTCTTTACTTTACTTTATATCTTGTCTACTTTAGCATCTTTTATCTTTCTTTTTTATGTCTACTTTTCGGCCTATATATTGTAAGTTTCCTTCTGAAGTTAGTATGTAGTGTACTCTTCTTGCTTCTCTTACTATCTCTCTTTCAAGGCCTCTCTTTTTTATCTGGGTTATGTCTTTTTAATGTTTGAAGGAGTTCTCTATCTATATGAATAATAACAATAAAGTTAAAGATGAATTGAATGACAATAGTGAATATGGTTTGCTTTTAGTTGATGAGCTCGATGTAGAATTAGGGTTGGAGAATCTTTGTTTATCTAGGATTCGAGGTGATGATTTAGGATTTGGGTAGTTATAGAGGAGTTGCAAAAAGCTCAAGAAATTGATATTATTATGTTCATATTGAGATCATCTAGTGCTTCGTTATGTTCTTGTTTAGTATGGCCAAGTTAAATTGTGTTGGGCACAGGAAGCTTCAATCATCCCTCATGTCTTCTTAGCAATATTTAGTTTGGTGAATATTTTCACTCTTCTTCATAGATGTTCTTACAATCTAGAGTTTGTTTGTTTTTCCCCATATTTCTCTTAGTAGGTTGAGTAGTTCTTAAATTGTGAAATTGCATTGTGAATATTTTTCGACTTCTATTTGCATGTCTTGTTTTCTTAATTGTTTCCTTTTATGTATATCATGAAATATATCTTGTTATTAATGTGCTAATTATTTCTTTTTATCTATATAATGAGGTAGCTCTCCTTCACCTTAAGTCAATGTAAAGTTATGTTCATCTTTCATTTATATATATTATATCACTGACTTGTGGTGTTATCTCCTGTGAAATAATTGTATATATGTTTGAGGAGTTTTAGCTAGATTCTTAGATATGATTATGTTCTACAAAAGACTTTTTTAAGATGTTAAGAGCATTAATGCTATGTTTCAAAATGTCTTAAATGAGTCAGTTGAAATTTTTTTAAAGTCAATGTTGCTTTACTACAATTCAGAACCACATTTTTACATGTTATGTTAATAATGAAAATCTTAAAGCCAAAAGTTACAAAAAGAATTAGATGAAAAGAAGCAAAAGATTCACATTTTAGATTTGTACCTATTTGTGAGTGATGATTTTATCAAGTCTATCGTATCAACTAAGTCCTTTGAATTATATTCTTTCTTTAGTTTCAACATCGAGCCTGTAGGCATAATTTGATATAATTTAGTCTCAAGTATGAAACTAGATTAATGGTTAATGAGACACTAAATGTTTACAAACTGACCTGTTCATTAACTCTTTCTTGGTAGCTTAGACATCTCTTGCATTATCCAATTGTCTTTCACTGTAACATATTATAACATGATTTGAATGTTCGTACTTATATTAAAATATAATAAGAGCTTAATATAGTACAACAATTAGAAAATGAACTTAATATAGCATATGGTGTATAACCAAGAAAGATGAAAATGATAATAACATAATATGTCATAAATATTACACAGTCTAATTATCGGTGGAATGTTAGGTGGTAATATTATTTATTATTTCTTGGAAGTAGTTAGCTTGGATAAATAGTCATATAAAGATACAATTAGAAGAGGGAAAGAACAAAATTTTGGTAAAATAAAACTTACTTTCATTTAGATGCTTAGTATGTATGTGTAAGTAGGCTCTTCCATTATTTGAAGGTTCATAAAATATGTTTGGGTATGTATATAGATTCTTTCGTTATTTCAAGCTTCATAAAATATGTTTTTTTATATAGGCTCTTTCATTATTTCATAATATTAATGCTTGCGAGTTTTGGTGTGAACTCAAACATCAGGGAAATGAATCCTGAAAGAGCTGGAATTGAAAAAATTATGAAAGGTAAATAATTTATGTTTCCTGGAATTAAAGAACATGTTTTAATTAAATAATTCACAACTTATTTTTATTTGTTTGTTTTTCTTTCTTATGTGGCAGACCTTAGGATTGGGTTTCATTTTTGGCAAGGTGGGACCTTCAAATTTATGTAAGCATGCATTATGAAGGAGGAGAAATGTATAATTTTGAAGTGGAGTCGGATCATTTGACTATACTGCAATTCATATACACAGTAAGAGACTTAGGTTTTGGAGATTTTTGAGTTTTTAGTTTTAAATTTTCTCATGAGTCTTTTGAGAATGACATTAAATAATTAAGAAGTGAGGTGACATAATCATCAAGATTAATGTAATTAAAAAAAGGCTATAAGATTGTGGAAGTTTTTTTTTGGATATTGTTATGTATCTTATGTTGAGAGATAAAAAGGTGTTTATAAGATGGTGAACAAGTTGATTGTGAGGTCATTGAGGTTGATCAACATACTTCTAGGTGGGAAAAATAGCCTGACACAAATAAGGTACGAAAGGAGAAATTAGTGAATTTGATGATTTAATATATGAGAGTGAGGAGAAGTTAGTGACTTTGATGATTTTAGTTCAGTTAATTCTAACGATATCTTTTAAGAGGGAGAAGATGAAGAGGTTATGAAAAAGGCTATTTATAATAATGTGGAAGAAGTCCCAATAAATAAGTTGGATCATTTGACCATGTTGCAATCAATGTTTTAAAAACCAAACCAGAAGTTAAACCAGTAGGACGAGAGGTTTAAAGTTTGAACGGTTCAACCAATATTATACCATCATAAAATTGACTAAATATTGAATAAAATTAAACAATTTTGAAATATGATTTAAAGAAATTATCTTTATCAAGCAAATAAATTGAAGTTTATTTTTAAAAAGATATTTTAATCGATTTATTTTAGTTTATAAAAATTTATTAATTTATGAAAATTGATCAACTAATTAATAAATTGATTGATTTTTAACAACAAGAGTTATTAAAGTAAATTGATATGAAAAGTTAAAAATTGAACTAAAAAGTTAAATAGTTCAAGGTTTTTATGGTTAAACCGGTCGAACCGGTTGAGTTTCTTAATCATTGGTTGCAATTCATATACATAACAAAGGACTTGGCCTATGGAGAGTTTGGAGTTTTTAGGTTATAAATTTCCTCGGTAGCCTTTTGAGGATGACATTAAAGAAGAAGTGAGGATGACATAATCATTAAGATTAACGTAATTATAAAAATGGCTATGAGATTGTGGAGGTTTTTTTGGACGATGTTATGTATCTCTTATTGAGAGATAAAAAAAGGTATTTAGAAGATGGTTCATAAGTTGATTGTGAGGTTGATGAGGTTGATCAACATACTTCTAGGGAGGGAAAATAGCTTGACACAAATAAGGTAAGGAAGGAGAAGTTAGTGAATTTGATGATCTAGATATGAGGGTAAGCAAGGAGAAGTTAATGACTTTGATGATTCCAGTTCAGCTGATTCTATTGATATATATGATCAGGGAGATAATCAAGAGGTTATGAAAAAGGATGTTTATAGTGATGTAGAAGAAGTCCTAATAAATAACATACCAAACAGAAATACAGATTTCGCATATGAAGATTTTGATGAACTTAGGAGCGTGGATGCTAGTTTAGATGAAAAAGGGAGAAGAGGGCCTATGTTCCTAGAATTTATTGTGTATAATGCTATGCTGAGGCTAATTGCTTTAAAGGTTGGCAGGTTATTTCATTCTATGAAAGCGTTTAGGCAAGCTTTAGTGCAATATACTATTGAGAATGGTTTTGATTATATATATGTCAAAAATGAGAGTTGTAAAGTAATTGTTGTGTGTAAGAAGGGTTGTGGGTGAAGGATACATGCTTATCTAACACAACATGGTACAACATTTCAAATTAAAACATTTCAATCCAATTATGTGCATAGTAGATAATACCAAAATAAAGTGTAATATATTATAAAGAAATATCTCTCATATTTTAGAGATTGTCTTATGTGAGATGTTACAAGGCTTAAGGCAACATTTTAAAGGGATTTTAATGTTGAGATTACAGATAAAAAGCTGTACAGAGTAAAGAACTTCGCATTAGAACTTTTGGCGGGTAAATAAGGAAGCAATTTTAAGATTTGAGGAGCTATCTGTTAGCTATATTAAAGTAAAGTCCAGGTAGTACTTTCATAATCAAGTATCCATAAGATACTTTTGATTTCGTTTATACATGTTTAGATGCTTGTGGATGGTTTTAGGCTGGTGAAATGTGCCGATGGTTGTCACTTAAAGGGCAAGCATGGAGGGCAATTACTTTCGACCATTGGATTGGATGTAAATAATAACATATTTTCGATCGTGAGGATCGTGAAGGCTATGGTTAGAATTCAGAATCAAGTATCATGGAAATGGTTTCTTGAATGCTTCATTTCTGATCGACAAAAGGTAAAATTGTGTTATTAGGTTTTCTTTTAATCTTATAAACATTCATTTATAGTTAATATACCTTATTGATTAATGGAAACAAAGTTTGGAACAAGTGTTCAATGTTGATATGGTTGATGTTGAAATATAAATATTATGTAACAAGTCTTTATGCTAACCTTCATTCTAAATTTAAGATTATAAAGGTTATAAAGAATATAGTGTGGAGTGAGGTCAAAGTATATACCTTCAATGAATTTGAAAGGTATATGATTGTTTAATTTTGGATAGTATTTAGACTTCAATGTATATGGTTATTTAAGTCATGTTGGACTTTTTTTTCATTGAACACGTACATAAAGCAATTAGAAGGTATTGACAAATTGATTTTGATTGATTGGAAAAGATACCAACGTACAGGTGGTGTAGGCACACTCATCATATAGAGATTAAATGTGACGTGTTGTTGAACAATCATTGTGAAAGCTTCAATGCTTACATCAAGGATGCTAGGAACAAACTAATCATCACAATGCTTGAGATGATTAGAAAAGTAATGAAGCAAAGATTTAACAAGAAAAAGGAGGGGATGGAGAAACCTAATGGATATGTTAGTCCTAGGATCCAGAAAACCTTGGAGAAGTTTAAACAACTTTCCAATAACTGGATGTCATAATTTAGTGGTGGGAGATTGTTTGAAGTGGAGCATATGAATTTTGACCAATATGTTGTTGATTTAGGCAACTGGCCTTACATATATAGGAGGTGGGATTTTAATGGAATTCTTTATCAATATGTTTATGTTGCAATTAGACACGACGGTGGCAAACTAAAAGATTATATGAACTTGATGTATAGTAAAGAAAAATTTGAAGTTGCTTACGCATGTTAGATTTTTCCAATTTCTGGTAAGGATTTGTGTCTAGTCCCTACCAAGTTTCATGGTTTTGAAATCCTTCCACCATAATACACTAAAAGGGTTTTAAAAGGTAAGGAGTAAGGAGGTAGTAAAGGAAAAAACCTATATGAAGCTACACGGAAAGAACTTCTAATGTTATGCAAAATATATAAGCAATACGGTCATAATATGAGAAAATGTTCCAATCGAATACATGATAGTCAAATCAGCCAATTAACACTAGAATCATCATATTTGATAAAGAGAAGAAGAAGGAGCTGACTTTTTTTTTATATACATAATGCACGTTAAGACTAGCTACTCATATATATGGAGCTTATTTTGGATATAAATATACTCATATATATGGAGCTTATTTTGGATATGGACATGCTTATATAAATGGAGCTTATTTTGTAAAACAAATATACTCATGTATATAAAGGTTAAGTTTTTTTTTGTATGTTTTGTACGACAAATGTACTCATGTATATGAAGGTTAAGTTTTTTTTGTTAATGATGATTATTTTAGATATATATTTTTATATGTAGATCTTATTCAGATGACAAATTATGGTGTATACATATGCTTTAAACAATATATATGTTTATGTATGAAAATTGTAATTGTTTACTTTATATCATACTTGTCGAACGTATTAATGATTGTCCATTATTTGCAATCTTATTTCTTATATACTTGTGGGTCTTTATCCATACTTGGTGATAGAAATATCATTTCCTATTACTTTGGCTTTATATTTGTGTTTAGCCTTAATTGGCGATAAAGAAATTTATAGCACTTTCCAAATAAGTTAATAATAATAATACATTAATCATAAAAATATTTAATATTAGTCTATATATTAATAGGATAAATGTATTTCTTATAATAAGTACATTGATAAGTAATACCCAACAATTATAATAAAGATAATCCAACTACAAATCAATAGCCTCCTTAACAAAGAGTCAACTCATCGATTCTTTAATTTGTCGTTGATCTCTAGAAGCTCATTTATTACATTTATTCTTATTCTTATTAAATTTTTTTTCATGCCATACAAAGTAATCACATTTTTTAGCTCTGTAGATCATATATATAATACAAATTTAGTAACCCGTCAATCTAAAATCTAATGTAAATAGTAAATATATTTAAATTTTACCTAAAATGGGCACATCCATAAAATTGCCTCCTTGGGTTGAACTTGGTCCAAGAAGTCCTTATAAATGTTACCAATCTATAATTACAACAATTGAAGTGACTTTTAGTCTTATTAGTTGCACTATTAGACGAATTTGACATTTTCATTTCTTCAATTGTGAGATTAAGTGAATATAATAACTAAAGATTTTTCGAGAATACAACAACAAAATAATAAAATAAGAAAAAAGTTAATTATGTGCAAAGGTTAAAGCAAGAAGGCAAAATGTTAGAGGGATATGTACTGATGCAAGAAGGAAAAGCTACCTATCACATTCATAAAACCTACATCTCAAGTGTTCTTAACCTATTATGTGATTGTATATGATCTTAATGCAGGAAGGTAGATGATTCAAGCTAAATAATATAAAATGATGCAATTAGTAATTAATGAATTACTTTTTAGATACTTACATATCCTACTTCTGTTGTTGTGCCAATAAATCTAATAAATCCTTTTGGTTTGAGAATAGTCATTTATTAAATAATTATTTATAGGGTAAGAGACAAAAATACCTATGTACTAGGGAAAATTTTGGAAAAACTCTCTGTGGTTTAGAATTTTTGGAAGAAAAGTCCATTTTGCTTCACAAGAAACATCTTTTACAACTAATTTCTTTTCTAAAAAATAAAAAAAGTTGTAATGTGGCAATATGAAGCTATGTGGACCAATTAAAGTATGATGACATGGTAATGTTAGGCCACATATGCTAATTATTTAACCTAAAAATTTTAACCCACGTTAACTGATCCCAGCTGACTTGTCTAACTAATATTTCCAAACCATCCACTTGTTTTCCTCAAATCAATTCCCTCAAATCCGTAAACTAAACAGATGAACCACATTTAAACTAAGATGATTTCAAGCTATGGAAAGGGATATAGGTGGAAGCGATAGTGACGCAAGTGCTAACAATGCAGGCAATGGGAGAGATGACATGTAGTAGTGGAGACGACAGGTAGTAGGGATGTAGGTGACAAATATAAAGGTAATTCTTGGTCCCTTTATTTTGATGTTCCTTTCATGGGATAACTTCCAACTTCCATCAATCACCATTTTCCCTTATATGGTATGGAAAAACCCAATAAAATGGTATTATCCTAAGTGATTGAATAAATTAGAGTCCAAAATTAAGTGAAAATAATAATAATTTCTTCATGCGATTTGTGCATTGGTGACTTTTGCTTTCTTTGTCAAATTCATATACTCTTCTCATTCTCTTACTATCTCTCTTTCAAGGCCTCTCTTTTTGAGCTGTGTTATGTCTTTTTCATGTTTGAAGGAGTCTTCTATTTATATTAATAATAACAATGAAGTTGGAGATGAATTGAATGCCAATAATGAATATGGTTTGATTTTAGTTGATCTGCTCGATGTAGAATTGGAGTTAGAGAGTCTTAGCTTATTTGGGATTGAAATTATTATGTTCATATTGACATAATGTAGTGCTTCACTATGTTCTTGTTTAGTATGGCTAAGTTAAATTGTGTTAGGCACTGGAAGCTTCAGTCAAACCTTATGTCTTCTTAGTGATACTTGGTTTGGTGAATATTTACACTCTTCTTTATAGATATAAGAACATTTTAGAATTTGTTTTTTCCTTGTATCTTTTAATAGGTTGAATAGTTCCTAAATTATAGAATTGTGTTTTGAATATTTTTTGACTTCTATTTGCATTTCTTGTTTTCTTAATTCTTATATTGTTTTTAAACTGTTTCTTTTTTCTGTATATCATGAAATAGATCTCATTGTTTTATATGTTAATCATTTCTTTCTATCTATATCATGAAATAACTCTCCTTTATTTACGATTTCATCTCACATCAATGTCAATTTATGTTCGTCTTTTGCCCTTATATATTATATCATAATTTTTGGTGTTATCTCCTATGACATACTTTTATATATATTCTTGAGGAGTTGTAGCTAGATTCTTAGATATGATTACGTTCTTCAAAAGACTTCTTTAAGATGCTAAGAGAATTGATGTTATCTTTCAAAATGTCTTGAATGAGTCAGTTGAAATTTTTTCTAAGTCAATGTTGCTTTACTACAATTCAGATCCACATTTTTACATGTTTTGTTAAGAGTGAAAAACTGAAAGCCAAAAATTACAAACAAGAATTAGATAGAAAGAAGCAAGACATTCACATTTTAGATTTTTACCTATTTATATATGAAAGTTTTGTCAAGTCTAACTTATCAACCAAGTCCTTTGAATTATATTCTTTCACTAGTTTCAACATTAAGCATGTAGGCACAATTTGATATAATTTAGTCCCAAGTATGAAACTAGATTAATGGTTAATAAGACACTAAATGTTTACAAACTGACCTGTTCATTAACTCTTTCTTGGTAGGCTGAACATGGCTTACATTACCTTTCACTCTTACGTATTGTAACATGATTTGAACGTTAGTACTTATATTAAAATACAATAAGAGCTTATTATATAGTATAACAATTACTTAATATGGCATAAAGTGTCTAACCAACAAAGATGAAAATGATTATACAAAATATTTTATAAATACTACATAGTCTAATTATTGGTGGAATGTTAGGTAGTAAAATTATTTATTATTTCCTGGAAGTAATTAGTTTGGATAAATAGTCATGTAAAGATACAATTAAATTTTTTTTTTGTAAAATATAAAGCTTACTTTCATTTATATGCTTAGTATGTTTATGTATGTAGGCTCTTCCATTATTTCAAACTTCAAAAAATATGTTTGACTATGTAGACTCTTTCGTTATTTCATGCTTTATAAAATATGTTTGTGTATGTAGGCTCTTTCATTATTTCATAACATTGATGCTTGCGAGTTAGGGTGTGAAGTCAAACCTTAGGGAAACGAATCTTGAAAGAGATGGAGTTGAAAAAATTATCAAAGGTATATAGGTTATGTTTCCTGGAATTAAAGAACATGTATTAATTAATTACTTCACAACTTATTTTTATTTGTTTGTTTTTCTTTCTTATGTGGCAAACCTTAGGATTGAGTTTCATTTTTAGTAGGGTAGGACCTTAAAATTCATGCAAGCATGCACTATAAAGGAGGAGAAATTTATAATTTTGGAGTTGACTATGTTGCAATTCATATACACAGCAAAGGATTTGAGTTTTAGAGAGTTTGGATTTTTTAATTATAAATTTTCTCACAAGTCTTTTGAGGACGACATTAAAGAATTAAGAAGTGAGGATGAAATAATTGTCAAGATTAATTTAATTAAAAAATGGTTTTGTGGAGGTTTTTGGATGTTATTATGTTTCTCATATTGAGAGATAAAAAAGGTGTTTAGAAGATAGTGAATAAGTCGATTATGAGGTCATTGAGGTTGATCAACATACTTTTAAGGAGGGAAAACAACTTAACACAAATAAGGTATGGAAGGAGAAGTTAGTGAATTTGATGATTCAGTATATGATGGTGAGCGAGGAGAAGTTAGTGACTTTGATGATTCTAGTTCAGCAAATTCTAATGATAAATTTAATGAGGGAGATGATGAAAAGGTTGTGAAAAAGGCTATTTACAGTGATGTGGAAGACATCCCATCAAATAACGTACTAAATATAGATACAGATTTAACATATGAAGATTTTGTTGAGCTTAGGAGTGTGGATTCCAATTTAGATGAAAAAAAGGGAGAGGAAGGCCTAAGTTCCTATAATTTAATGTGCATAATGATATGTTAATGCTAATTGATTTAAAGGTTGGTATGTTATTTCATTCAGTGAAAGTGTTTAGGCATGCTCTTGGACAATATGCTATTGAGAATGGTTTTAATTATGTATATGTGAAAAATGAGAGTTATAGAGTAACTGTTGTATATAAGAAGGGTCGTGGGTGAAGGATATATGCTTTTATAATATAATACGGGACAACATTTCAATCCAACTATAAGTGAAGTAGAGAATATCATAATAAAAAACGTATGGTGCTATAGATTACAAAGAAATATCTCTTATATTTTAGAGATTATCTTATATGGCATGTTACAAGGCTTAAGGTTACACTTTTTTGGGACTTTATTGTTGAGATTATAGATAAAAAGGCATATTGAGCAAAGAACTTTGCTTTAAAGCTTTTGGTGGGTGAATACGAAAAGCAATTTCAGGATTTAAGAGCTATGTGTTAGCTATATTAAAGTAAAATCTAGGTATTACTTTCATAATCAAGTATGTACAATATACTTTTGATTCCATTTATATATGCTTAGATGCTAGTAGAAAGGGTTTATTAGTTGGTTATAGGCCTATGATATGTGTCAATGGTTGTCACTTGAAGGGCAAGCATGGAGGGTAATTACTTTCAACCATTTGATTGGATGTAAATAACATGTTTTCGGTCGCATGGGCTGTGGCTAGAATTGGGAATCATGTATCCTGGAAATGGTTTATTGAATGTTTAAGTGGAATTCTTTATCAACATGTTTATGCTACAATTAGACACGATGGTGGCAAACTAAAAGATTATATGGACTTGATGTATAGTAAATAAAAATTTCATGCTACTTACGCACACCATATTTTTCCAATTCCTAGCAAGGATTTGTGGCCAACCCTACCGAGTTTCATGGTTATGAAATCCTTCCACCATATTACACGAGAATGATTGAAAGCCCAAAATAAGGTAAGGAGTAAGGAGGTAGGAGAGGAATAGAACCTATATAAAGCCACACAGAAAGGACTTCAGGTGTTATGCAAAATATGCAAGCAATATCATAACAATTCAATAATATGTTCTAATAGAAAACATGATAGTCAAATCAGTCAATTGACACAAGAACTAGTACAGTCGATACAAAGAAGAAGAAGAAGTAACTAACTTTCTTTTCTATATGGTGCACATTAAGACTAGCTACTCATATATATGGAGCTTATTTTTGATATAGATATACTCATATATATGGAGATTATTTTATATAATGGATATACTTATATATATAAAGGTTTTTATGATTTTTATTCTAGATATTTATTTTTGTATGTGGATCTTATTAAGATGACAAGTTATGGTGTATATATATGCTTATTATATATGTTTATGTATGAAAATCGTAGTTGTTTAAGTTGTGTAATACTCGTCCAACTTATTAATGATTTGTCCATTATTTGCAATCTTACTTCCTATATATATGCTTTAAACATTATATATGTTTATGTATGAAAATCATAGTTGTTTAAGTTGTGTAATACTTGTCTAACTTATTAATGATTTGTCCATTATTTGCAATCTTACTTCCTATATGCTTGTAGGTGTTTATCCATACTTGGTGATAGAGATCTCATTTCCTATTGGTTTGGCTTTAGGTTTGGGTTTATCCTTAATTGGTGATAAAGAACTTTGTAGCCCTTTCCAAATAAGATAATAATAATAATACATTAATACACAAAAATATTTAATATTAATTCATATATTAATAGGGTAAATGTATTTCTTATAATAATTACATTACTATATAATACATAACAATTATAATAAAGATGGTTCAACTATAAATCAATAGCCTCCTTAATAATAAGTCATCTCATTAATTCTTTAATTTGTGGTTGATCTCTCGAAACTCATTGATTACATATATACTTCTTCTTATGAATTTTTTGTCATGTCACACAAAGTAATCAAATTTCTGTTTGCCCTACAAATAACATATATAACACAAATTTAGTAATCTATTAATCTAAAATCTGATTTAAAAAATAAATATATTTAAATTTTACCTTAAATTGGGCACATCCATATAATTGCCTTCCCGAGTTAAACTTGGTCAAATAAGTCTTTATAAGTGTTACCAATCCATAATCACAACAATGTAAGCAATTTTTGGTCTTATTGACTGCATTATTAGACGAACTTGACATTTTCAGTTAATACAATAACTAAATATTTTGAGAGAATACAACAACAAAACAATAAAATAAGAAAAAAGGAAATTGTGTGCAAAGGTTAAAGCAAGAAGGCAAAATGTTGAAGGGATATATGCTGATGCAAGAAGGCAAAGCTACCCATCACATTCATAGAAGCTGGATCTTGAGTGTTCTTAACCCATTATGTAATTGGATATGATCTCAATGTAGGAAGGTGAGATGATTCAAGCTAAATAATATAAAATCATGCAAATTGTTATATATTCAAGATGTATAATATAAAATAATATAAAATGATTCAAGCTAAATAAATAATGCACTTATCTAAAATAAGATTATTTACCAATAACTAATGTTCTTAATTGAAAATGGAACATAAACGACTCCTTGCTAGAAATTCAACTTACCCCAATTCATACTCTCATCTTAAGTTAGGAAGGAAGGAACTAAGAATACAAATCAACTTTTCTTTTTTAACATTGATATAGGCAAGAATCAAACATTAAGCTTGAAAGAATCAACATAAAGTAAATGCTTGAGAGTGAGACAAAGATATAAACTAAACTATGACTAAACAAAGCATTGTAGGATGTGTGAGTTGTAGCCATATCAAACAAATGCAAGTTAAGGTTTATTGTTAAAATGTTGATACAATAACTAACAACAAAGCCAACATAAAATTAAAAGGGAATAAAAAAATTGATGTTCCTTATGAACTTAGAGAGAGCTTGGCCTCTTCAACTGGGACATAAAATTTTTCATTCTTTAATAATGAATTATAATTCATACATTAACCATGATCAACTTATTGGATGCCCACATCTTAATAGTTTCTGGAATCTTGCTTTCTTTAACTTGCATGCCCATATCCTTAAACCCACTAATCATTACATTATATGTAATCACATTCGGGTACACCAAAGATGCTTCTACCAGCCTCTCCCACATCTCCTTCCCCTCAGCATGTTCCTCTCTTTTAAAAAACCGATCAATCATCACATTATAATATGCTACGTCATGTACCACACCTCTCAGTGACATTTCATCAAACCTCTAATGCATCCACCATACACCCAACTTTCACTTTCCATTAATCAAAGTACTTTAACTATAAACATTAAGCCTCAAATCTGTCTCCCACAACCACCTCAATAACCCTTTTGCCTTAGCAAACTACTGCTTCTTACACATAATCTTAAGCTAAACCTTATAAGTCTGTAAGTTTGGAAACATACTTACAGTTTCAAAATAACTCAAAAACGATTTGATAGTTCTCTATTGATTACACTAACAATAAACATTAGGCAAACTATTAAAAGACCTGTTGCCTGCGTCCCTATCACTTGTGTCGCTATCGCTTTCACCTATGTCCCTTACATTGTCTAGAATCGTTTGAGTTTAATGTGGTTCGTCTATTAAATTTAGAGAGTAAGGAGAATTGATTTGCGGGAAATAGATGGATGAGTTGGAAATAATAGTTAGATAGGTCGGGTCGGATCGATTAAGGTAAATCTAGTTTTTAGGTCAAATAATTGGTACATGTGACTTAACATTGCTACATCAACATGTTTTAATTGGCCTATGTAGCTTAATGTTGTCACGTTAATTGTTTAATAAAAATCAATTAGAAAAGATTTTTGAGGTGAATGTGAAACAAAATATTTTTTTTAAATTTTAAACTACAAAAGAATTTTTCAAAATTTTCTTATATATATATATATATATATTTAAAAACAGTCTTTTTATCAATTATAGTTAAGGCTACGTTCTATTAGACCTCTCTAAACTTCATGTCTCAGCGAGATTTATATTGATTGATTGTTGTTGTTATTGTGTATGTGTGTGTGTGTGTGTGTGTATAATTTTGAAAGAAAAAATTATATTTATATAATCTATATATTGGGTAAGGTTGTGTACTATTATACCTCTCCAAACTTCATGCCTCAGTGATATTTAACTGATTGTTGTTGTTATTGTGTGTATATATATATTAGACCTCTTCAAACTTCACGCTTTAGCGAGATTTATACTGATTGTTGTTATTTTGTATGTGTGTGTGTATATATATATATATGGTTAAGGTTGCGTTATGCTACACCTCTTCTAACTTCACACTTCAGCGAAATTTTAAAAAAAAATTTTGAAAGAAAAAATTATTTATATATAATACATATATAGGGGTAAGTTTGCTTTTTACTACACCTTTCTAAACTTCACGCCTCAGCAAGATTAACAATCAATTCAAATCTCGCTGAGGCGTGAAGTTTGGAGAGGTATGGTAAAACGCAATCT
>JANSVA010000006.1:38448563-38461374 GCA_025504915.1 Erythroxylum reticulatum | reverse complement strand
TATATATTTTTTTTTTTTTCTTTCAAAACCCCAATCAAATTGTTGCTGTACTGGCTCTCTACCTCTTCCCTTCTCCCTCCTCAGTTTATCTACTTATCTATCCCCTCTATCCATTTTATGCACAGCAATCGAATTTGGAAGCTCAAATACAAGAGAGTTTTTTCTTCATCCTCTCATCAAGCAGTCATATCCAGACAAAGACTGCTCTTTTGGAGAGTTGAAGTCGATGTGTTAGTAAAGATTCCATCTTTTCCTCATTTTTCAGCTCCAGCCACCTAATTTGACTTGCACCTCGTTCTGGGTTTTGGTTATAGTTAACGTTTCTCTTTCTCTTTTCCTTTTATGGATGTTTGAAATTGGATTCTCTGTCTGGTTACTGAGACAAACTATGGGAGAACAGTTAATTGCAAAAGAAGAAAATCTGCAAGGTTTTTGCAATACAACTCTTATGTGAACTCTGGAGAGGTTTTCTTATCTTAGGTTGGCCGCCCTGTGGCTGCTTGAGAAATGGATGGAAGTACCAAACAGAGAGGAATTCAAGTTCTTGGTCGTTTATTCTTTCTGTTTACATTTTAGGTTACGTAGTTCAATATGAGTAATGAAGATGCATTTTTGTTGATTTTCAATGTCTTTCTTTTTTGATCAATTTCCTTTGTGTTTAATTTAGTTGGCTTATGTTAATCCGTGGATTTTACCTATTTCATTCCTATCAGATGCCACTGTAGACATTATTGGGTTGTTTTTGGAAGGTCATGCGCAAATGCAGAAAATGTGTGTAGATGGACTAACATCTTGAAAATCTTGTATCTTTATCTTGAATCTGAGAACCCTTTTTCAGTTATCATGATATTCATTTGTATCTTGCAGCATTTTGTTGAATTCATGGATACTGAGTAAATGAGTGGGGGGTCAAAGTGGAGAAGATGACGTTAGTGACCCATCAATTGCAGGTAAAATTGGAAAATTTGGCTTTTGTTTGTCAATCTGTATACCATGTGAAATCCAGAGTAATATGCGGCTTGTCACCTACAAATTTTAATTTTCTTAATCCAATTGTTCTCCATTCAACATTTCCCTAATCATATTCAGTCAACCCCTACATGGTTTTAATGATTATTTACTTCTATAGGGGCCTTTTAATAAATCGATGAACTGTAGTAGTTGGGTGAAGAATGGTCATTCAATGCTTTAGTGGCATTTGGTTTAATTTTGTCTGCATAATTCTTTTATGTCGACTATTAAAATAATCAGAAATTTCATATTTTTTTCCTTATTTGTAGTACACTTTTATGTCTAAAGTCTTGATTGATGAAGATCCCCAAGAATTGCAAGTTTAGGTTTTTAAAATCTCTACATATTTTGAAATTTCCAATGTTTGACAATCAATCATACTTTAATATTGCTACCTTCTTCAGTTGTAGAAGTTCTATACCATCGTTAGATTCACAATGTAAATAACTGATCTCTTCCTTTCATTTCTTTTAGGGTCCTTGTACAACATTTCCATTGAGGCCATCTTCATGGAGCAGAGGAATAAAATTAAAGCAACATTTAATGACACTTCAAGTGATTGGACGAACTAATAGGCGTTTACTAGTTAAGCGTAATCTTCGTTTAAGGTGAGGAATGCTTGCTTATTTCCCTTAATTTTGGAATTCACTTTCTCTGATTTCCTAATGCAGTTACTAGTAACATGTGATCATAAAGCTGGCTAATTGATATCATGCTTAGGAGCTTTCTTACTGTAAATTCATCTGAAATTGGGAATTCCTTTCATCTCTATTGGAAGAGATCACTAAAATCTATACAACTCTATTGGAGGCAATCGACATTTCCTAATACAAGTGCTAAGCATACAAATTGAGTTGAATTATTTTTCAGTGCAGGGGCTTATATTCATGGATCCAAATTGAACATTTCAAAATTTTGGGCTTTTAAAGGTATTGCGCAAAATGATGAATCAAGAAAGAGAACAAATGGATCCAAATTTTCAAAGAACACTGTAAAACTTTCTTATGTGCCGACAGACAATGGGGAGACCATAATGGAATCTTCCAAAGTTCGTAGTGTGCCAGTTTCCCATACATCTAAAGGCGAAGGAATCAATGGATCTCCTGCTATTCATAGATTGTTTAAGAAATGGTTGAATATGTTGTGCACACAACCACCATGTGAGGAAGAGGATGGAATTTTGAAACAGCAGTCAGCAAGTGAAGAATTAGAAGAACCTCAAAGCAATATTCAAGACAAAGAAAGGGGTGGAATTCTAAAGAATGTTTGGTGCAACGTTACAGGGTTGGATGCAACAATCAAGATACCATTACTAGTTTTGTGAGTATGATGGTTTTTTCTTGGCTCTTCTCATAGCTTTCTTGCTCTCTTAATCTGCACTTTGCTTATACATATTGTATCCTCGTGGCACCTTTTCCACTTCAGAAGTGACAGTAAAAAAATGAGACATGCGATATACAATTCAAACAATGGTAGTAAGGATAATTTTTGTTAAAACATTTGTTGTTATTAGGAAGTGAAAAAAAAATCAAGAGTTGAGGATGATAGGCTAGCTCAGTGGTTGTCACCTTTCCAAGATGAAGTTCTTGGATTCAACTTACCACTTGGGCAGGGTGAGTTTGGGGTATAGAGAATACTACCTCCTGTTTTAGGATCTCAATATTGGCTTGATAGTTTCCTTCGAGATCCCAAAAAATAAAAAATAAAAAATTGAGAGATAAAATAAAAGAAAAAGAAACAACGTTTTTTGCTTTGTAGCTCTCTTAACTAACGTTTTCTGAGGCTTTATCAATGTTATAACTGAGAACTAGTTTTGATTGTTCCTCATAAAGTAAGCAGCAGGGCATTCTTCTGCAACATGCCATATTTGATTAGTGTATTTAACATCTCGAATCATTTTCTTGATCGTTACATGCATAACTTAAAAACAGCTCATAGTTCATTTTTCTATCTAAGTTATTGCTACTTTACTTATATTTTGTTGTAAATGCAGCATTCCTTTATACTTGGTGATCAATGTGTTTTGTGGGGCTGAGGTGTCCAAGGAGTTGACTCCTTTGTGGATATTGGGGCCTGTTGTTGTTGCTCTCTACATCAAGATGATCCGCGGTTTATGGGCACTCTATGTTTTCACCTTTAGGCAGACAGTTAAAGTAATTAAGAATTTGCCTACTTACTACCTGGTGGCCGCTGGCTATGTTAAGCAGGGAAAGTTGAAGGATGATGTGAAAGCTCGTGTGCTGCAACCTGTGATTAAAGTTAAAAACTTGGACTACAAAGAGTTCTCAAGGAAAAATCGTAAAGTGTTGGAAGAGTGGCTTATGGAGAAATATCTAGATTTTGTGGAATCTATATGGCCCTATTATTGTAGGACAATCAGGTTTTTAAAGAGGGCTAATCTGATTTAACTTGAAAAATGTTAAATTTTTAGGTGAGGCCACAGGTTAAAGAATTTCTTGTTTTGAAGAGCTTTAGGAGCCAGCTTGAACCCCAGTTTTAGATTGGGGTCGCTGCTTCAGGCAAGTCAAGGATTACTTTGGAGGCAGATTGCTCATTTAAGTGATTTTTAGGGCATTCTTGTGCCAGATTCCTACCTCCGTATTTCATTGAATTAGCATGTTTTGGTTGTTCCACTATCGAGTGGAAGTGTTTCAACTTTATCATTGAGTAATTAATGGAATTTGTATGTTTCTTCCCTTCTCATGCACACAACTATATATGGAGACGAGGATGTTCTAAAATTTGGTATAGAATACAACCTTTGGAGGGCTTCAGGTTATTACTCCCTGAAGTTTGAGTCCGAGAATATGATTCTCACATTTGTTTATTTCAATGTTGCAGATTAAAGTAAAAAGGAAAAATAGTTAAAGATATTTCTACCAACTCAAGAGAAGTCAAGCATATCCGGTGTATTAATCAGTAAGTTTAAGGCGTAGGACAATGCCATGCTACCGACCGCAAAACAACCTCTTACATCTACAATGATGCTTGTTCATTATTTATTTAGTCACAGCAGCCAGTAGAGTACCTTTAGGGTTTTGTACAACTTTGGACTGAGCTGAGCTTTTAGGGGATTTTGATGCCCATACTTAACCTCGGAATTCAACCAATGATTCCACTCCAAAAAGAAACAAGGATATATTTGTAACCAAATCAAGTACGCGGGATCAAACAGCAATGCATGTTGAAGCTAAAATCTTTGCGACATTGTAAAAGTTCGAATACGAACAAAAGCAAAAAATCTGTACGGTAGGTTCGGCAGTACGAGGCTGAGATATAAGGAACGGTAGGATTTGCCCAAAATTGCAACTTTGCTTTAAAACCAAAAGCATAGGAAGCATGAAAGTCGCTTTTCCTACCACGCCCATCCAACTTCTGTCCCAAAATCCTTCAAGGTCGTGTCTTTCTGTATTTTCATCCTAGAAAGCTCATATGAATAGCTATACCATTCCTCCACATGAATTGGGTATGCGTTATAATCAGTCAGTATGAACCCACAAAGTCTGGCACAGACTGTCATCGTCATAACCTTTGAATACAATAGATAATACAAAATAGGCTAATGTGTATGGCTCTTAAAGTTGATCTATCTTCAGTTTGTTGTGTGGCGAATCCACTTTCTTTCCCTCGAAGAAGACAAAAAAGAAGCTCCCAGGTACCTCCTTTTTTTTAATCCTTCTGGACAATAGCTCAATTCTTTCTACCGCTTCACTGAGACTTGTATGCGCAAGGATGATTGCTTCAACATGATTTTCCTTTTGCTTTCTGGTTTCTTCTTGGTGACTTGAGTATTGATTTGTGTTCTGGCTACTATTCGTTGTAAATGGTTGCTACGGTTTGACGAAATTTTTGTTTATGGCGTATCCATATCTGAAATGGTTGTTTTAGATTCTGCTCTGTACTTCCAAAGGACTTATTAAACCAAGTTGATGATGCTTAAATGGTATGGATGCAGATATCTACCCGTAGAAGCCCATTAGGTCATGGCAAATTTGCTGGGGTTTTAATAGCGTCTGCTTAGGAGGTAGTTCAATGCTTTGGCGTTACATGTATTGCAGTAATCAGATTTTGTTAAAGGGGACAGGAAGCTGTTGTTCCTGGATTTATTTTGAATTGTAACTCCACATAAATTGCTGATAAATCACTGATATCTTGGTGCATTCTGTGAAGGCTAAAATATTCTAAAATCAATCTTTGGTAACCAAAACAGAATTAGGAAATGCTGTTGTGGTTTATGAAGGGATGATTATTGCAGTAGATGCATATACAAAGAAGAACATGCAGATTAATTAATTTATGTAGTCCAGTTACAGCTTTGAAAGATCAAAGCTTACATACGTGTGTGTTGATTTTCTTTTTGCCTTGTATATTAACGTTCTTGAAGTATTGACTTCTTTTTCTTTCATTTCTTTTCCCCTTTATTCCTTGTTCTTTTTTTTGCGGTTAGGCTGATAAGTGGAAGCGTTGTTCAAACTCTTTCTCCTATGTGTGTGCGAGAAATTTTTTTCTTTTATACATTAACTTGGTTCAAGTTATAACCTCTTTTTGTTTCTTTCTTTTTTCTTGGTGGGTTGATAGGAAGAAGAGCTGGAAATGAAAATTCATCTCTTGACGGCCTGCATTACAATACCCAGCCATTGATTAATGGCCTAGTTTCACATTAATGTATTGGCTTTCTAAAGCTCACCCGGCCCAATGCTTTTCTTTTTCTAATTTAGAGACACCTAACAACGTCGTAGACTAGTGCTTGAACATTTGAACCTGTCTTTGTGAATTTGATTGAATATGTGACTTCTTGGTTTTCTTTGCTATGCTTTCCTTTCCTGTTGATCTGTTTAAGAAGCTGCATCGAAAATTTTCTGACTTCTACAAGTTTTCTTTTGCTTTCCAGCTGTCCTTATCAGGAAAACAATGTGATGAACTGCATCGTTGTTCTCATAAGCTTGGAAATGCCAAAGGTAAATTCAGAGTGTTTTGATAATTTTGAAAACTCTGAATCTTTGTTCAAGTGTATTATTGATCTGTAACCCAAGCACTTTACAAGATGACATAAATAGTTATAATATAGGTCAGTTATGCTATAGTAAACAGGTTTACTATGCTTAAATGTGAAGCAAAATTGCTGATAAATTTTTATTTCTAATAATGTACCGGTTAATGGTGATTAGTTAGCTTGTACCATTGCATAGACAGCCGGACAAAACTAAGGGGAAAGTTTCCAGTTAGGGAAAGTGTGTTGTTTGCAGCTACAGAAAGCTTGTACCATTGCATAGACAGCCCGATAAAACTAAGGGGAAAGTTTCCAGTTAGGGAAAGTGTGTTGTTTGCAACTACAGAAGATCAACCACAATTGACTGAGGCTGAACCAAATGCATTGGAGCTGGAAGATCTTGAACTCTATGCTGAAGCTCTCTCTTCTACTAGCAATTCACAGGACAGCATTCAGGGAGCCAATGGAAAACCAGGCTTTATCTCGTTTTACAACTGTCCATATAAAATGGATGATGAGGTCAATATATCAAGTCTTGAAAGGAAGCAGAACAACCTTTCATGGTTTTTGGGCCCAGCTGTCCTTGTGGCTTCCTTCATTTTCCCCTCCCTGTATCTGCGAAAGATACTCTCCACAGTTTTCGAGGATTCTTTGCTGACAGGCAATGACACTTCCTCAATGATTTTTGTTTTAAATGTCTTTTCAAAGTTTTCCTGTTAGCCTATTGATCTTAAAATATCAAAGAAGATCTACAGGGAAACAGAACTATGGGTTTTCTGGGAGAATTAGTTTGGCTTTTAGCTTATAATGTTCTATTTCATTTTTGTATCTATATGAATCATCAGACTATGGTACTTTATATTAGATTACTGGTTTCAAAGTAAGGAGAGTAGAGTGAAGATTTTGATGACCTAAAATAGGGTGAAACTGTTGAGAGAAAGTCATTAACAACCGGGAAAATAATAGAGTAGGGATATAAACAAGAGATGGGGGCAGTCATTTATTGGCCACCACTGGGGTTTAAATTGAGCAACTAGAACATGGTTCTTTATTGGTTGATAAAGTTAATGGGATTTGAAACAGAATTTAGCAGCCTCGGACTTCTGAAAGTAATGGATGTATTATTAGCTGATATTTGAGTTAAATACCAGTTAGGGAATTGCTGTTAGCTGGCCGAGGAAAAAGATTGAAGATTGATAGAGATGTTCTAAGAATTGATGCAAGTTTGGCTCACAAGAGTGCCAAGTATTGTTTGCATCTAACCAGTTGATCAGGTTTTTAATTTGGGGAGGTGATGCATATCAAATTTTTTTGACATTTTTGTGAAATTATCTTTATTCTGATTTAATGCAGAGCTAGTTTGTTTTTGTTGTTGGGGTTTCTTCTTTCCTTCCAGTAAACAGCATTTTTGCGTGTGCAGATTTCCTCATTCTATTCTTCACGGAAGCTCTTTTCTATTGTGGTGTTGCTGTTTTTCTTCTGCTAATAGACCAATTAAGGAGGCCATTGGAGATCAAGTATGATGTATTGCTCGGAACCCCAACTCTGCAGTTGGGCCAGCGGATATCTTCTGTTGCTGCCCTGATACTTAGTCTTCTAATACCGATGGTGACAATGGGATTAGTCTGGCCATGGACTGGTCCTGCAGCTTCTGCCACTCTTGCTCCATACCTGGTTGGGATTGTGGTTCAGTTTGCTTTTGAGCGCTATGCAAGATATTGCAAGTCACCCTCATGGCCTGTAATCCCAGTCATTTTTCAAGTAAGTGCCACTCTGCCCTATTCTTTGATCAATTTCTCTAGAAGGGAGGGAAATCATACAGATATCGTTTTATACTCTCTTACAATGCGTTTAGAGATGTGAAGACCTAACTGACATAATGTTTGGCTCTTATCTTAGTTTTTATGTTTAATTGCACTTGTGTTGCTTTTTTCGAAAGTATTTAAGCTTATATCTAGGCAAGTTTGATTATCTAAAATTGAAATGTGTTGCTCCTGGGGTACAGGTTTATAGATTGCACCAATTGAACAGAGCAGCACAACTGGTAACGGCCCTGTCATTCACAGTCAAGGGAGCTGAAATGACTTCACACAACTTGGAAATAAGTAATTCCCTGAACACACTCCTGAGTGTCCTTCAGATCCTAGGTGTCATTTGCATTTGGTCGCTCTCAAGCTTTCTGATGAAGGTTTTCCATGTTGACAATAATTGCTGACTGAGACATGAGAGCTCAATTATAATTGCACTTGCCGGGGTAAAACATGGCACCTTTTCCTTTCAACCCGTTTGAGCTGGAGACAAATCGGTTTAACGAACACAGAGCATTGATCTTGTCCAAAGCATACCATTGTGGCAGGGTTATTCTGATCAAGATGCTGAATTATCAGAGAAGCAGATTTGTTGTTGAAAGCTCATTACTCAAATCCTGCTATTTAAATATTGCAGTGTCCTATTTTATCATCTTTTTCTTTATCATTTCTCTTAAATAACTCTTACTGTACTTCCAGACATCTGGCTGGTTAAGGTACAGACTAAGACATGATTTGTACTCATCTTTTCATCTAATCTGAGCTAGCAAAATGTTGTAGTGTTTAAAACATTTTCACGAGATTTATCATTCGTTTATGAAGGTTGTCATCCTTATCTGGTTATCATAGCATCTCAATCCAAGACTTGTATCTTTTCCTTTCGATTAGTTTCTTATCCTTTTTATTCTATAACTGTTTCTTTATCTTGAATGAGCTGTCCTGGAGATAAAAGCATTATGGTCACCTGCTCAACTTGGTGAATCAATTGACATCTCCATTTCAATCTTCATCATCTCCTTGGTTAATGCTCTGGTTATCAATTATGACTTTTTGTTTTCCCTCTCAATCTTCTAAATAAATTTATCTCAAGTTTTTTCTATTTGAATTATTCTTTGGGAATCTTTTCTCCTAAACTGATAGGTTTACTTTTGGTTTTTGAAATAAACCTGGAATCCCTTTCTTTCAGTTACCGTCCCTCCCGTAGTTGCAAGGTTCTTCTCTAGATCTTCTCTACATCACTCTAGATCCCATATTCAGAAGATGACTCTTTCATATCCAACTTCTGGTTCAACATTATCAAGTTTCTCTCTACTAATCTCTGCTTTTCTTGGCAAATAATTATTTTCTTCATCTTCTTTTCTTTTTGTGTCCAATTCTAATGCCGTTCTTATCTGCTCCAACTTTTCTCTTTCTTTTAAATATTCCTCCTCTTTCTTTAGTTAAGTTTCCAGGTGGTGATAATGCTTATGCATCAATACTATCTCCCTCTACTCCTTAGGTATGGCCTTCATCTTAATCAAGGATACAAACTTGGCATCAAGTGCTTGGTGATTCTCCACCCTATCAGAAAAATTAAGACACATACCTCCTGATGGTAATAAAATAGTTTTCACTCCTGTGGAGATACTACAAGCTGCTATCTTTAAATGAACATCTTCTTTGACATATATGTATAGTTTTTTTACGTAGAAAAGATCTTCGTTCTTTTAGGTTCAACTTTGAATAAACAATACCTGAAAGAAAATGGGATTAAAAGGTACATTGATAAATAGAAATAATATATTCATATTTAAATTTTGCAATAAAATGATTGCTTCTAAGATGCTTGAAACTGGTCCTTGACACATCTTTTGCAGACTAATAATGCTTTAAAATAGAGGCTAGATATGGATATGACTAAAATAAGGATGATGCCAATATGGACCAACTTCTATATTGTTCTTCTAGAATACTGATTTACTATATGGCTAGTTACCTAACAAGTTCTCTGGGCATACCTCTACATCCTAATGAAAATACAATCGAGTTAAGAGAATTAGCTTTGTAAGAATTTATATAGAAATTATCACCATCAACATTGTTTGAAAATAATGAAACTTAACAAAGATGAGAAACTAGTAAAGGATGTTCAGTCTTATTAAAATGTCAATGAAAACCTTAAAGTGAAGGTCACCTAAGGTTTGGAAGGCATAGGTAAAACTTTTGTAATAGGAGAATACAATGAACTAATAAGAATAAATAGACCCTTAATTTTGAATGATAAAGAGGTGATACCTAATGATAAAGAGGTGATACCTCAATAGGTAACTATTCCTCTAGAAAATATATAGGAAATGAAAGAGGAATAAGTGAAAAAAGAGTGATCTCGTGAGCAACTCAAAAGATACTACAAACTCTAAGAAGGAGCTTTCAATTTCTAAACTAGAAGAAAATAAAGATAAACATTTCTGTAATGATGTTACCCTTCAACATTTCAAATCCTAGGATTGCAAAATACAAAAGATGTTAAGGAGACTTCTAACTCCACCAATTCTCTCTTACAAGTGGGAAAGTTTCCTATCTTAATTGATACTCATCCAACAAATGATAATAGGACAATTACAAAAATAAAATCAAAGAGAAAGCAAAAGAAGAGTGCTACAAGTAACTCATCTTCTTCTTGTCTATGTCAATATTAGCTCAAAAATATAAAGCGATGAAGACTCTTCATGACTATTTGCTTTTAAAGTAGCCTATTTTTGTTGCTATCTTACAGACCAAAATAATAGCCTTAAAATACTCAAAAGGTCATAGTTTCTCAATAAATAAGAGCCATAAGATATTAGAAAGGGTTGTGCTTCCCCACTGTAATTATAAAATTATTGATGCTTTTGATTCAAACTAAACCCTACTTTACTAAAGCAATTCTACATAGTGAATATGGAATCTCAAAGGAAAACCTTTAAAGATAGAATTAAAAGCATTATAGAGTGACATTTTAATCTTTGGTTGATATTAGGGGATTTCAACTGTACACTTTTAGCTCATGTAATAGTTATAGAGACATAAATTACTTAGTCATAATAAGAAGTTATGGTAGAAAGTGATTGAGAAGAGAGTGAGAAATGATACACCTATTTCAAAGAATCACTTTGGTTTCATGCTAGGAAGATCTAAGACAGAAGTACATCTCTTTAGACAATTAATAGAAAATTACAGAGAAAGATAACATAACTTACACATGATTTTTATTAACTTAGAGAAGACTTATGACACGGTACCTAAGGAAATCATGTAGATGTGTTTAAAAGTTAAGAGAGTTCCTATGAACTATATACGAGATATCAGGGATATGAATGAAAGTTTAAAGACTAGAGTAAGGATGATAGGAGGAGATACAAAGCATTCTTCTATCAATATCGAACTACACCAAGGCTCCTTGTTGAGCCCTTTTTTGTTCGTAGTAGTGATGAGTGAGTTTACTAAGAATATGTAAGGGGATATGCCTCAGTGTATGTTATTTGTTGATGATATTGTTTTAGTGGATGAGACAAAAGAGGGTGCCAAGGTAGAACTTTGGAGAGATACGCTAAAGTTGAAAGAGTTTAAATTGAGTAAGACTAAGACTGAGTACTTAGAGTGTAACTTTTCGGGCTATAGTATGGATTCTAATATAGAGGTAAAGATTGGTTCAAAAGTTATACCAAAGAAAAAGTTTTTTAAGTATCTAGGATCTATCACCCAATGCAATAGAGAGATCAATGAAGACATAGTTCACCTTATAAGATCAAGGTGACTTAAATGGAGGACTGCATCAAAAGTTTTATGTGATAAGAAGATACCACTCAAGCTTAAAGGTAAATTCTATCATTTGGTAATTAGGCTAACCATGCTCTATAAAGTGTAGTGTTGACCCATCAAACAAGTTTATAGTCATAAGTTAATAGTAGCAGAGATGGGGATGTTTCGTTGGATGTGAAACCTTACTACAAAAGATAAGGTCAAGAGTATAATAATAAGAGACAAATTAAAGGTGGCTAATATTGATGGAAAATTAAGTGAGATAAGACTTAGGTGATTTAGACATATTAAGAGGAGATATCCTGATGTTTCAGTGAGAAGATGCTAGAATATTATGCTTGTAAACTATAAGAGGAAAGAAGAAGACCTAAGAAGAACTGGAGGGAGTTGATCAAGAATGATATGACTCTGCTGAAATTTACAAAGGACGTGACCCTTAATAAAAAACTTTACTATACTAGGATACGGGTAAAAAATCTCACATAAAGATGTCTTTTTCTTTCCAATAGGTCTTCTAAGCTGTTTTCTTCGAGTCTTATATCTTGTATTTAGCCTAGACATTTAATATGAAGTACTTTTCTCTTAGTTATTTAGCCTAAACATTTCCTTACCGAGTCTAAATATTTTTTTATAATAACTTGTTTATTTGTCTTCTTTTTTGTTTTTTTATTAATTAATTTATTTTATCTTTTACCTTGTTTTATATTTATTTATTATTTTTATATATTTATATTTATATTTATATTTATTTATTTATATTATCCTTTACGTTTATTTTTATTTTATTCTTTACCTTGCTCAATCTTTATTGTATTATTAATGATGCTAATTTTTATATATTTATTTGTGAGTATTTATTTATATTTATTTATATTTATACTTATATTATTATTATTATCTTTTATGTTTATTTTTATTATTACTTTTGTCATTTTATGTGTATCTTTTATTACTCTTTATATTTACATATTTATATATATATTATATTTTTTGTGGGTCTATCAAAAACAATTTTTCTACTAGTTAGAGGCATACTTTTGGACTTTCTCAGATCTTACGTGTTGGACCCCGAACCCGAACCATTCTATTAAATGAGAAATTGTTGGCGATTATTTATGTGTAGAAAAAAAAGGAAAATTTTTGAATTGGAATGAAATAGAAAAGATGGTTTAGACACAAGATGGGTTATATGTGATATGTTGGAAGTTAAAAGCTGAAAAAT
>JANSVA010000006.1:38419834-38434387 GCA_025504915.1 Erythroxylum reticulatum | reverse complement strand
TCTTTTTGTTGTGTTTATCAATCATAACTTGTTTGTGCTAGAACTTGCTTTTGAATACATATTGAGACCACATTTTTGACGAATTTGTGTACAAAGATGATGAGGACATTTAGGATAACCATTTTTTGACCTAAACAAACCTACCTCTCTTTTTATCCTTAAAAAACCATTTTGAGCCTTAACCTTTCTTTCTTGCATAATAACCTTGTTACAAGCTAAATTTACCCTTTTTGTTGTTGATATCGTTAATAATTTTGAACCCCTAAATTGAAGGAATTGTATCGAGATTATTTGCATAGGATTTTGACTATTTTCATGAAAATTTAATTAGATTATTCAAGTTGCATTATTTTGATTTTTTATAGAATAAAGGAGAAGTATTAAAAAAATCCTCTTTGATATTTTTTTAGAAAAAGAAAAAAAGAAAAAAAGAAAAGAAAAGAAAAGAAAAGACAAAGTGATTAAAAGAGATGTCATTTGAACCAAGTGAATTTTGATTTAAGTTGAAACTTATATAGATATGTTTGTATAATTCCCTTTAACTTATTTAGCCAAAAAATTCCTTTTGTCATACCTTACCTAAGCCACATTACACCCCTTATAAAGCCCCTTTGATTTATACATTAGGTTCATTTTGTTTAGTGGTGGAGATATGATTCTTAAGCAAGCTTATGGAAATAACTTGCCATGTTTTGATTTGAGAGCTTAACGAACTCTAAACTTTTTAAGCATATAGAGTGAAATCCTTATGAGGGTGTCAAGTATTGTTTAATTGATTTTGATGGAATTGATGAGATGCTATGTTTTAACAATGTGTCCTATGAGTGCTTATTCTCTCGATTATTATTTTATGAAAATTTTTAGATGACATGAAAGGAGATGAGAGGTTATTATGAAAATGATTAATGTATTGAACTGATGTATACTTGAGGACAAGCATGAGTCCGGTGTGGGGGAATTTGATAAGATCTTATCTTGCCATGTTATTTGATATTATCTCCTTTGTTTTAGATTTATTTTGATGCTTAAATATGGAAATTAATATTTGTTTTGTTTTAAGAGATGAAGCATGGAGATTGCATTAAATTGGGGCTTTATTAATGATAATCACAAATTTCGGATAAAGTGAAGAGATTGATGCAGTGGATAAGGATGATCATTTGAAGAGTTTATCTTTAACTGGGAAACTTCTTCTTATCCTTATCACATAAGAATATGAATTTATTTTAGATAGACATCTTTACAAGTTAGAGTTATATTAGGATTAGATTAGAAAACTCTATAAAAGGGACATTCCTCACAATAGAAAAAGGTTTTCTCTTTTTATGTTTTTAGCAATTCTTTATCTTTCTTCTATTTTTTTTATTGGAGCAAAAGTCATATGTGATTAAACTCATCGTTTTTATTCAAGGGGATTTCATATTCTACTCGTAACCTTGTGAGGTTTTGTGTTTCAAACTTTTATTCAGTTTTAATTCAAGTATTTCTGTTTTGAGTTCTCATATTTTATAAAAATTAATATTTGATTAATTTGATAATTTAATTTAATATTGATTATTCTATCACTATCCAGAATTCAGTGATCTGTAATTGTCATGAAGGATTGGTATAACTAGCAAATAGATTATTTGTGTATTTTATATTTGCTAGTTGTATCAATCCTTCATGACAATTACGGACCACTGAATTCCTGAATAGTGATAGAATAATATTTGTTTTGGTTAGGATGATAAGTTTTGGTTTGGATACTGAGTTTGAACCAATTAATTTAGTAAAATTTGAGATTTATTATAGCTATCCTAATATGCTTCGGACTAATTGCTTGAATCATGAAAAATATTCTTTTTAGACCAATGATCAATGCTACAATTAGATGAGATCTTTCCCTTGAATCAGAGTTTGGTAATCTTGACTTTCTTATTTTTAAATTCAGTTGATTTAATTTATTTTCGTATTAGTTTCAGTTAATCAGTTATTTAATCAAACCACAATTTACTTTTATTATTTGAAATTAAGAAGCTAGTGCTTAGTTCTCTAAGAATTCAACCCAGTTTTACGATTACTATAAAAGTTTGGAGAATCAAAATTATTTTGGGGGCTTCGATAACCCCATCAAAGAACAATGAAGTTAAACACTCAAGCCACTATTAAGATAATGATTAGCTTCCCCTTTTATTAAGAATAAAAGACAAAGAAATATCCATAAAGATAACATAGGTTTACTCAAATATATCACTTAAAGTGCAAGATGGAAGAAATACAAGGATGATAAAATAATCACTCCCCCTAAATTTAATATCACCAAACTTTCTCCCTCTTTTTGAAATCATCAAAAATAAATTAAAAAATGCATAATGTGACGTGTCATGCATCAAACTAAATTGGTTAAAAGATGAATATGGTCCAGATTGGTAATCTTTCTCATTGAAGAGTTTTATTGAATATTAACAAATTCAAAACAAAAGGTTAATTTTCATAGAGATATCTCTAATTATGTCTAATTTGAAAAATCTCTAATATGGGCATGATGCCTAAATTGAAAATTTCAATTAAAAATACCAAAGGTAAATTTTCACAAAATTAATAGTTAGAATTGTACTAAGATTTATGCCAAAATAACAGATGCTAAAAAGAGCAAAAGACCTTGGAAATGTAATGGGTCTTGAAGTACTATTTCTACATCCCCCTGAAATAAAACATAATTGCAATATCCAATAATCAATTTCAAAAAAGGAATATAAAATTTGAAGGCCCCTATATAGGAATATGAAAAAGTTTCAAAATACTAAAATTGAATAAAATTAAAGATTTATCAATATAATTGAAGAGTAAACAACCTAAACTTCTTTTACAAGTCAACTATGAAGGCATCATTTTGAAAAAAATCTTAATTAAGAAAAATTTGGAAAATTTCAATTATAAAATTTAAAAATGATATGTTTTCAATTTGATGCAATTCAATGATATTTTGATGTAATGAGGGATGATTTTTTCAAGGAAAACAGTGAATTGTCTGGTTTTTTGAGAATATGACAATTAAGATGAAAAGTAGAAGAAAAGAAGATCAATAATGCTTCAAAGTGAAGACTGGTAGACCATACACCTCTATTTGTCGTCTAATGTGTGTGGTTGCCTAATGCTATCGACCAACTGTGGTAAAAATTCACTAGAATAAAAGAATTTCAGATATTGGAACATCCGTTATAACATCCCACTACTATAGAGCATATACCGACATTCCAAAGAATATCCGAGCACATACTCCACGAAAGCGACATGTTATAGCAGTCACTTATCATGACATTATATAGAACATAAGCATTTCGAAGAACTAAGTTTCCTCATATCATTCATAACCATAAGCTTACCTTGTCATTACATTCCATAATCCATGTATTTACATTACCAAAGACATATGAGATTCTTTGCATTTGATTCACAAACATAAACATTCTTTACACTAATAATTCATGTTTATACAATATATAACATGTGAAAGTTCACAGCTTTATACAATGTGTATAACATAAAACTAGGTGCTGGACCAAAATAATCTAACTAGATGCTTCAGAATCAGCTGACTAAACCTTTAAGCATTCTTGATTTCAAGATGCTAAGTCACCCCAGTATCTGAAAATCAACGTTGCAATTTTGATGAGTTTGTGAACTCAGTGAGTGAACCATCATCAATGTACTCACTCATGTCAAAACACAAATATCATGAGTATAAAACCAATTTCACAGATAAATTATATTATTCATAATCAATTCTCATTCATCACATCACTCAGTTTATATTCCAAATCACAATATACATATCATATTTCATAAACATATTAGGAATATAAGCATTTCATAAAGTCATATTAGAACAATCCAATCACTTATCTTAATCATTCATATCATTAACATATACACAGGTATTTCATATCACTATTCAACATAAATCAATAGTTCTTTCCAATCATTCTCAGGATACATGTAACAATATGTATATGCAAATACACATGAGACTCCACTTCCATTTTTATTTTTTTTGTGACCGAGTGTTTATTTAACTATCCCATATTCGTTGCAAATACCAGGCTCATTTCAGATACTATCTTATACCCATTGTGGATACCAGGTTCATTAATAACTGAGCCTGTGGCTCTGTGTGCACATTTCCTAAGCTTTGAGCTCTTTTCACATTGGTCACTCCGGTCATAACTCCTTTATTTGATCATGCATATTAATTTCATGAAATGCATCATTTCACACAATATACTATCAATCGTTTTCATTCAGTATGCACATTCATTTAATACATTCATCTAATCTAAGTCCGACATTCAATATTCAGTTGAGCACTCATTTTTCCATATTCACATACAAGTAGATAGCACTTTCAATACATTCCTGAATATTGGACTCCTCGGACTATCAATGTTTGAAATTATCACATTCTTATAGATAACAATTCAATAATTGGAATTTAAATAAAAACAAATCAAATATAGTGAGAAAACATCTAGGTTGACTCACAGTATGCTCCAGATTAGCCATCACCTTGATAATTCGGCAATATTTAGATGTTGTTGGTCAATTTGTGCTTCTATATCATGCAATATACACACATATTTACACATTACTAACTTATTTAATCAAATGAGTACTCAATTATACATATGTACATGTGTTATGTTCAATGCATGCTCAATTGACCATCCCAGGTATGCAACCTTATTCACAAATCTTTCTCATTCATTCATCATAGCTTGTATATATCTTGTTTGCAAATACGTTATGCCTTAAGTAAGTTTGGTTACTCTCAATTCATTAATCATACATTCACCAATCCTTTTTTAGCATTATGTTTGCAAAATTTCCCAATTATCATTCAATCATGCCTAATTCATTACCTATATCCTTTGAATCACATTTGCATTCATAAGGACACCTTTATATGATTAACAACTCATACTTCTCAAATTCATATACATTAATATCAAACAACCTAGTCCTCAAGTTATAACATCAATTATCAACCTAAACTCATCAAATACTTAACCAATTGATTCAACATCAAACTAAGTTTATTTTAAGCCCTAATCAACTCTAAAAGCACCAATATATAGTGTATTATCCTTATATGATTCAACCAAAACAAAAAACACAAAACACAAAATTTCCTTTCTACCAAGCATTTCCATGATTGTGGGAAGGAACCATACAATTCCCACGGTCGTGGGATAGGTGAACCGAAAATTTCACCTTCATTTTCCTTTAACTTTTCTTCTAAATTTTGACACCTTCATTATAGTTCATCAATTACACCTCAATTATACCTTTAAAATACTTCAATTCCTCATCAATTCATCCCTAAAACAATCCATAACCTAGGTTTTCCATACATTAAGAACAAAACCAATTCATTCATTAAGTTTCAAGCACATCTCATCATCAACCCTACATGCAATTCATCTCCAATCAATCATCATATATGTTATGCTCACATATATCACAATAAAGCAATCAATTACTTACTTCTTTAGCTCAAGGCCTCCTTAATTTAACAAGATAAGCCAGCCTCCCAAGCATTCGAACATACACCAAGAATAAGATGGAATGAGAAGGGTTTCTAAACACAAGATGAAGGCTACGAAATTTAACAAAACTCAACGTTTTTGGGAGGTTGTGTGACGATGTCGTTGGTGAGGGAATGAAGGAGAGAACAAAAGACCAAAAACATGAAGAAAGATGGTCATTTAAGTGTGAAATTCGTGGGGTACAAGTGTGTGGTGGAGAGGTGGGACACATGTCTTGCCACTTGTCAAATGGAGAGCCAAGTCATGTGTCTTCTTCTCATGCTTCCAATTGTCAACTAATGTTTGGTCCACTTGTCACTTGTTTTCCCAGGCTACTTTCCATTCATGTGCTCATGCCATTTTTCATCCAATTAGCTAAGCCACGTGTCACACATTCCTAATGCCACATGTCATCATTTCATAGGCCTAATCAACCTAAATTTCCATGTATCATTTTATCTAGCCCGCTAACATTTTTCCTAGACTAGATGCACGCATTACCTTATCAATCACATTATTATAACAATAAATTCCCAAGTCACTAATTATAATCCATCCAAAACAAAATTCAAAACATAATCAACACACAATTACATCATAATCATTAAAAATCTTTCATACCCCGAGATATGTCAAATGAGTGCATATACTATTTTTACAATGTCCTTAAATCATGATTCATGTATAGATGAAAATATGTTGCATGCAAATAAAATGCACTTCCTGAATTATCATATGATATAACTCAATCTAACAATTAAATCCTTAAGTGTAGAAACGAGTTATTACATTGGTCGATCATTGAAGGACATTGGTTAACCAATGGGACTATTTGGGTGACCAAATAAGCAACTAGAAAACTAACAAACTCATTGGAAAGCAAAAACAAATTGAATTTTAAAGATAATAGTCAATCACACCAAGATATCAGTTGATCAGTTAACCAGATATGTAACACCCCATATTAGGGGTTAGAAAATTAAGGAATTCCAGTGCATCGTATGCTTTGCATAATTGAGTATTCGTTGATATGTGCATATGAAATTTGACATATACAAATAATTGTACATGCATTCATGACATTTTTTCCTAATAAAATGGATTTATAAATGAGATTAAATTGTGAATTATGGATTATTGGTGGTAAAAATTTATTTAGAGACTATTAGTAATATTTTTGGAAATTTTAGGAATTTTCTGAAAATTTTGGGATATTTTAGATTAAGAAAAATAGACAAAATGACATTATGAATGTAACACCTATAAGAGGATGACAAATGGCCTATATGCAAGGAGGCCACGTTTTAATGGATTATTAAAGCACGTATCACAAGTGAGTAAGGAAAAAATGTTGTAGCTCTTTATTTTCTTTCGATTTTGCTTTGTCCTCACCGAAATCCTATTCTTCTCTATCAAAGCTGGGATTTTGCTGAAGAAGCAAGTAAGTGTGTTATAGTTTTTTGGATACTTTGTAACTGAATTTGATGATGTGTTAATGTTGGAAATAAATACATGCATGAGTTATGTATAAGTTGACTAGTTTTGGTGACAGTGATGAGAAAGATGAGTTGATAACATTGAGCAATGGAAGTGTAACTCTGATTGCATTTGGTTTAAAGAGAAACTTAGTGAAGTATACCATAGCAGAAAATGTGGAGCAGAACTGTATAATTATAGGTTCTGTTTTGATTTGTAAGTTGTTATTGTTATAACTTTAATAGTAGAGAGAGAAAGTTAGAAATGGTGAAATATATGTATGTATCAATTTTTAGTATTTGAATATAAACTTGGCTTTAATTTGTGTTGAGAATGAGCTTAGGTGATATGGAAGTGAAATAAAATGGTGAAAGTAAGGATACAGGTGTATGATGAAGATATGCAGAAAAATGTAATGTACAGTAATTATGCAGGAAAAACTGTAGGTGGGTTTTGATTTTGGTGTTTGGGTTGAATCTTGAGTTTTGAGTTGTATGAGAGTAAGATGGGAGTAGAAATACAAAGAATATAAGTAAGCAATGGTGTAGGAACCGTGAAATAAGGAAAGAGAGAGTGCAAAAAATGTTGTAAACAAATGTTGAAGATGATGAATAATTGTGAAAAATTTTTGGTTTTGGTATTTGTAACTAATCTTGCATTTTGAGGTGTTTTAGCATAAGATAAGTTGAATGGGTGTAAAAATGAAGAGAATATGAATTAGGGATGAATTAAGGAAGAAGAGAAGAAGATTTGCGATTTATGGAAAAATGGCTATTGAAGAAGATGGGAGTTCACGATTGTTCCACCTGAAGGGTTGACTCACCCTAAATAACTTTGCTTCTTTTGACTATAACTTTGTCATCCGACCACCAAATGACATGAAACTTAAACCAATAGATTACTAACACATTATTATACCTCTTCATAAATATTGGTAGCTTTATTAATTGATTTGAAAAAGATTGATTGGGTGAAAGTGAGGAAATGTGCTGGAATGTTATGAACTGGAGAATTTTCATTAAACATGCTTCGATATTTTGATTATAGTTTGACCTATAGATTTCCAAATGAGTTGATTATTAATTCAGATTAAACTTGAGACATATTTCTACAACTTTATTGAAGAAATAGAAATCTAATTCTGTCTTTATGACATTCAAAAGTGGCATGAAAGTTAGTTTTGGCTTAGACTATGGCACTACAAGGGACATAAATCATATGCTTTTTTATTGAATAAACTGTATCGATTTAGGCTGAATTAGGCTAAGGTGTCTTCACAAAAGTTATATCTTATTCTCTTATATTTAAATTGGTATAAAGCTTGTAATTTTTGGATATTGTAATTGAGATATATGGGTTGTAAAACTTGAATGATGATCAGGCTCTAGCCAAAATTTCCAATGTATATAGTTTATGGTATTTTGAGGATAACTCATTGAACAATAAACCAAATAGTATGATCTTGGTATCATGAGAAACTTAAGACATAGAGGAACATTTTTCTAGAAGAGAGTGTTATGGAAATACATCATGTTCTTAATCTTATTGATTATGCAAAGTTGACCCGAATGAGGTACTTCCAGCAAAAGCTGGAATAGTAATTGAATGTATGAATTTTGGAACTTTTGAAGTACAATTGATGTTTACATCAATTTAGTAAGGAAATATACCCGAGAATTTGTCATGAACATGCATCATACATATTTAGTATACATAAATGAATTCTTAATAATGCACAATGGTGATTGGTATATGTGTTAAATGTTATATAGGAACGCATAGAGCGACCACTTCTAGATATTGCCGAGACTTCGAGGCAATAAGCAATAAGGGAGATTTTGTGAGTAATCTTAGATGGTCACACCTTACTTTGTTTTGCTTGTTGAGTTTGAATTATGTTGATTGTGTTCTGAATTCCGGATAATGATTGTCTTAGGCGTTTGATGCATGTTTATATCATTGGAAGTGCTACTTGCATGTGAATATGATTGACTACTTACTTTGCACATGAAATGTCTGAAATGACTTTGTTTTGTTTTAAAACTGTTGAGTCCTAATTGTGGGTAAATAGGCATGCTTAGAAGGGTCTATAGTTGCTCCTATGACACTTCGATGTTGAGACTTCGATCTCTACTGTGACACTTCGGTGTTGAGATATCGATCTCTCCTGTATAAGTCCTGTCACCTGCTTCTATAAATAACTTAGCAGTCATTTGATTTTATTTTCTGATATATGTTTAATTCTGACATAAACAAAATTGTGTTCTGATTATGAAAGGTTTATACCCTCTTTGGATATTCAGCTTTGTTAAATATAAAATCTATTCTGAAATGCATTATGTTTGATTTATTGTTTAAACAATCTGTTAATGCATGCTTATGCTATTACATGATTCAGTATGATGAGTTATCACTTTATATATAGATTAGTTATTATTCACTAAGCTATATGCTTAGCACGGTGGATTTGTCCTGTGTAGGTTCAAAATGAAGATAATAAAGACTGGGACGAGTCAACCACAATAACCAATGGAGTCTAAGTCTTGTTTTAATAAGAATGTATTTTGAGTATATTTTGGCTTGTATATAAAGTGTATGATTCCGAATTATTGTAAGTTTTTATAATAACTATGTTTGAAGCTGGTTTCAGTTTTTATAACAAATTTGTATTAAGTTCATGCGATATAATGTATGTATGTTTTGAACAAGTTTAGAATGATATGTAATGTATGTCTGCTTTGCTTTAGTTTATGGAAGACATTGAATGCTTAGGTTTGTTTATACTATTCTATTCTTATTGTGTTCTGTGTGACACCCACATATCCTCTCAGGGGGAGGGGGGAGTTATTCAGGCGTCACAAGATAACTTAAAGAACCATTTTTAAAACTTAAATTAAAGTATCAAAACTTCAAGAAAATAATATTAAAAGATATATCTGCTAACTTAATATTAAAAAATAATTTGATCATATAAAAAGGCCTTATAAAAATAATTTATATTAAACAAAAATAATTTTCCTCTAATTAAACATAATTTATCCTTTTTCAAAAGTTTAGAGGAATAAAAACTTAATTGATACGGTCTCTTATTTTAGAGACTAATTTTCACACTTTAAAAACACCTTATTCATAATTCAAACTTAAATAATCATTGATTAATACTCAAATTGACACATAACTGCAAGAAATCACATATTTCTAAATATAAACTAATAGTTACCTCATGTTGAACATTGCTTATGAGAGATTTGAATGCAAATTCTCCTTGAATTCTCAATCCATTAGTTGAATCTCATCCTTCTCGTTGATGATTAATTTTAGGAGTTCAATCCTCCATATCTTACGACAACATCTTCAAGAATTTCTTAGAGGTAAGAACATTAGATTCAATAAGATAAAAGATATAAATTCTAAAAATAATACTCAATTCAATAGCTACTATCTCTACTATACATCATTTGCTCTTTTTGCTAATAGCCTTGTTCTTTTTAAGCTACAATTTTAAAGGTTTGCTTAACATTCTTCGCTTGATAAAGCAAAATCTATCAACATGTCTAAACTTAACACAAGAATAGCATACTATATTCTATGGGTAATGATGATGCATAAATGTATTACTTGAAATTCTATGTGTGTAAGCATAGTGAGGAAGTTTTCTTTATACATTAAATATGTTGAATGGTCTCCCAGGTTAGTGAAAAGTCTTATCATGATTATATATATGATGCCTATTATGAATGAAATCGTGATGCGTGCTTCTATTTAGGTGTGAATGGGTTTTTATATTATAATAAAAGTTATGCCTTTTTCTTTCCTTGAGAGTATTGAATTCTATTCCTAAGTTATGAGTAATTTATGAAGGCCTGAGGTTTGCTATTAGGTTGAGTCCTTATATATGTGTTATATGCATGTTTATATTTAGATGTCAATGCTTTATGCTTATTTTTCATCTTAGGAAATGGTTCTTCACTATGCAAATGTTTTCCTTTAACAAAAATAGTTTTAGTGTTAAAAGCAGTCTCACAGTTATATCCAAATCTATGTCTATTATTATAATTCTTTTAGGCTCCTAATATCCTTCTAGTTTTTCAATCCTTTTAACTTAGATAAATAATCTTTAGGGAATCCATTTCCTTTTTCAATGTTTCATTTTCTTGCCGTAATTCATCTAAGTTACGATTGTCATCAATAATCACATTTTTTTATTCTTTAATACTATGTAATTCACTTTCCATCTTTTCATTCTCACTCATGTAAGCATCTAACTCTTTTTGAACCTCCTTGATTTCGAAAGATAGTTTCTTCCTTTTCTTAGTCATGATTTCTAAACTTTCTATTAATTCATCATTTATTAAATCAACATCACTATCATCATTACAGGAATTAGGGTTGGATGTTACCTCATCATTGTCTATAACGGTAAAGCATGTATGAGCTATCTTTTCTTTTGAATGCTCACTTTCAGATTCACTTATATCATCCCAAGTTAATGGTTTTAGTGCCTTCTTCTCCTTTTTATACTTTCTCTCATACTTCTCATTATCTTCCATAAAGTCCATTCATTTGGAGAATTTCTTCTTTAAGAACTTCTTGAATTTTCTAGTAAGTAAGCCAATATCCTTTTCTTTTCTTTCACTAGTTGATGCCTCTTCCTCTTCGTTTGAATTTTCTTTTAAAGCTTTAAATGCTAAATTCTTTTTCTTTAAAAGCATCATCTCTTTTTGTGTCGCTTAAAGCCTTATTTTGTATGTTCCTCTATTGGTAGTGTTGTTAGATCCTTGGCTTCTTACATAGCCGTCACTTTAGCTTCTTATGTCTTTGAAAGTGACTTAAGCAACTTTATTACTAATTCAACATCAGTATAGGTCTTTCCAAGACTTTTGAGAGCATTAATAATATCAATAAATCTAGTATACACGCTAGATATGCTTTCATCATGCTTCATCTGAAACAATTTATATTTATATCTTAGCATACTTACTTCTCTCTACTTAACTTGATTTATACCCTCTTGAGTAATTTATAATGCATGCCAAATGTCATAAGCTGTTTCACACATTTAGATCTTATTAAATTCATTTATTCCTAAGCATAAAATAGGATGTGTATAGCCCTACTATTCAAGGATACTAATCTCTTATTTTGTTATTCCAATTCTTCCTTTAATTTAGGTGCTTCTATGTTATCTAAAATTATTGTATGAATGAAAGGACCTTTAGAAACTATTTCCTATAAGTTCATGCTTTTGGCCATTAGAAAGAATCTGATCCTAGTTTTCCAATAAAGATAAACATTGTTATAAAAAAACTGGTCTACTAATGCTTTGTCTCTCCTGGTTAAATGATGATGATGATGATGTTTTCAAATATGTCATTATGATCTTTATTGCCAAATTTTGTTATAAATACTAGCTTAATAAACCTACTATGATACCACTTATTAGTCCTTAATGGCACCTAATAGGGGGCAGATTGGGTATTTAAAATTTTTAACAAATTTTCTAACCAATGTACGTAATAAATAACAGTAAATATAAACAAGTATGAGAAAATTAGTTAATATAAATTAGTCAAACAATTAAGCAATAAATTAAAGAGGACAGGGAAGAAAGAGTATAAACTGATTTATAGAGGTTCAAAAAATAACCTTTGCTTACATTCACTCTCAAGAATCTTCTTGAAATTTCACTATAATTCTTCTTTCAAAGTAAATAATAACCTTTATACAATCTTTCTCAATAAAGAGGAATCCGTATTACAATCTTATTCTAAGGTGAAGAGAAACCTCAATACCATTTGGATCACCCACAAGTACAATGTTCAACAACCCACCAAAATATTACATCTCAAACATATCTCACTTATTCATTTGATAACTCCAAAATGGCCCACTCACACAAATGATTGAAAAACTCTTTGAATTGTGTGTATATAATTCCCAAAACTTTTTTGATACTAAAACTAATGAGAAAACACCTTTTTATAGTCTTTGGTACCCAAAATAGTTGTTTGAGATAAGAACTAGTTGTTAAAAAGGCTATATACACTGCAATGGTTGATCAATATTGCATATTAGTTGACCATTATGCATTTATAACACTAGATTCACTAGCTGTTGAAACATTAGTCTACCAATATACATATTAGTCGACTAATATGGCATGTTAGTCAACCAATACATCAACCAATGTTGCTACAAACTCTTAGTACATAAAATTTAATAACTTTAGCCTATATTAGTCAGACTACTAACTCATATGGATCGATTAGCCACCCTAAAAACATGATTTTAACAACTTTAAATGCTCAAAATCAATTTGTTTAATCTAAATATGATTAAAATACTTATCAAAATATTCATCAAAGATTATTTGAAAGATTAAAAGGCTTTTGTATTAAAATCAAAATCTTCAATGCCTCTTGATGAACGTAAAGACTCATGCAATAAAGTAAGATGAAATTATTATACATGATGAGCCTTTTGAATCATTAAATTAACAAAGTGATCTTACAAATAATAATAAAATATGTTAAATGACCTTGATGGATTTTTATTTCATTTTGATCTTCATTTCGTCAGTGACAAACTTCAACTTCTCTTTATAAACTTCATACTTTTTCTTTATAAACTTCATACTTTTTCTTAAGTTTATGGTTTTATTTTATTCTAATATTACTTTTCATCAAAATAATAAACACATTAGGAGTAATTATGTTTTATTATCATCAAAACATTAATTGAAACCTCCTTTGGTTCAACACCTTGGTTCATAGCTAGTTGTGTGTTTTTAAGTGTAACTGACTATAGGTCTTTTCCTTGTGAAAATGTTTTTCCCCTCTCTGCAACTTTACGTTGTTCATGATCCTTTGATGGTCAATTATCTATGATATAACTCTTCTGGTTATTTTCTCTATCTTATCTTTTGTAACCATCATCAAAATGTAAACAAGAGAGAGGGGAGGGATTTGTAAAAACCCATCTAATATCTTTATGTCTAATAACTATCATATCATACCCATTTTTATTAGAACTGACCTAACAAATTACATGGGCCACTATAGATTATTAAAAAATAATGTAACACTTTGACTTAGTATCCTAAACATTAAGGGGCCGTTTGTTTCTTTTTTTTTTTTTCCCGTTTTTTGTTTTAGTTTTTGTAAAAAGAAAAACAGGTAAGTAAAACGTGTTTGGCTTACTCTGTTGTGATTTTTTGTTTCTGAAAATAAAAAAACCACAACAGTTTTACAGAAATCAGAAAACATCGTTTCTCTGAATTTTGACAACATGTTTTCTTCAACAGAAAATCAACATATTCCTGCTTTCTATCTCGAAAATAATAATAATAATAATAATAATAATAATAATAATAATGAGTTTAATAATAATAATAATAATAGTAAGTAGAAAATTTATAACAATAATTAATAATATTATTATTATTAACAATAAATAATAATAATAATAAATTATTAAAAATTAATAATAATAATAATAATAATAATAATAA
>JANSVA010000006.1:38377133-38387943 GCA_025504915.1 Erythroxylum reticulatum | reverse complement strand
ATTTATTTATTGAGTTTTCCTATTTTTCACTTTCCTTCTTTCTTTGCAAGATTATTTAGTATTGTTAGTGGTTTTTCTACTATTAATACCCTTTTCCTGAGTCTCTTTTTAGCTTTAGTTTTTCAGTATTATTTTTCTTATTCGTATTCTAGTAAAAATTTTATTATTCTTCTTCTTTTTTCTACTGTATTTATCAATATTACAATTATTATTATTATTGTTGTTTTTGTATACCACATCATTCTTATATTGTCTCATTTGCATGCGGGTCCATTGGAAACAGTCTCTATACTATGTAGGGATAAGGCTGCGTACTATCGGACCTCTCCAGACCTTGCTTCATTGCGGGATTTCAGACTGGTTGATAATGATGATGATGATAAGGTCCTGACCATCTCTGCTAAACTTCACCGCCGATCTACTCCTGTGACTGTCAGCCAACTGTTGATCATGTTCCCTTCAACACTTCCTTGGCTAACTCTGTGTTTGAAACTATCATGTTTAGGGTTGAACTGAACCAAACTGACAATATCTACCATTAAACCTTTGGCTGCAGGGAAATGACTAGAACGAAGAAGACGACAATGAAGATAACGAAATATATGAGTTTTTCTCTATTGGGAGTTGTTTTTCATATTGCTCAAGCATTTTGCAAACTGAAAAAGAAAGGGGGTTAGGTCATTAAGAAAAACAACGTCGTCTACTAAAGAGTCACTAAATAATGTCGTTTAATTAATTAGAGTTTTGAATCTTAACCACTACTGATGTGCCTGATTAATTAACATCCCTTCACACACGGTACTACCACCTCAACAAAGATAACGAACACACTAACGTTGAGTTAGGAAAAAAAATTAAAAGTATAAATATTTTATTGCTACTTTTTAAAGTTTGGTATATAATTGAAAAATTGATAAAATTTTGAGTTTTTTTAATTAACCCTGTAAAATTATGATGCAAAAACGAAGTTGGTACAGGACGGGGAGAATTTTAAGCAAGACTATTGGTGTATACATTAATTTTAAATTATTATTAAAAATGTTTAGAAATAAGTAATTTAGTATAATTTTTAATATTATTTTCCTAGAAAATTAAGGTCGTGTATGAGCAATGTGCTCATAGAGTTGCAATATCTTGTAGGACATAATAAGTTCACATTTACAGTCATAAGTACGCCTTAAGGATGTAAATAATGAATAACGTTATTACTTGAATTCATAAAAGATATGTGCACGTGACTGTCATATAACATGATAAAATGAAGTCTCAAACTCTAAAAGGACAAAATACGACATGTCAACATAAAGTCTCAACCCAAAATACTAGCATACAAGTTGTGAAAATTCAATTGTAACGATAGAAAGTGCATATACAAAGTTTACAAATTTAACAATTATATGTGGTGTAGGTAATCTAATCAATTTGTACAATTGATGCTTAAGAGCTCATCACAAATCCACGATTATTCTTATGTCTTACATTTGGTCTACATTTTACTTCCATAACTTTCATCCTTAATCTTCTCGATTGATTATCAAATGTATTTTATAAATTGGAAGGCTGAATTTCAATTTTTGTTAATGGATTAGAGGATTAGAATGGTTTGGGTTGACTAATATTTAATGGATTAGAGTAGGGATTAGGAATATAGCCCAATTTGATCCAAAGTCAATAAATCCAATCATAGTTGATTGCGCTCAAGTTTAAAAGGGTCAATTTGGCCAGAATAACCCAAATTTAGTTTAAGAAAATTAATGTTAATTCTATTTAAACTTGAGAAAAATGATGTCAATATGTTTAACTACTTGAAAAAATAGACCAAAATAACATTAATATGTTTAGTTTTAATAGGATAATATTCTTTTGGTCTTAAACAGATCGAGTTTTGGATTGTTTAAGCTTGATCAGGCCAAACTTAGGATGTTTGATCTAAGCTTGAGTTAGGTTTTGGACTAGATTTAAGTTGAGAAAAAATTCAAATCAAGTATGGCCCAAACCATTGTCGTCTATAGATTGGATAGCTTAAACAATTGAGTCAGAATAATATCCTAATTTTGATACTCAAATACTTCAATATATCTTTCTCTCATTTGTCATTAATAAAAATATATTTATAAAGAACATGAAACATTAAAATATTTTATGATATATGGAGACCATTGAAATAAGCTTAACAAGTAGACTTCAATTTTGTTAGAATTTTCCTAACATTTTAAATAGTCTTCTTGATGTAGTCAAATATTGATCAATATCATAAACGGTCACCAAACATCAATGAAAAGGTAAAATTTTCGCTTATTCTAATTAAGTTTTGGGAATTTTGCTTTCTTAGGCATGACAATTCCTTGTGTGCTCTAAATTATGCACACACATAAAATGATTGAATATTAAATAATAAATTAAGAAAAAATATTTTACCTTGAAATATGTCTACTCACTTAATTGTCCCAGTGATACTTTATATTCTTGATAAGCGTAAGAAGTGAACATTATTTTTTTAATGGTAGTATAAATCACATGTATGTTTGTTATAATTGAGTCATTTGAAAACCTAATTCTAATAGTTATATTGGTATTTGGTGTTGTAGTTGTTATTTCCCCTATCTTTCCTCTCCTTTTTGTAGGTTGCGAAGAACAACTTTTAATATTTTAACTTCCAATTCCAATTAAAAAAGTATTAAATCTCCCTATTTTCCTCTAAATTAACATCTCAACATTTAAAAAATCATAATTATAAACGCATAATTAAAGATATAAAATTATAGATGCATAATGTACTTATCTCGATATAATAAGGTTTTTTTAAAGGTTAATATGATTTATATCTTTTTTTCTTATGATCAAGCTCCTAATAGTGTTGACACCTTATTGCAACTCCTTTCTCACTTAATTTGTGAAGATTCCTAAGCTCTTTATCCTCATTCCTTTTTCTTGCTCTCTTTAGCAGACTTGGCATTTTCTTTACAAATAAAAGGCAGAAATATTAAAGGTATGAAAACTTGGGCCACAAGTTTGAACCATGAGTCGGCTCGTTGACCATTGATAAATCTTTATATAATACTCTTTCTTATGCAAGTAGCTCATATTGTAACAGCCTAAACCACCCGTCTACAGATATCGTCTGCTTTGGGTTACCCCTCGGGCCAAATCCCTCACGGTTTTGCTCTTCCCACCTTTGGGAAAATACATCTTAAGGAGAGAGGTATCCATATCCTTATAAGGCATACTTAGTTCTCCTCCCTAACTTATGTGGGATCTCACACTCTCTATGCCCTTTAAGGCCCAGCCTAGCTGACACAATGGTTCGAGTACCAGCTCTGATACCATTTGTAACAGCCCATATCACTCGCTCACAGATATTGTCCACTTTGGGTTACCCCTCGGGTCAAAATCCTCACAGTTTTGCTCTTCCAACCCTTAAGAAAACATGTCTTAAGGGGAGTGGTATCCATCCCTTACAAGGCATATTTCGTTCTCCTCTTCAACCGATGTGGGACCTCACACATATAATCATCAGTAGTCTCTCTATAAAAGTTAATACGTGTAATTGCATACTTTTAGGGAATCCTTGCTAATGGCCAAAAACAAACTTCTTATAAAAATATGACACTTATACATTGAAATCTCCATTGGATTTATTCAGACAAAGTGTTAACTCAAATTGATTTGCCTCAAGTTTGTTCCTTATTTGAAGGCAAAATTAATCACTTGAATTCTGTATTTTCTCCCTTTTCTTATATATCTAAGTCATTAAGATTGCCATTATTGAATAAAAAAGAAAATTTAACTAATATTTTGATGATAATAAAATATAATTACAAGTAATAAGTTTATTATTTTGATGAGAAAGTAAAATGAGAATAAGTTATAGTTATAAACTCAAGAAAATAGTTCATAAAGTTGATAAATCAAAGTTGAAGCTTACAATCAGCAAAAAGAAGATCGAGTTAAGAACAAACAAAAACCAAGGATCATCAAAGTCATTTTACCTTTTGTTTTATTAATTATGAACTCATTTTATTAACTTGGTAACCTTAAAGGCTCACTATACATAAATATTTCATCTGCTTCATTGCATAAGTCTTTTTCATTCAACAAGAGGTGTTAAAGGTTTTGCTTTTAAGAAAAGTATTTTAATCTTTCAAACGCTCTTTAAGGAAAACTTTTGGAAGCTTTTAAATCATAATTGCATTAAAAAAATGAGTTTGAGCATTTGAAGTTATCAAAATTGATGTATTGAGAGTTTATATTAACATTGATTAATATATTAGTCGACTTATGTGTCACATTGATCGACCATTATCCTTATTAGTAAACCAACGTATCAATGACTATTGAATATATGCATTCAATACACATATATGCTATATCGATTGACCAGTACTCTACAATTATTCATTGCAAAATCCTATAAATACATGTTTTCTCATTGTTTCTTACATCAAGAGGCATTTAGGTGTCTTTACAAACATTTCAAAATGTTTTTTAATCATTTAAGCATAATTATATCCTATTTATATGAGTAAGCCACTTTAGAGTTATCAAATGATAAAGTGACATATTTTAAGTTATAGGCTTTGGCTAGGGTATTATATTATTGTACTTAGGGTGTTTCAAGCGGCACTGAGATACCTTTTCTCTTTAAAAGAAGATTGTAAAAGAATTCCTCTTTACCAATAAAAGATTGTATAGAAGTTATTCTTGGCCTTGAAAATAATTATTATATAATTTCAAAAAGAGCTTTAGGAGTAGACTTGGGCAAAGCATTTTTGTCAAATCACTATAAATCTATTATTTAAGAAATTTCTTTATTCTTATATATATGCATTGATTGTTGTTAAATTAAGTTCATTAGTTAGAAAATTTCGTTAAATTTTGTAAACATCTAATTCAACCCCTCTTAGGTACCATTAAAGACTAACAAATGGGATCAGAGTGGGTTCATTAGACTAGCATTTCAAATAAAATCATATAAAAAAAGATCATATTGGCATATTGAGGATTATCATCATTATCATTCAACCAAGAGGGACAAAAAATTAATAGAGTTGCCTTATTTAATGGAAATGACTACCCATATTGGAAAACTAGAACGAGATTTTTAATGATCAAAAGTGTTGATCTATAGAAAATAGTTTCACATGGTCACTTTATACCTACAAAAATTGTAGATAATAAATTGTCCCAAAATTAAAGAAAGAATGAGAACCTCAAGATAAAAGATTAATTTCCTTAAATACTATGGTCATAAATACCTTATTTTATGCATTAGAAAGAAATGAATTCAATAGTCTCTATGTATAAAATAAGTTATAAAATTTTAAATAAATTACAAATTACACATGAGGGCATAAATCAAGTTAAGAAGAGTAAATTGAGCATGTTAACCCACTATGATATATTGTTTCAAATGATTCATGATGAAAGTATATCTAGCATGTACATTAGATTGATTGATATTATTAATGCTCTTTGAAGTCATGGAAAGACCTATACTAATGTTAAAATTGTAAGAAAGTTGCTTAGGTCACTTTTGAATACATAAGAAGCTAAAGAGATAGTCATACATGAAGCTAAATATCTACTAACATTACCATTAGAGGAACTTACTAGATCTCTCCTTATGTACGAAATGAGGCTCCAAGAAACACAAGAAGAAACAAAACTTCTAAAGAAAAAAGGACTTAGCATTGAAAATCTTAAGGGAGGAATTAACTGAAGAAGAGATCTACAAATGAAAGTGTTGATGAAGACATCACCTTTATCACTAGAAAATTCAAGAAGTCTTTAAAGAGAAAGATATAAAGGATTCTATAGAAGGTGGATGTGATTCAAAGGTGTAAATACTCTAACATTATTTGCTTTGAATATAGAAATCTCAACCATATAAAGTCACAATATCCTTAATTCAAATATAATGACGAATGTGAAAGAAACTATAAAAATACAAAAAGGACAAAAACAATAAGAAAGTACCTAAAGCCTCAACTTGGAATGACACAAGTGAATCCAAAAATGAGTATTTAGAAGGAGAGATAGCTCATATATGCTTTACAACTATGAAAAATGATGAGGTAACATTGAACTTTAATTTATGTGATTGTGATAGTGATAATGATAGTGATTTGACATAAATTAAAATATTAAATGTTTATAAATCATGAGTAAAAAAAAGAAAGAAATTATCGTTTAAACTCAAAGAAGTTCAAGAACAATTGGAAGCATGCATGGAAAAGAATTAAAAGATTAAAAGTGAATTGCATAAAATTAAAGAAAAATATGATCATTAGTGGCAATCGTGTATTAAACACATTAATGCATGAAAATAAAAAACTAAAAAAGGAGTTCAACGTTCTTAAGGATTCATTATCAACATTCATTAAAGGGAGTAAAAAACTAAAAAACATGTTATGTGTTGAAAAAAATTATGGAATAATATATACCCATAAAAGTGAAGCCAATTCTAAAACTACGTTTATAAAGGGAAATATTTGTATGGAAAAGAAACATTGCCTAATTTGATAAATAACTATGAAGCCTCCATATCTATGTATATAGATACATATACCACACCCAATAGGACTCATTCTAAGAGCAAGCATCATACCTTCATATATGACTCATAATCTAGGAGTATAGTTTAATACTCTCAAAGGAAGAGTATGCATAACTTCTATAATAATATGCAAACCCACTCATCTTACCATCCTATGAGAACATGTAATTAAAGTAAGATACCTCATTATGTATATACACAAAGAGGTCCAAGCAATCCACGTATGCATCATCATCACTCACGTAACATTATATGTCATTTTTGTGGTATATATAAGCATGTTGATATGTTGTTTTATCAAACAATTTTCAATTGAGTTTCCAAATTACAAATAAATGTGAGAAAGAAAGGGTTATTAAATGTGATCATAAGTCCTGTAAATATATTATACATTTGTAAATTTAAATAATTAATTATTTTATTTAATTATGATAAGCTTATTGAAAATTATCCAATTATAACTCAAGGTTGCTGAGTTTAACAATCATATTAGAAGTTTTTTTATTTTTAGAAACAATAGAATACCAATATTGCAGTCAAACTTGTTTGGATTTTTTTTACATTTTTCTTCATGTTAGAATGGGAAACAAAGAGCCCTCTCCTTGTGAACCCAACTATATAAAATATGTCCCTTAGCAGATGAATGAGATTGGTGTAGTTAGACTTATTGATTTTTATCTGCAAAGCAATTTGATTATGTTTTCCAAAGGTACATATCAGACATATTCGAGCATTTGATTACTTTACTACTTATCTCCCATCATTAGTATAGACTTATATAGCCAAGATATTACGTGGTTTATTATTTAAATACTTATTTATTATCTGCTAGTGGACAACAAGGTCCTATTTAGAACTATTCTACAACATAGTTTCCTTTTTTCTGACTAAGTTATTAATATAGGATAAATTAATTACTTATTATATTAAGACATCATCCTTGTGGAAGCTCATATCATAACTTTGATCTAAGGTATATATTGTTTTCTCATCATCTGATACCTACTTACACATTTCCATTTATGTATTGTCACTTTTATCTGCCATTATTGGCTAGGTATAGGTTGGACTTAGGAATCACATTTATTATAAAGAAGAAAAGATGGGAAATTTTTATTCATATGATTTTTTATTCATACGTTCATACCCTTAGTAGTAGTTTAGGCTAGCCAATGCATAATTGATATTCTTTGCAATGTAAGAGTGATATTTGCCTATAGATAAGATTTTAAATTGTCATTTGTAATTATAATAAGTTGTGACTTACTTTAAGAATTATTGATGACGAGAATAATACTTTTGTTTTAAAAGGAACTCAGACCATCTAGGATGTAAAGCAAAATTTTCTTTCTCAACTTTTCTTATAGTTATAGGTCTAATTAAAAGTTTAGTAGCTTGATGAAGTTGCTATAAAAAATAAAATATCTCATAAAATTCATGAATTTATTAATAATTAACCTCGTTCACCCCTTAATTGCAATCACATAATCTCTTCCACTTCTTGAATGATCAAAATCCATACTTGAAAATTATGTATAGGCTATCATTTTTTGGCTGTTGCATTCTTTCATTTAAAAGCAATTATAAAAAGGGCTAAAAGTCATAACAAGTTAGGCAATAAAGCAAGCGTACAAATTGTTAACTGATCAATGCACATTCACCATCTACAAAAGATGTTTTGTTCTTTTCTTTAACAGATCATAATCTATACTTTTGGAATGACATTAAGGGTTCGCAATTTTGTCATGTTTTTTCTCATATTGGACTTTGATTATATTTGATGATGATGTTCAAGTGAGTGTTTTTAGACATACTTTGTCCCTTGAAATAATTTCTATTACATAATTAAAGATAGTTTCTCGAACCACTAATTTAAGTTACTTTGCACACATAGGAGGTTTCTTAATTAGTTTTCTCCTGGGTTGTACTATTGCTTCATCCTCAATTTAATTGGATAGAAACTTGACATCTTTATGTTAGTGCTTATGTAAAATTCAAACACAAGGCCTACCATTATGTATTCTAGGTGAATGTGGTGGTTTTTCTTATTAGTTGGTAAGGTTTGACGCTCCCTTTGTAACAGCCCATGTTTTATGTTTCCTTTTAAAGAAACTTAATTGTCTTCTTTATTAATGCAAAATGTAGTTTGACTCGAAGATTGGTGATATCATTCAAAGGAGAGAATGGAAATAAGCATTGCAGTTGGTGCCACTACCTAATCTACATGCCAACCTTAAGATGGAAATGTGTAATTGATGAGATAATGATCATTCACTTCTCTAGTTTCGATTTATTATTCCCATTCATTTTTTAGGATTGTTGTATTTTTCTTCCATAATGTAACATGCACAGTATATCAAAATAAATTGGGATTCTTGATGGACATCTTCCATCTCTAACAAGACATTTTGTTTGGTGCTCATGTAAAATTCAAACACAAGGCCTATTAGCGTGTATTATGGGTGATTGTGGTGGTTTTTCTTATTATTTGGTAAGGCTTGATGTTCCCTTTGTAACAACCCATGTTTTATGTTTCCTTTTGAAGAAACTCAACTGTCTTCTTTGTTAATGCATAATGTAGTTTGATTTTAGGATTGGTGATGTTGTTTAGAGGAGAGAATGAAAATAAGCACAATAGCTAATGCCACCACCTAAGGTGTGGGCCAACCTCAAGATGTAAGTGTGACAACTGATGAGATAATGATCATCCATTTGTATAGTTTTAATTTCTTAATCCTATTCTTTTTCTAGGATTGCTGTATTTTTCTTCCATAATGTAATATGCACAGTATATCAATATAAAATAGGATTCTCAATGTACATCTTCCATCTCTAACAAGGCACACAGTCCCTTTTCAATTAATCCAATTAATGTATGTCATGTAGCTTTATCAATTTGTCACATGATAGCAAAAATCACATTGCTAACTGTTAAGTCACATAAATTGCACATATTTTGAACTTAATTTTCATTAAGGTGTAGAAATTATTATCCGAAATTAATGGAATTGCTCTATAATTGTTTACAGATAGTTTTCAATACCTTAGGGACGAAATAGGATCCAAAAGATGCAAAAGAAGGAAGAAAATTCGAAAATTCTCAAATTTACAGAAATTCAGAGATTAAGCGTGGGCACGCCTAAGGATGGAATAATTCTGCAGTTAAAATTTCAGAAGTTGATTTCAAGTAAAACACAATCTTTGAAGATTTTATTGCCATCTTTCAAGGGAGTCATCGACGGAAATTAGAAGTGCACCTTATCTAGACAAAATCAAGGGAAGATAATGAAGAGATTAGCATCAAGAAGGGAACTTGGGATGATTGTCGTATATATATATACATGTATTAGGGTTAGAGAGAAAATCATCGTATGTTTTAGCTACTTTGGCTGCCGCACCTTCTGTTCTTCTTGCTTTTACGTTTCTGCAGATTTCATTAGGACTTTTCATTTATTTTATCAAAGACCAGGGATGGAGACATCTTGCTTTGTTATTTTCGTTGCTTTTAATTTAATTATGAGTAGCTAATTCTCTTATCTTGGTTGAGGGAACCATGTTGCATGTTATTATGGTGAGATAATTTAGATATATTTCATGATTGTTAATGAACATTGAATGTCTTCAAATCTATCTTTCCAATTGAATTCGTTAGTTTCTAGGTGCGCAACTAGAGATTAATTGGTTCAATAGCTAGGTTAACGGAATATGACGTTCAATTTCGGTAACCATAAGTAGCAATTAGGATTAGCCTCTCTATGTTAGAGTCGGAAAATTCTAAGGAGATATTCGCTTGATTGATTGCATGTCGTACATGTTTATCACTTGTCATTGGTTCTTGATTCTTAATGCTATTATTCAATTACACCTATGATCGTATCTAGGTTATTTTTTAATAAGAATGCTAGGATACATGTTTCTAGTCATTACCCTTCAGAGAAAATTTCCCCAATGAATGTTTATTAACAATTATAATTTTATGTCGAGGATTCATAATAGCATGATAATATCGGTGACCCGAAACCAAGGTATTTTCTCATTGATTTTCAGATTTAATTATTATTTCGATTTGTGATTTTTTCCTTTGATTTTCTATTATTGTCGTGATTAAACAAAACCCCCCTCTTTATTTTTGTTATTTGTTCTGTTTGAACTCGCTAACCTTTATCGTTAAAAATTTCTCGTGGGAACGATATCTGCTTACCGCTACTACATTAATTTGTTTTAACGGAAGTGAATTCTTTTATATTTGGTTGC
>JANSVA010000006.1:38356904-38369411 GCA_025504915.1 Erythroxylum reticulatum | reverse complement strand
CCACCAAAGGATTTTGTTAACCTAGTTGTCCTTGAAGAACAAGAGGTAAATCAAATTGGTTAAGGATACAACAATAAAGAAGATAGATTGCTAAAGGAAAAGTTTTAAAAGCAAAGGATTTGGATACATGAAGAAGGAGAGGATAGTGAAGCGAGGATTTAATGTTGTTGCAAAGGAGTCAGTAATACTCTTCATGTTGTTTATGTTTTTTATTATCCTTTTACCATCTCATGTATGGATTGGCATGATGATTTGGATTTGTTGCGTCCGCTGGAAAAATGATTTCTTAAAAGTTTTGAGATCTATCGTTTCTCCAAATATAGCATGCTTTCTTTTTCCGATCCAACAATTTAGGTATGGTTTAAAAGAGGACTTCAAGATATACAACTTCTAGGAAGATCTTGAGAAGAGATTTTGATGTCTAGAGGGTGGTCAAATGTTCAAGTTTCTTTAAGTGACCCGTAACGGTCCGTTTAAAGGATATGGATGTTTGCCTAAAAGACATTCACGAGTCAAGTGATCCTAATTGAGGCTTAAATGGGTCTTAAATTGAACCTAGAATGATCCTTAGTTTATGTGACTAATTTATGATAGGTTTGAAGTGAAAATGAAGGTTTTAACTTAGTAAATGAAGGGATAATATCAAAGGTCGCAAGGCATGAGTATAATGGGAATAAAGATGTTCATATGATTGTAGCTATGATTCAAAGCAGTTGAGTACTATGTATTATGTGATTAATTGTGAATGAGAATTAGATATTATGAGATTATATGAGGTTAGAAAAGAGATGACGAGAAATTGAGTTATGATATAGAGTAACAAAGTGTTTTTGAGGTGTAAGCTTATGAATAAGCTAGACACATACAAAAGTTAAAGATTGAATGGAGAATTTAGAACGATCATTTGCAAATGAAGTGTAAATATAAGTTCAATTAGATAAATATGAATCATGAAATGAGAACATAAGAGGTGAATTTAGAAATAATTCCTGGGATAGTCTTTGAGCATGCATTACACATTACACATATACATGTGTGTAAAACTGAATGATTATATGATTGTGCAATTAATAATGTGTATGTAATATGTATTTTGCAAAATGATGATATAGGATAGAACGTCCCCATATAGACGTTTCCGGATCATAGAAGCTAATGCTAATCTGAAGTGTATTGTGAGTAGACCTAGATGGTCTTGCTTTATTGTTTGTTTTGTTTAAGTTATGAATTTGAGTAATTATGAATAAGATGTGAATGTGATTTGATTGCGTGACTCCGGATAATGAAGATCCATGGTTTCTAATGTTCGAATGCAATATTGAAGTGCTACTTATATGTGAACATGATGAAATAAGTGCTTCTAAATGTGATCTTTGAACGTCGGACCTAGTTCTAAAGAAACATGCGAAAATGCATATGAATGAAAAAGTGTTACTCAACAATGATGTTGAATGCCAGACTTTGGGTCCGATGGAAAATGTGAATTAAATATGAATATGTAAACATGTGACCGATTGAGCATATGATATGTGATGCATTTCATTACATGAATGCTTGAAACATAAAGATAGTTGTGATTGGAGTTGCCACCAAAAAAGATCTTAAAGCTCAGATTGTGGAAAAAGAGCTTAAAGCTCAGAAAGTATATAAGAGCCAAAGGCTCACTATGTAAAATGAGCTCGATATCCCTAACGGATATGGGATAGTTATCAATAAGCCCGGTATCCACAATGTATACGGGACAGTTTAGGCACTAGATCATAACAAAATAACAAACGAAAAATGAGTCTCATGTGCACTGCATATGTATGATATGAATGATTATAATGCGTTGAATGTAAAATGTGAAATGATTGATCAAGTGTATATGATTCAATGTGATGATTAGATAAATGATGTGAATTATGTGTTATATGACTGAGTGAGCCATTGAGGATGGTCACTCATTGAGTTTGCAAAACTCACCCAAAATTTGCAATATTTTTTTCAAGCCCAAATAGAGTTACCACGTTGGGCAAACGGGAGTATAACCACTGCATTCAAGTAAGAGATAGAGGTCGAGATCAGTTTATGTCTACATTTGTATTTTCTTTATGTTGTATCAAATTGAGTCTTCTGCAATTATTATAATTTGTGTATTTGAATATTTATGTTTTGTAATAACTTTCCAAATTGAAAATGTTTGTAAATGATTTTGCAAAGTAATGAAATTATGACTATAAGTATTTTGTATTTGTAATGGGCCCAAATGGCTATTGAAATTCTGATGATTGTATTCCTATGATTGAAAAAGTTTATGAATAAAGTGGGCCTGATTTGATTATTGACTTTGGCATGTGTGTGTTGTTTAGAAAAGAAATTTGTAATGAGATTTTGTTGACTGAATGTGCTAGCATGCCACCCTTGCAGGGCAAGTTCTCAGACATCACTGAGGATGTCGAGTATGTGTCTTGCAAGAGTGGGGTGCTACTGTAACATCCTATTTTCATACTAAGGGTTACAATCTTAGATTTTTGTAACTGAGAAATAGCAATGAGAGATTAGAAAAATTCATTTTATACTCATACATAATGTTAGTATACACACACACAAACTTGAATTTTGCACACATTATGATGATTTGTTCATGCACTCATTTGACATTTTTCTGGGTATAAAAGATTGTTTTTACGCAATTATAAAGTGAATTATGGATTATATGTCTTTTAAAAAATTAAGTTGGTGTATATAAGTAGTAATTTAGAATTTTTGGTGAAATTTGAGAATTTTCAAAATTAAAGGTATTTTTAGACTAGGAAAAATACCAACTGGTGAGATAATTGATGAATAATAGCAGAAATAAGTGCCAGATGGTTGTAAAAATTTTGATGAATGACATTAGAATTTAATAAAATATGTAATTGAAAAGTGGGAGTTAATTGGATTAGAAATTGTAGATAAATGGACTGTTCATTTATGATCTTCGTCTTCTACATTTCCACGATACTTGTAACTCTCACTATTGTGATTTTTACCATCATTTTTCACATGTTTCTTCAAGATCATGTGTCTTCTTCTTGAAGAAGAATCTAATCAAGATCATGTGTCTTCTTCTTGAAGAAGAATCTAACCTACTCCACCTTCTATGTTGATGATCGAATGATACTAGAAAAACTAGGGTTAAGTGTTATTTGAAGATCTTGAGGTAAACAAGTAAGTATAAAGCATTACTCTTCTTTATTTGTTGAACGAAACATGTTTTGATTATAGTTGCTAAAACGTGAATTAGTAATGTGGTGTCTTGAAATGGGAAGAATTAAAGTGATAGTTAGAAGTGAAATGAAAGTGGAAATGAAGTTGAACACGTGCAGAAAGTTGATGATGAATTTATATATATATATATATATATGTTCTATTTTAGTGTTCATAATCAATCATGGACTATAATTTATTTATGGATGATATTGAGCTGAAATGGAGTTAAGAACAATTATTAAATGAGGTAAAGTTGATGATCTATGCATTAGATATGATAGATATAAAATGTAGGAGTTAAAAATCTGGAAAAATTGAAAGAGAATGGTTGGAGTATGTTAGATGGAGTGTTTTCACTGAACATGCATCTATATTTTGGCCATATCATGATCTATAGATATCTAAATGGGATGATTTTAAGTTTACATTAAATTAAAGACATATGGATATATCTTTCATGCAGAAATCGAATTATAATACCATCTCTGAGAGTTTAAAATTTTAGCTTGAAATTGAGTACAGTGTGTTATCGCCATTTGGGAAGAGTCTGTAGTATTTTAGAAATAACTTGCATAATACTGAAGCAAACTGTATGAAATTTATGACATTAGGAACCGAATACATAAAGGAACAATCTTTAGAAGAATGTATTGCCTAAATACTTCATTTACCTTGTCAAAATTGCCATTCAAAATTGACCCAAAATCGGTTTTGGAGAAAAGCAAGAATGTGCTTGAATAATGGAATTATCAGGTAGTTGTACACGATTTTGAAAGAGAGGAACATCAAGGAGTTGCACGATTGTGAACAAACATGATCGTGAGAGAGAGGGATTGTCAAGTGGTTGCACGATCATGCACAAGTATGATCGTGACAGTGAAGGTGCATTGCTGTTTGACAACTTTCAACACCCTTCACTCTTTTGACCATAACTCCTTCTCTAGACGTTCAATTAACTTGAAATTTGAACCACAAGATCCTCACACATTTTCCTTCCTCACCACCAAATTGCCATCTAAATTCACTAGTAATGGATTCATAAAAGGTTGATTGATGGAATTAGGAAGATTAAGTTTCGCAAGATATGTTATATGAATGTATCTCAATTTGGAAGTTATGAGTTATTAGTGATATAAAAGTATTCTTACAAATGCTAATACGATTGTAAGGAGATGAGTAATTTTTATCAAGTAAGAATGAAGAAGAGTTTAGATATTGTATGATCTTATAAAGTTAGAATAACAATGGTGAATTATTGATCGATGATATTATAATAATCAAGTGTATTAAGCTATAAACCTTAGTGTATGATTAAGTGATGAACTTAGAATAACCAAGTGTTCTTGAGATGTAAACCTAAGAATAAGCTAGACACATATAAATGATAAGGTTTGAATGATCAAGAGATGTGATTAAGGAAACATACCCAGAATAGTCAAATTGAACTAACGTTATACATTGCACCTATACATATATGTACAATTGAATGTTTATGTGATTATGCAGTTCATAATGTGTGAGAAATATATGTATTGCCTAATGTTGATATACAGGATAGAGTGTCCTCATCCAGGCCTTTTCGGATCAAGGGAGTAAATGCTAATCTGGAGCGTATTGTGAGTTGACCTAGATGGTCTTATTTTTATTGTTTGTTATGTTTTAAATTTCTGTATTGAATTAATACTGAATGTGAATGTGATTTAGACAATTCCGGACATTAATAGTCTGAGGATTTTGACAAATGTGAGAACATAGGATGTGCATCATTGAATGTCAATATAAATGAAATAAGTGGTTCCCAACATTTTTGTTGAATGTCGGACATCGATCCGATGATAAATGTGATTGTGAATGTGAAACTAAAATTAAATGATTGTTAGAATATATATAAATGTGATGCATTTAATTACATGAATGCATGATAACATAAAGGCTATTGTGATCGAAGTAGCCACTGAAAAGGAGCTTAAAGCTCAAAATATGGTAAGAGCCCCTGACTCACTATGTAAAATGAGCCCTGTATTTCCAACGAATAGGGGTCAGTTATTAATGAACTCCATATCCATAATGGATATGGGACATTTGTAGGTTCTCAGTTAGAACATTAACTATTAAAAGTGAGTCTCATGAGCATTACATATACATTTGATATGTATGATTCAAATGGTTGAAATAAACAAATTGAATAATTTCTGAATGTGAAATATGAATTAAGTGAATATGAAATGTATATTAATCAACATAATGAACTGATGAAGTGATGTGAATTTTGTGAGTATATGAATTCATGTGTTATGTGATTGAGTAAGCCATCGAGGATGGTCTACTCAATAAGTTTGTAAAACTTAACCTAAAATTTTCAACATTTTTCAGGCTTAGGGAAGATCTCCAGTTAGACAAATTGGAGTCCAGTCACCGCATTCGAGTAAAGGATTGAGGTTGAGATTAGTTCGTGTTTGCGTAAAGCTTTCTATTATTTTCTTTTATATTTTAAAAATTGTATTCTTTAATTACGATACAACATTTATGTGAATTGAAAAGTGTACTAACAGTATGATTGGCAATGTTTTATAATGGCCCCAGATGATTATTGGAATATATGATGATTTGTTAATTGTTTGTAATATTTTGGATTGAAATTATTTTTGAATAAAATTGGTTAAAAAAGGTTTATTGTTTCTTCTAAATATGGGTGTGATGCATGACAAATTTGCATTGAGTTTGTTCTATCATGCCACCCTCGTAGAGTATATTCTCAAATACGATTAGTACATTCAGAAATATGCACTATAAGAGTGGAGACACTAAAAATGTCAAGTTTTGAGGGAATTCTCAGAGTTTTTGCACCCTAGAAGGAAGAAAGAAGAGAAGAAAAAGTTGACTCGACTTACTTCCCAAATTAGGAGTTTCTCGACGTCGTTGCCACCTGTCATTCATTCAATTTCATATTTCCTATTATTTTCAATTTTATTATTGTATAAAAATGGAACAATAGTTGATGATAGGATTTTTGGATGTTGATGATATTCTAAACTTACCTTCGGGTTTTATCTTTGATTTAATGAAATTTGATTATTTACATTTTACTAGATTTATTATGATTTAATATCTACAATTGCATAATTCAATGATAAACTAAGAGGGTGAATAAAATGAAAATTAATTAAATTGGGCTAACAAAAGTTAAGTGGTTTAATAGCTAGAATTAAATCAAATCGGTAAATTGTACGAAGAGAGATCTTGCATAAGTTTCCAACAGTTTATTAGAAAACTTCAGATATAATTAGGGTTTTGGATAGGTTTTTAATTGAGAAATTGCAACTTCCATAATCTAATTAGGGTTTATAAATTAGGGTTAATGATTATAACTTGAGAGAGAGCTAAATTGGTAGTTCCTTAGGTTGATTATTGAGTGTGCATTGCAATTGTTAAATGGTTAATATTTTTGGGATTAATTCTTGAATTGATTAAATTGAATTCTTCTTTTAGTTTTGTTACATTTTAAATTTTTGCGATTTATTTTAGTTTTAAATTTTAGGATTAGATTATCCCTCCTCGTGGGCTCGACACATTAGATATTACACGAATGACCCATGCGATTACAAATTATTGAGGTTAATTAATTAAAACTTACATATATCGAAATAACCCGATCAAGTTTTGGGCATCATTGCCAGAAGGCGATTAGTTTAATTCTTTAGTCTAAGGCCTTTTCACTATCTTTTGTTTTGTTTTTTAAAGAAGAAGTTTGGAGCATAAAGTTGAGACACAACAAGACATCTTAAATTAAGAATGAGACATTTGAAGAGCTAGATGGTAAGAAGAAATGGAAATAACAATGATGGAAGATAGATATTATAGGGGGCGAGGAACTTTTGCGAACTACAATAAGGCATAGTATGGTTAGAGAAGTAACAATCCTTATTGGAACATGTACACTTCGGGGTAGCAAAACCACCCAAAGATCTATTGGTCTAACAATGAAAGTATCCATATAGGACATGATGACCTATTTGAATTTCAATAATATGATTCCAATTCATGGGATTCCAAATTGGAAAAAATCATGGATAAGTTAACAGACATGGAAGAGAACTAGAAAAGACTAGAAGAGTAATTTAATCAAGTAACGAAAAATCATGCTGCTTCTATTCATAACTTGGCGATTCAAGTAAGATAGATTTCCCATGAATTTTTTAAGAGAAGTATGGAAGATGCTCTAAGTAATATGGAATTATACCAACGAGAACAATATGAGGCTATCACAGTTAGAAATAGGAAAGTACAAGAAGAACCAATAGAAGACCAAGCTGAGGCCTATCTTGTTGAAGACTAAGAGATGAGAAAATATGATGAAGAAAAGAATGACAACTCTCCCTATTATTCCCTAGATCTTGGTATACCATGCTTGAACATCCAAAAAACTGAGGTAGTTTTCCATGAAGAGAATCTCATCATTCGAATCAGTGATGACCAAGTGACATTCAACATGAATGATGTATTAAAGAATCCGGAGGAGGGTGACTCATTTAGAAAATTTGATGTGCTTGAATCTTTAAAAGGACGAGAGGAAGAGGAATAGATGACAACGGACATCAAGTTTAAAGAAGCTATGAAAGTCTCTATTCAAGAAGTTAAAGAAGAAGAGGAGTTGAGAGTGAATGAGAATGAACTAAGAAGAGAACAACTCACCCTCTTACCAGGCAAGCTAGTGGATTCCATAGAAGATTCAGGGAGTTTTGTTATTTCCTATTGTATTAACAGTTTGATAGAAAAAAGGACATTATTGAGCTTTATTGGTTTTCATAATTTTATCAATATTGTCCTTCTGATCATTTTGCAATATGTAGCTTAATCAAAGACTACAAAATTGATGTTGAATGAAAAGGGTGGAAGCGAGCCTCGCATAATTGATTCCAACTGAGTTTCTAATGATGCAAGATCAAGCTAATGACCATAAATTTGCATGCTTAAGTATATTTAAATTGTTATGCAGTTAAAGTTGTTTCATTTCCATAAATAAACATCAATGATTTGGAATACATTGCCCTACTAATTTTCCTACTCTCTCTTAATCAATTATATAATAGGAAAGCCAGCTCGGCCTCAAAGGCATTTGGTCTCCGCCTCCAACACATCACCACCTTAGTTATCATATGGTTTCTTATACTCCTTTTCTTTTCATTTTTATTAGTATTTTGTTCTTTTGCTTTCCGCTTATTGTTTCATTTCCCTTTTTGTGCTTCTATGTATCCTTCTCACATTGAGGAAAATTTATTGTTCATATAGGGGGTTATATGTTATGCATTGAATGTCAATTTTGCATATTATATGATAGTTATTAAAATACATTTTTTGAAATGTGTAAATGTGTGAATAGCTTAGATGGATTGAAATTGATTTAATTTTGAACATAGTCTAATAGGTTATGAAGAATCATTAGCTTCCAAAATTAATGAATTAGGTTCTTCGATTAAATATGTAGCTTATTTAGGATTTAATGTTAAGTTGTAGCTCTAAAAAATGTCGCATTCATTCATAATTTGAGGTCTTTTGACTTTAGTAGGTTTGCTAGTATTTTCTCATAGAAACGAGTAACTAAAGCAACAACGGAGGAAATAAATAAAAAATAAAAATTATGTTTATTAATTTTAATTAAATTACTATTCCACTGACCTTTAGGTTATGAATAGAGCTATTAGCCAGTTGAGAATGTGATGTAGCTGAGTAATCGGATCGACACACATCACAAATGTGCGCCACTGTGTCAAAAAGCTATAATGATGTTTCAACCAATCAATTTAATAAAAATGACTTAATCGAGTAACCAGATCAATATTCATCACCAATGTTTGCCTCCGAGTAAAGTACTAGGTTCTTGTTTAAATAAATAAAAAAGTGTTTTCTAATAAAAACGAACTTGTAATAGCTTGACGTTTTATCAATATGTACTTAGGAATTGTTACAGAGTCTGAAATGATCAAAGAATTATTAATGTGTGTATGTAATTGAAAAGGGTAAATAAATTAACACTTGGATCTAATTAATATGCATATTTAATTCAAAGCCTCTAGAGTCATATTTTTCATGATAATGATTTGATATAACTTAGATGATTGTGTTTAAAATTAAATTTATTTCATGAAGTTTAAGCCATTATCTCATTACTGCATTGTGTGTTGTGTTTTTGTTGATTTGTTTGCTTGAGGACAAGCAAATGCTTAAGTATGGGGACATTGATAAGTGTGAACTACATCGTGTTTTAGGGCTTAGTTTGATCTGTATTTAATTGTTAATTCAATCATTTAGTATGTGTTTAGGTTAGAATTGTGTTAGTTTGTTAATTATTTATATTTTAAGTGTTCTATGGCTTAGTACAAGTCTTTGAGCTTAATTATTATGTTTTTAAAGTACCTTGATGTGTTTTTAAGTATTTCAAGGTCAACATCGAAGAACGAAGAAGTTTCGGAGACATTCGGGCTAAAATAATAGCCCATAATCATGGCATAACAGGTCACGATCATGACAGAAACACTGGAGTTGGCCCATGATCGTGGCCCATATGCCACAATCATAACAAAAGCCTAAGATAAGGCCCACTATTATGGCCTGCTTGCTATAATCGTGACAAAAGGCTCAGATGTACTCAGGATTATGACCTATATAAAAAGTGCACACACTAAAAAAACATTATGTTTCGATTTTTAGACCTTTTGAGTACTAAAAAAGAATTTCATTAAGTTTCGAGGATTTTTTAGACCTTTTGAGTCCTAAAAAACCCTAATGCTGCTCAAAACACAAAAGGTATTTAAAGAATAAGACAAAGAAGCAAGAGGAGTTTTTGGCGTCAACCACTTTTGAGAGAAACCGTAGACTAAACTATCAAGAGATAGAGAAAGCGAAGAAGAAAAAAACAAGAGGAGAAGAAGCCGATGCGACATAGTTCCCAAATCAGGAGTTTCTGAACCCCGCTGCTTCCCGTTGTCCATTTAATTTTTTATTTCCTATTTTTTCAATTTTATTATTGTATAGAATTAGAATAATAGTTGATGATAGGATTTTTGGATGATGATATTCTAAACTCACCTTTGGGGATTTATCTTTAATTTAATGAAATTTGATTGTTTACATTTTACTGGATTTATTGTGATTTAATTTCTAGATTTGCATAATTCAATGATAAATTGAAACGGTAAATCGAATGAAAAATAAGTAAATTGGGTTAAAAAGAGTTAGGTGATTTAATAGAACAAGAATTAAATCAAATCGATAAATTGTGTGAAGAGAAATCTTGCATAGGTTTTCGATAATTTATTAGACAACTGCATATCTAATTAGGGTTTTGGATAGTTTATTAATTGAGAAATTGGAACTTCCATAATCTGATTAGAGTTTATAAATTAGGGTTAATGATTATAACTCGAGAGAGAGTCATCAACCCTAGGATCGTCTAGAACCAATAATCCAGTAATTGGTAATCGATTAGGTTATCGTTAAAGATAGGTAAAATTCTCCTTCTCTCAATTGATAGTTCCTTATGTTGATTCTTGACTGTGCGTTGTAATTGTTAATTTGTTAATATTTTCGTGATTGATTCTTGAATTGATTTAATTGAATTCTTCTTTTAGTTTTGTTACGTTTTGAATTTCTATGATTTATTTTGGCCTTAGATTTTAGGATTAAATTATCCCTCCTCGTGGGATCGACACCTTAGGTGCTACGCAAATGACCCGTGCACTTGTGGCTTATCGAGGTTAATTAATTAAAATTACATACATCTAAATAACCTAATCAATAATGAACATTGACCAACCATAAGAGAAAAATTACATGCTAAAGTTTGCTACAAAATTCTCTAGTCAATTCATTCTCTAATCATGACTATATAGTCCTAAGAGCAGTAGCAAATAAGAAAATGTTTGTTTCATTTGTTTTATTCGTTCTCTCATTTTAATTAAAAAATTCAAACAAGTAAGAAATAGACTAACAACACCCATGCATAAAAAAAATAAATTCAAAAATTTTAAAGGAAAAGAAATTTACTTCCCTTAGGTTACCTCCTAAGAAGCGCCTTTGTTTAAGTTCGTTCACTCGACTCCACACTTCCCTCATATGACAAAATTATGATCTTCTGGTGGCATATGTGGTTCCTCCATGTGAGATTCTTTTGGATAGGGCCTTGGTTGATGATCGTTCCCATTCAGCATCTTCCCTATCCTTAAACTCTTAATCTCTATTGAGTCCATGCACTCTGGAAATATTGAGTCCATGCACTCTGGAAAGATCTCAAATGTCTTTTCACCTTTTTCTTCCTCATTTAATTACTTTAACCTGCTAGATAAAGGTAAAGATTCATTCTCAACAATGAAAAGAAAATCAGTATTTACCCCCAATTTAAAAGATATACCTTTTTCTACTTAGAGCTCATACTCAACTTCTTCTTTATACGCAATTATTTGAGTATTGCCCTTAAAATTCTCAAGCTCCTTATCACTCTGTAAGGTTTCTGCACTAACTTCTATTAGGCACATCTTGTGTTGATACGTTTGCTCTTGTCAGATTTGCTATACACCTTGCTGAAATCGTTGCTGCATATTTTGTTATAACTGCTGCATATTCTATTGAACTTGAAGATTGTTAGCAGTTATAATATTAAGAAATTCTTTTAAAGATGTACCTGATTCGTGTTGACTCTCCGATTCTTGGAAACTAGACCAAGATTACCTTTCATCCTGTTAAAATTGTTGGATATTTTGTTGGGTCTACTGTATACTCTCTTAAAGCTACTACATACCCTGTTGAAATTTAAGATGGTCAGCATCATAAGTTTTGATATAGTCATCCAGAGGCATACGTGAGATGTGACAAGAAGCTTTTAGTCCACACAAGACTTATTATATGTACCAAACTATCATAGAAGTAATTCTGATGGTTATCCCATCCATAACCAAGGTTAGGTTGATCAGTCCAACCTTGGTTATAGGATTAAGAATAAGAGTTAAAGAAAAAATTACTTCCATCAATGATTTTTTTATAATCACAAACATGAAACATAATAAAGAAAGGATCATGAAATAATTGAAACGAATCCAAATACGAAAAAATATATACAAAACACCAATTAAATCACAAACAAAAACTCAAACACCGCATGCCCAAGCAACGAGGCCAAATTTGACAACGTTTCGCAATGCTAGTCAAAATAAAAACTAGACTACTACTATAGCAGTGGAGAGTCTAGATCGATCCCACAGAGAGTGTGTGTAAAGTTGT
>JANSVA010000006.1:38338500-38356804 GCA_025504915.1 Erythroxylum reticulatum | reverse complement strand
ATCTGAAACACTTTCAATGATTCTAACCCATTCAAAATGACCAAAATATCCTTTCCAATTGGTGAGGGGATGTTACAAAAGAAGTAGAGGAGATGAAGGTGATTATGGAAGAAAGAGAGGAACTCACCTTCTTATAGGACAAACTATTGGATTCGCTGGAAGATTCAAGGAGTTTTGTTATTCCCTATTTTATTGATAGTTTGTTAGTGAAAAGGACATTACCGAAATTAATCGGTTTTCATAATTTTATCAATATTGTCTTTTTAATCATTTTGCAATTTGTAGATTACTTCCAGGCTACAAAATTGATGTTGAACAAAAAGGGTGGAAGCAAGTCGCTCATAATTGATCCTAGCTGAGTTTCTAAGGATGCAAGGTCAAGCTAATGACCATAAATCCGCATGTTTAAGGTATATTTAAATTGATATGCAGTTAAAGTTGTTTCATTCCATAAACAAATATCAATGTTTCGAAATGCACTGCCCTACTAATTCTCTTACTCTCTCTGGATCAATTATAAGATAGGAAAGCTAGCTCATCTTCAAATGCATTTGGTCTCTGCCTCCGACACATCACCACCTCAGTTACCATGATGGTTTTGTTTTCTAACCCTTTTCTTTTAAAATTTGTTAGTATTTTGTTCTTTTGTCTTTCGCATATTGTTTCATTCCCCATTTTATGCTTGTATGTATCCTTCTCACATTAAGGACAATATGTTGTTTAGGTGTGGTGAGGGTTATGTGTTTTGCTTTGAATGTGAATTTTGCATATTTTACGATAGTTTACTAGGTTGCATTCCATGAATTGTGTCAATAGATTAGATGGATTAAAATTGATTTAATTTTGAACCTAGTCTATTATATTATGAAGAGTCATTAGCTCGCAAATTTAGTAAATTGTCTTTGGATAAATATGCAAGTTAATTAGGATTTAGTGTGAGTTTTTCACCCTCCAAATTGTCACACTCATTCATAATTTTAGGTCTTTTGATTTAAGTAGCTTTGCTCGTATTTTTCATAGAAATGAGTAGCTAAAGCAACAAGGTAGGCAATAAAAAAAGTTTGCGTTGCTAATTTTAAATAAATTACTATTTCATTGACCTTCGGGTTATGAATAGAGTTAGTAGCCAGTGGAGAACGTGATGTAGCTAAGTAACTAGATTGACATGCATCATAAATGTGTACCTCCGTGTTAAAAGGCTATAATGACGTTTCAACCAAGTAGTTTAATAAAAAAGACCTAGTCTAGTAACTAGATCGACATTTATCACCAATGTTTGCCTCTGAGTAAAAGACTAGGTCCTTGTTTAAATAAATATATAAAAATGCTTTCTAATAAAAACCTACCAAACTTGTAATAGCTTGACTTTTTATGAAAACATACTTATAAGTGGTTACAAAGTTTCAATGACCAAAGAACTATTAATGTATGTGTGTAATTTAAAAGGGTAAGTAAATTAACACTTGGATCTGGGTTAATATTTGTATTTAGTTCAAAGCCCTTAGATGCAGATTTTACATGTTAATGATTTGATAAAATTTGAATGATTGTGTTTAAATTAAATTTATTTCATGAAGTTGAAGTCATTGTCTCATTATTGTATTGTGTGTTGTGTGTTTTTTGTTTTGTTTACTTGAGGACAAGCAAATGTTTAAATGTGGGGATGTTCATAAGTGTGAATTGCATCGTGTTTTAGGGTTTAATTTGATATGTATTTAATGGTTAATTCAATCATTTAGTATATGTTTAGGTTAGAATTGTGTTAATTTGTTAATTATTTATGTTTTAAGTGTTTTAGGGGTTAGTACAAGTCTTTGAGCTTAATTATTATGTTTTTTAGGTACCTTTATGTGTTTGTTAGTGTTTCAAGGTCCACATCGAAGAATGGAGAAGTTTTGAAAATATTTAGGCCGAAACAACGGCCCACTATTGTGGCACAACAGGTCACGATCGTGACAAAAGTGTTGGAGTCAGCCCATGATCATGATAGAAGCCCAGTACATAGCCCACGATCATGGCTTACTTGCCACGATCTTGACAGAGGACTTAGATATGGCCCTCAATCGTGGCATGCATCGGGCAAACGCATTGACACTCAAACACGTCAAGTTCTGACAAAGTTTTAGACTTTTTGGACCCCGAAAAAACTTTAGGGCTGCTTAGAACACAAAAGGTATTTAAAGAATAAGACAAAGAAGAGGAGGGAGCTTTGACATCAACCACTTTCAAAGAAACCTTAGAGAGAATCATCAAGAGATAAAGAAAAAGAAGAAGGAAGAGAGACGAGGAGAAGAAGCCGATTCGACGTACTTCCCAAATTAAGAGTTTTCTGATGTTGCTACCTCCCATCATCCGTTAATTTATATTTCCTATTATTTCCAATTTTATTATTGTATAGAATTGGAATAATAGTTCATGATAGGATTTTGAATGTTGATGATGCTTCTAAAGTCACCTTCAAGGTTTTATCTTTGATTTAATTAATTTTGATTATTTATATTTTACTGGATTTATTGTGATTTAATTTCTACCATTGCATAATTCTGTGATACACTGAGAGGGTGAATCGAGTGAAAAATAATTAAATTGGGCTAATGAGAGTTAGCTGATTTAATAGAATGAGAATTAAATCAAATAGGTAAATTGTGCAAAGAGAGGTCTTGCAATAGTTTCCGATAGTTTATTAGATAACTTTAGATCTAATTAGGGTTTTAGATAGGTTGTTAATTAAGAAATTACAACTTCCATAATCTGATTAGGATTTATAAATTAGGGTTAATGGTTATAACTTAAAAGAGAGTAATCAACCTTAAGATCGTCTAAAACCAATAATCTAGTATTTCATAATCAATTAGGTTAGCGTTAAAGTTAGGTAAAATTTTGTCTCTCAATTGGTAGTCCTTTAGGTTAATTCGTGAGCGTGCATTGCAATTGTTAAAATGTTTATATTTTCGTAATCGATTCTTAAATTGATTTGCTTGATTGAATTTCATTCTTGTTTTGGTTTCATTAAATTTGAATATCTACGATTTATTTTGGCCTTAGATTTTAGGATTAGATTATTCCTCCTCGTGGGATCGATACCTTAGGTACTACGCGAACGACTCGTTCGCTTACAGATTATCAAGGTTAATCAATTAAAATTTTACATATATCGAAAAACCATGATCAGTGTTACAAGGGATTAATGAATTAATTAAACAAAGATGGTGAGGCATAAAACAATAGACAGATGTTGGAAGTTAAGTTTGCAAGGTGTGGACAACCCTCTTCAACGTGTAGCATGTAAAACAAAGATGATAGGAACTACTACACCTTCATTCCACCGAAACTTTAGCTCTCCTTTGGACCAGAATTGTTGAAGAATAATTCCAGTTACTCCCTTCACACATAGGCCTTCCAAGTTACTACCTTTGGGAAATAAATTCAACATGTTGTTTAAGCCTCCAACCATGGACAACTCCTCCATCAACACTAACTATATGTAGGAAAATGATGGGCAACACATTACCATCTGATTTTAGATATGTTAAACCACTCTTATCCATCCTCCTTAGCTGTTCACGTGAATGCTTAAGCTAGAAACCTGCATTTCCTTATGAATTGCGTGAATGTTTTAGCATGATTTAAAGAAAGTGGTATGTTTTCCTAACAATGTTTAGTGAAATTTTGTATTAGGATTCTCGATTTCCTTTAACATTCCTAGTGTTTTGACCATAACTTGGTCTGAAGAACTTCAAATTGGGTGATTCCAGCTGTAAATGAAACCTAATACATAGTGCTAAAAATATCTAGAAGAGACCTAGACCTAATTCTAGTCGAATTATATTGAAAATTGAGATTAATTAAGGTAACCTGATACTGTCCTTATGTTGAAGCGGCTTGTGATATTTGGTACATGCTTCATAATTTAGAAGGTGAAATGGCATGATTTTTTATGATATAGAAACTAGAGACATAGAGGAACAAATGTCTAGAGACTTCAGAACCTAATTTGAACATTTGGTATGTGAAAATTAAGGAACAAGTGGAGGCTTGGTTAAATGAAGAGAAAAACATAATGGTAAATGGAGAGGAAAACAACATGTATATCCATGTCTTATGAATGTTATGCCATGGGTATTAATTGGCATCATGTAGATGCTATATGTGGTCAACGGTTCAATGTAAGGAAAAAAGTAGGTATGTACTATGTATGTTATTTAAATAGAAAGAAGACAACAGGTATAAATCATAGAAGTTGTTCAATGATTGAATGAAAAGAAAACAGAATTTTAACCTTACTAAATGATAAGATTTTGGCTAATCCCTTTGTTATAAAATTTATAAAACAAGGTGGTAAGTTATGGATATACTTGGCAGGTTTTAGGAACCCTTCAAGGGTCTCCCTCACAACTGAGTAAGACCATAAGATTTTCTTGTCACCGTGGGCTCAAGACTAATAAAGGAAAAGCACCGAACATAGGAGGGTGGTTAACGATAAACAATAAACAATGAGTGTATTTAAATTCATTTTGTAAAGATGGTTTTTACTTTACTTTGAAAAGTATGTTTATGAATAATAACGTTAGTGCATTGAATTGAGTGTTGGATTCACTTAGAAACTAATAAGATATGCACATGCTTTGAATTGGCATTGAAATGGATTCTGAATATGTTTAAATTGCTATTAAAATGAGGCATGCTTATGTATTAATTGTGATTTAGCCTATGGTACATCGTTAGGTCTTTATACATACAATTATATTGATCAGAGTACATCTAAATGTGTATAGCGGTGTTTGGGGGGCGTCTGACACTAACATTAGTGGTGTTATGTCTGTTAGTATGTCCTATGAGTCGCCCTCTTCACATATGGAATATATATTATGCTAGCACTGTTACGAGTAAGCTATGCAGAAACAGCTATGTAACCACTGATTTATATGTAATGCTAGCATCATTATAAGTAAGCGATGCAAAACTAGCCTCATAAAAATCGATATATAGAAGATAACTAGGCACGAGTAAGCAATGCAGAATCAACTCCGTGGCCTTACTACAAAAAATTGTATTTTTGGTGAAAGTAAAAGTTGTCACTAAAAGTAGTAATATTTGTCATTATTATTAATAATGTCCAATATTTGAAGTCGTTACTTCTTGTCACAAATACCTCCGTCACTAATGAAATAGTGACTAACTTAAAAAATGGTCACAATTATGCAACACTTTTATGACATAAATACTTACACTAAAACTTGTAAAATATGTGACAAAACTATATGGTCACAATAACTTTACATATTTATGACAAATTTATCGTCAAAAATAATATAAAGTAGTGACGAATTAAGTCGTAATAGTACTTCATTTTATTGTGACAAAATTACCGACACTAAAACCTATCAAATGTTAGACAACACTATATGGTCACAATAACTGTACTTATTTATGACAAGTTTGTTGACACAAATAATATAAAATAGTGACGAATAAAGTTGTAACAATACTTCATTATATTGTGACGAAAGTGTCAACACTAAAACCTATGGGATGTGTGACAACGCTATATGGTCACAGCAACTTTACATATTTATGACAATTTTTTGACACAAATAATATAAAATGGTGACGAATGAAGTTGTAACAGTACTTCATTTTATTGTTACAACATTATTGCCACTAAAATAATTACAAATAGTGACAATTAATAATTTTTTTATCAGTGTCAATTACTTCTTGATCACTAATATTTTAATAAAAAAGTGTCAACGTCATTTCGTCACAATAATGAAAATTGGTTCTTACAAAAAAGTATTATCACTAATGTGTTTACTGTCATCACAAATAAAACTATCAATTCATTAACGGAATTACATTAACTATAAAAGAAATTTGCATTGGTGGCTATATTGTCTAACAAATTTTGTCACAAGTATGAAAGTTATATGTTACAGTAATATTGTCACTAAATAAAGAATATATGATACAATAAATTTATCACTAATGCCTTATCATATACATCTGATATGTGTAACAAATCTTCACTAGAAAACCCAATGACTGAAGAGGCTGAGTAGGCATCAATTTACCTTTCACCTACAACAAAAAATTGTGAAATGACAGAAGGTAAGAAAAAGAAGACTGACAGAGATAAACACTTACCAATACACTATAAAAGTTAGATACTGCAATTAAAAATCCAATGCACATATTTTGCATGCATCTCCTATAATCCTTTGTAGAACAAGACGACAAACCAGTATGAGAATTACTAATGATAAAGAAGAAACAATGGCACACTGTGAGGGACCTGTAGTTAAAACATTAACTCCATCTGTCTATGTTTGTGTAGTAAACTAGCTAGAGTTCTTGTAAAGAGATGCTTAAGTTGTGGTGCAGACAAAAAAACTATAGATCTAGATATTAGTAGAAACTGGGTAAATCAGAACATTGGCTGATGCCTGGAAGGTTTTGATGGAATGAACTATCCACAGGGAATCTTCAATCTACAGTACAGTTTATCTTATCATACAGCAAGTTGCACTCAATATTCAAAGGAAGAGTTGAAGATTCAAGGACTAGAATCAATCATCCATTTAAAAAACTAGTTAGGACATGTTCTGGCCTATGTTTTTAATCACTTAATGAATAACAATAGATAATAGCAGAAAGAGTTCCACATCACAAATATCCATGCTTAGAAGCTTATTTAGTACCTAAGTAGAAAATTTCCAAAATATAAGAATTTGTTGAAAGAGAGAGAGCCAGCTTCATATAGGATTGACACAAAATATTTATCTTAAATCCAATAAATTTAGAAAAGAAAGAAATAATAAAGCACCTGCCAAGAGTTGACGTAGAATACATCAACATAATTGTGTAATCAATTTTCCCATTTTGCCTGATTGCCGAAATTCTCCATGTTAGCACCCTCCAATCTCCATATACCAGTAGCCAAAGGATACATTTCCAGGTTTACCCGGCCAATGCTAGTAAAGGAAACTAAAAACCAAAATCAGTCATATAGAAACATCTAAAAGATGTTGTAAGGATATCGAAGCTCATTATGGACACTTTTAAAAACAAGAACCAAATATAAGAAGATTGTCCCAGGCAAACCAACAAATTTACATTAAGGAGACAACTTTCAGAATATTTAAAACCCAGATGTAACTACAAACTGGCAAAGCATTTTAAACAGCAAAAACATTTAAATCAAACGTTGTAAATAATATATCCTTGTCAAATACGCATAAACTTCTAACAAGAAAAAGTATCCAGGACATGTCAAGTCTTCCAAAGCCTTGAGTAAGAAACTAAGAAAAGTACTTGACCCCTACTCCCTACTAACACTGAAGTGCAAGGCACTAGCAATACTATTCGCTAAAGTATTGCTCAAATTTCATAAAGAAGAAGATGAAAATGAAATTTAGGTAGCATGTGTATGTGCTCAGATTATGATAGAATATTAAACATTTTCTTCATGCTCATTTATTTAGGCAGTGGAATCCACGGGTTATTGCAAGAGTTACATGCATTCTGTTGACATGATTGATTACTAAATAACAAAGAATAGAAAGTAATAATTGCATGAGGAAAGTTGATTCTGGGATCTCATAAATCACATACAAGTCCTCACATACGTGTAAAGTGTATTCAATATAATGATACACGAGTATAATTGAAGGATGCTTATATGGAACCTTCCAAAAGGGAAGGGAACACCTAGCAATGCTGACATTGTTGCTGCAAAATCAAGCTACAAAAAATGAGCCAAGTACTTGACATAAGAAAATCATTTTAGAAAAATAATGGGCAAATAACATTTCGGAATTTTATGGTTTACCTGTTAGATTGAATTGATGCATATCTTCTTCCCATCCTGAAATTGGATACAGAACATAATATTACAAAAATTATTGATTTGAAATTAAACTAAAACTTCATTATTAAATCTATCCATTCTATATAGCCTCCAGTTTCTTGGAGGTGAAAGAGGCAAGGACACTATGGTCCAGCTAGATAGCAATTAAAATTGTTGAAGTAATGGTTAAACTTCTTTCTTTGCATTTCTTAAGAACTAAAAACTATGAAAAAGGTTTTCATCCATTTTAAAATAATCCTGTCATCTTTCTACTAGACTTCTCCATCCTCTCCTAAAAACTTTTGATATTAAGTAACAACATGTTTCTCCATTAATATAGTAAAAGATAAAAAGTAACATAAAGAACAAACTGGCGCAAAGAAGGATGTCTTGAAATTAACAGTGAATGCATAATCATTTAAAGAGCAGGCAATACCAAATCGAGAGCACAAGAAGAGGTATCAAAGTCAGATGGAAGCAGATAAGAAGATTTCTTAAAACTCATGCTGAACATTAATGTTTCAACCTGCAACATGTAATTTTGTTACAAAGGAAACAGAGAATGAAACCAAATTGAACTTCAGAAAGTTAAATCATATACCTCTTCAGCGCTTCCTCAACCGTGATCACCATTCAGGGTTTGTCCATGGTCGCCCATGATAAGAAGGAAAGTGTTTTCATGCAAGCCACCTAAACTAGACTCACCATCCAGAATTCTAATAAGCTTCTGCAGTTGAATTTGTGGTAAAGCATTATCAAATAAGAATTAAGCATGCAAGAAAGTTTGAAATCAACAGACAAAGGCATCTTGATAATGGAAACGAGATGAGCTTATTCCACCATAAGCAACAAATGTGCATTGAGAAACTTCACATCTATGGTAAAGTCAATAAAGGTAGGACATCTGGAACAATAGAATACCTAAAATTTTGCAAACTTTACCTTTCAGTCACTAAAGACCAACAAAAGCTCAATTTCTAGTTCACTTCTTATATTCTTTCCAAATTGCGTAAAAAAGCATCCACCCTATTACGGTAACGAAGGCCTTGATTTTAACCAAGACGAAATCCACAAACAAGCAACTAGAAACCTTCTAATTAACACAAGCATTATAAAAAATTTTGAAGATTAAAGAGCAAGAGAAGTTATAGTAGGAAATCAGGTAACTATATGGCTCAACTGTCTCTCAGTTGGACCCAGTTTTTCCCAACCTTGAATGGGCTATAATAAGAAAAAATGCACAAGACATGAAAGTTGAAGTTTTTCTTCTTCAAGAGAAATGGGTTTTAACTTCTAAGTAGTTAAGAACATATTAAAGGTTCCAAGTTAAAAGACAACATTTAAAAAATTGATTAGAGAAAAACCAAAGCTCAGGGAAAATAGGAAACAGCAAACAAGAGAGACAAAAAAAAGTTTCAAAGGCACCGACAACTTGGAGCAAGAAAGGAACAATCTTGAACACAGAGATCGACTAGAAAGCAAAGCAACATATCGAGAAATACTAATCCCAGAATGAAGCACTTAAAACCACAACTTAATAAGACGAAAACACAACCAAAAGAATGCATTAAAAAATATCGAAAGAAAAAGAAACAATATTTGCAAGGTAAAAAGAAAAAACTCACAGATCAAGTAAGAAATGCAAATGAGAAGCAATAGCCAAGAATGGGTTGCCCCAAAAACCCCAAAAATAGCTCAAAAATCAAAATTTGATAAACGGATCTCAATACCCATTAACTAATCTGCTCATGGCACTTCTAAAATTGGACAGACTCGCAGCAATAGATAAGAAGAATCCACTGCCACTGGTTTCCTTAGGTTATAGTTGTTTCTCTTCAAGGGTATGAGCAAATAGACATACTAGGTAGAGGCATTTTTAGGATCAATCAAAGAATCAGCAGCCCTTTTGGTCCTAGATGTACCGTTAGCTATGCTGAGCTTAGAAGAAGAAAAAGACATTGAAGAAGAATAAGAAAATGAGGAGGAGGAGGAGCAAAGAGCAGAGATGTCATTTTGAAGTGAAACTAAGAAAGAAACAATGTGAATGAAATATGTGTGTGTGAACTATGAAGGGCTTCTGTCACCAAAACACTTAATTAGAACTGGTAATTTGGCATGAAAACCTAGGTAGAGGATGTTATTAGATATTGGACTAATGAATTGAGCATGCCAATAGATCAAGCGTATATGTAGTTCAAATATGAACCTAATTATTCTCCAACAATGTAATTGAATATTAGTGTTAAAGGGATGTTATGAGGCTAATCAAAAGCCATTAATTCCCTTGTTACAACTTAGTTCCTATAACTTAGTTTTCAGCAAAGTTGAAACAAATAATTTAGGTGCACTTCGCTTAATAATTTTGTCAAACACTTTCTAATCACTTTTATGGAGCACTTCGTCAATCAACAATAACTCGATATAATCGGCATAACTAAAAATAACAGTCAATACAAAATTTAGCTGTAATAATGTTACAATTATCCCAATTCTAAATTTGGTTGCATTTTATCTAAATTGATAGCTTATAGATTGTCCAATTTTTTTATGACTTAGCCAATCATTTTATTTAAGGTTGACTGGTGGGATGTTTATCATAAAGGTGGATATAAGGCTGACAAGTTTGAGTTTCCTATGGTAAATGTCACACGCAAGTTAAAAACTGATGAACCATATGTTTTAACTTCTCAAGCTGAACAATTATTATGTAAGAGATATTAAGGAGCTCAATTGGCAGGTTGTTATCAAGATAAAGCCTCGTGATTTGTATGATCTTCCTGATAATGATATAGGAGATGAGTCATGCCAAGAAAATGAAAATTTTGGCTTTACACTTCACGAATCTAATTTAGAGGATGATACTGATACAATATCCTTGGATACTCTGATCTAGATGCTACAACTATTGAAGGAAATTCGTTAAATATTGATACCATGAGTGCAGGAGAAGATGATGAAATTGATTGTGATGAAGATACTTTTATGGATGATGATGAAACAAATTTAGTAAGTGAAGATGAGGAAGGCAACAATGACAATGATTGAGCATTGGCAAGAACTTTGATTTTAATTTTCATTAGATTAAGAGTTTTGCTTACTATTTTGGAACAAGAATTTTATTATATTTCAACATTTAATTATTTTGATTTTTTATGAAATTTCAAAGTTATGTATACCAAATATTTATGATATGTAAAATATTACTTTTAGATTATCAATATATGTAGTTTGAATATTTTATAAGAAAGTATTTAAATTTGTTTGGAAATAATTGTATTAAAGAAAAAATCATGACAAGTAGTTTCTAATCTCTAAAATTTTTACAATAATGAAAAAATTTATCTTTGTAGTGGTTAATTTTAATATTTTATTATAACAACAAATATTTATCATTACTTTGTTACATTTATATTGACAATAACTTTTGTAACAAAAAGTTGATCAAGTGACAATAAAAAAAAATTTCACTAAAATTACAAATAGCAGTGAGCATAGTGATAATTCAGTTGTTATGACAATATTAAGTAGACACTAACTAATTAAATTTTTATTGATAAAAGTTTTCATCATAACAAGAACATAGGTTTTTAATAACAAAGCTTAGTGATAAAAGAAATTTTGACAATATTAATATATTAATAGTGATAATTTAATTGTGAAGGTACTAAATGGTCACATTTCCATTGTATTAGTGACACAAAAATAAATCATCACAATTAATCCAAATAATAGTATCAATCAATTTTTTTATCACAACAAACCTCGTATAGAACGAAATAATACTTAGGCAAAAAAAATTGTTACTAAATTACAAATGGTAGTGACCATAGTTATAGTTTGGTGATTGTGACAATATTAAGTAGACCTAATTAATTGAATATTTATTTACAAAAGTTTTCGTCACATCAAGTAAAATATTATATGACGATAAACCATTTTGTCACAACAAGAAAAAAATATTAGTGACGAAACTACGTTTTGTTACAACAAATAGAAAATATTAGTTACCAACATATGTTTTGTCAAAATTACAATTAATTCCCACCAAAATTGTTTTGGTATAGGCTTTTAGTAACAAAACTTAGTGATAAAATAAAATTCAACATTATTAATATATTAACAGTGACAATTTAACTGTGAAAGATACTAAATTGTCACAATTACTATTGTATTAGTAACAAAAATATAAATCATCACAGATAATTCAAATAATAGTGTTAATCAATAGTCTTGGCATTAAAAAATATTATACTTGTGATGACAAAAATAGTTAGTCACAAAAAAATTGTCACTAAATTACAAATAGTTGTGATCGTAGTTATAGTTCGATTACTATGATATTATGAAGTAGACACTAATTAATTGAATATTTATTGACAAAAGTTTTTGTCACAACAAGTAAAATATTATGTGACGATTAACCGTTTCATAACAAAAAGAAAAAATATTAGTGACCAAACTATGTTTTGTCACAATAAATAGAAAATATTAGTTACTAACAGGTGTTTTTTCATAATTACAATTTATTTCCACCAAAATTATTTTGGCGCCAAATTGCATAGGCTTTTAATGATAAAACTTAGTGATAAAAAAAGGTTGTCACTATTTATATATTAATAGTGATAACTTAATTGTGAAAGATACTAAATTGTCACAATTATTATTATATTAGTGACAAAAATAAATAAATCATCACAGTTAATCCAAACAATAATGTCAATCAATTGTCTTATCACAAAAAACCTCGTGTTTGTGACGAAACAATAGTTAGTTACAAAAAAATTGTCACTAAATGTCTTAACTCTTGTAGTGTCTTACACCTAAGTGTACCATATGGAAAAGAAAATTAGTGATGGGATATGTTTTGAAAAGAAAGTTCATGAAAGTATTGATTACCATCATTGTATACTTTACAAGAAAAGTGTAACTTGATCTTAAAAAAATATGCATGTTTTGTTTTACATATGCATTGATCTTATGAAAAGAAAAGAATGTGTTTTGTAAGAACATTGGTTATTACTTAAAAAGAAAAGAAATTGTTTTCTTTTATGAAGGTTAATATTTATATAAATGTTTTTATTGGAAATCAATAACACTCACTAAGCTCATTTAGCTCACCTTTGATTTTCTATTTTTAAATAAAACCTCTCACGTGCACGCTCAGGGGCTTCAAGAGCAGGGACTCCACTTCGCGAGTAGTCAACTTCGTCAAGTGCTACTAAGTAGGCATTTTTACTTTGCCTTGTACAAATTTTTTAGAACGACTGCATATCTTTGTACATGTTTTGGAAAGTACATTTGTATAAAGAATGGATGTGCATAAAGTTTTTAAAATGGAATGCATGACGTTTTAGCTTTTCAAAGTTTATTGATTTAACTATTTGAGACTGCATGTGAGAGGATTTGAAGTCCACAATTTAGAGTTAAGAAATTGATGCGATAATAGAAGTGTTTTGAACTTTTATAGGGACTTTGAAATTTTTAGAATGTAAAAATATAGTCGTTGTGTTGTTAAAATTTTTAATAAACTGAAGAACAAAACTCCACTGTTTACATTTCTTATTATGAATTGAAGCATTTCCTTAACAAGAGCAATAGGCTTAGCTTCACGGGAACCTTCCAACAGACTCAGATATCAATTGGAGAGTCACTGTGGAGTGCCGGGCAGGTCGCCTAGTCATTACAAGATAGGGGCCTATTCGTATGTAAGTATCTTTTATCCTAAAAAATCATCATTTTGGTTCTCTTTTATTATTGATTTCACTATCATAAGTGTAGAAAAATGATTTGAGATTACGAGATTAATGGAAGCTTAACCTTATGTAAAGCTTGCCCATCTTAATTACTAGTTAAATTTCAAGTTAACCTTTCCAACAAATGACGTAACATGTCTTTACAGGTTCTCCAATTAGACACTAGACAATCTAACATTAAATTAAATATTATAGGCCTAGGCAAATAGATTGTCTAAATCCTTTTGATATATATTATGATCATGAAGTAGGTAGCTATAGTTTGCCACTATCTCCTAATCACCAACTTGATATGTTTTTTAGTTTAGATCACCTATATTTTAGATTTCCAACCATGAAATGACAAAACTTAGAGAAGATAGTTGTTGTATTTTAAAGAACCCCTTTAGACTTATATCCTCTTAAAAGCCTAAAACTTGATAATAAAAAACACGCTTGTAAGTAAGAATAATAAGCAACAAGAAACATAATCTTTTACATGTGCTTTTATTGTTTCCATGGAGATAGAGAATCGGAGATTCCAAGTAGTGAATAAAGAAGCCCCACTTTCCTCAAGTTAACATAAATCAAAGTAATAGTAACACCACAAGGCTTTGAGGAGCTAGTAATAAGTGACGAGTGTGTTTAATAGGGAGTTACCATATGATTGGGACATGGAGTGAAGGTAGAGCTAGAGACTAGACATAGTGGACGGGATCTGGTGAGTGGCGGTCACCCATTTGTGAGCGAGCGGGTCGCGGGGACACGCAGGGAAGAGGGGGTCACTGATCTTTTGACTTAATCATGAAAATTTTCAAATTTGCTATTGAGCTCAGGTTTAGGTTATACGTCCTGGGCATGATCGAGTCTCAAATTGAGTCTGAGCCAAATGGCCTATACCTGGCTTAACCCATTACCAGATGAAGTTTACCAAATAGAAGTTATTATTATTATTATAAAACTAACCGTAATTCAATTATAAGCATAGCTAAAAAATAAATTTTTATAGTTCTCTGATTAAATCTTAATAACTGAATAACTTATAAGATATTAATTGAAAAAGGTAATTGAATCATACCTAATTCAAATTAATATAAAAATCTTTTCATAAGATATCAACTATAAGTTGTCCAAGTGTCTAATTTCTATCAACATCTATGTAACAAATAAAAAGAATTCAACATTTGAGAGGAATAAGTGGGAGTGATGGCTGCAACTATTGCAAAGGTTAGAACTTAAGTTTATGATCTTTTAATTTAGTCATGAAAATTTTAAAATTTATAAATTGGTTCGGTATTAGATTGGCATTAATAATACCTATCAGTACTAATCAAAAACGCCATTAACAACTGGTACTATATGCTAATATGTTATTAAAACTTATTGTATCATTTTTCAATCCGTATGACACATTTCAGTTGGTACTAACTATTATGGTATACGGTAATCTAAACTGTTAATCAAGGTCATGATAGAATAGAAAATGGAGAAACTTAATTCTTATTGGAATATGGTTGAACAAACTTTGACAATCATTTATGTATTAAAACTAAGTTATAAAAATGGAAGGGCTATATTGTTATTATGAAAATTGTAGGGTGGTCAGGTTGAAGAACATATTGATATCATGAAATAATTTTGATGTGATTTATTTAATGACTATCAACTAAGATTGGACAAAGTTCAAGATCACAATAGTTTAGTATTAGCTTCAGCTTCATTTATTATTTATAAGACTACTGTGATTCTCGAATTTGTAGATTTCATCAAAGAAAAAAAGACCAAGATTTCTTATAATATGATAAGGTTTGACAACTATTTGGATGTAGTTGTTGTAACTAAAGTTGAAAATGTGTAAATTGATTTATTGATATGGTAGATGAAACATGGAAGTGCTCTGATGATCATGAAATTACTTAGCAATTGCACTATTTACTATTACTTCAAAGTCTACTCTTAGGATTGACAGTCAGATAGTTAGTCTTCATCGTGTTTGAGTTCATCCTAATACTATAAAAGCCCTTATGTGTGTTTGAAGTTGGTTAGATGATGAAGATATTCAGGATAATATCTATTCTTTATTAGATGTTAGTTTTGTTTACCTTAATAATTTTAATAATGATATTTTTTATATTAATACAGGTACAGAGAGTAGTCTTTCAACTAAAAATTTATTTGAAAAATATTTAATGATGAAGGTATATTTTAATTTTTAATTATTATTCACTAAAAAATTATTTAATACAATTATTGCATAGTCATATATAATTTACACAATAATATTTCTATATGTAGATAAAATGGATCAAATTATTAACAATCCTAATTATAACAATTAGCTAGTCCTTTTTATCTACTATGGCTTGTTTTCTTTTATCTTTAATCCGCAATTTACTTTTTTTTAATTAGATTGCTTTGTAATGGAAGATATAAATCTTTACTTGTGTAGTTTAATGCAAGTTAACAAAGAAAACTCTCTATTCTTGTCCCTGCCCATTAGCTCAACTTCATTCTCTAGTTATAATTAATAATTCATTTTTATATCTTTTTTGTTTAGATAATAATAACACTATAATACTCTTTTGTTTTAAAATAAAATTATTTTGATAATAGTTCCATGATATTTGTTGTATAAGCAGACTTATTAATTGATATTATTCTTACATGTTTTGAATGGACAAAGCATCATTTATTATTAGATTTAAATAATAGTTAAAGTGAAATTAATTTCAAAAAATTAAGCATATAGATTTTAATTAATTTTTTGCAAAAACAAGACATTATACTTAGTAATATTAATTTAATAATAATAAAAATAAAAATATGGATTCCTTGTTAGAGTTAGAGATAATTTCACAAAAATGAGCAATTTAGAACTTTCCATACTACATTTGAAAATTAAACTTAAAGCCTATAATATTAGACTTCTTCAGAAAAATGAATGAGTTACAAAACATTGTTTTATATAAAATGACATAAGTTAACTTTTTTATGAAAATGGGTTTTAAGATAACAAACTATGCTATAAATTTTCAAATAACTTTTTAATAAACATATTTACTAATTAATACCATGTATTATTATTCCATATTTGAAATTTACATTAAAAAAGTTCATTAATATATCTAAAATAATTAGTGATAATATTCATATTATTTATAAATGATTTTACAATAAGTAATATTAATGCCACATATTATCTATAGTTTCAACTACTTGAAATTTGAAGCAAAATCTTTTATTGAAATTATTTATTTTAAAATCCAATAAAATAATATATAATTTAAAAATAGGCATGACTCAAGCTTGATCGAGCTCAGATTTAGGCCACATGTTCTAGGCATGATCAAGTCTCAAGTTGTGTCCGAGCCATTTGGCCTATACCGGCCCAATTCGTTACCAATTCTAGATGAAATTTACTAACTAAAAGTTATTATTATTAGAAAACCAATTGTAATCCAACCATAAGCATAGCGAAAAATAAATTTTATAATTCTCTAATCAAATCTTAATAATTAAATAACTTAAAAATATTAATTGTAAATGGTAATTCAATCATACCTAATTCAAATTCCAATAAAAACCTTTTCATAAGGTGTACAACCCCAAACCTTTCCTTTCACTGAATAAATTTTTTATTTTTTGGTGAATAGTATTTTTGGATGAATAGTAAATTTTTGTGGTACCCAACCTCAAAATAATGAAAAATATGTAGAATAAGTTTTAGAGTTAAATGATAATGAAACGAATCAAAAATAAGTCCGATATGATGGATTTTGGGAGTTCCGAAAGTTTAGGACTAAAATGTCATTTTTGGAAAGTAATGGGTATTAATGATTTTAAACCCAATCGAAAATTTTTAAAGCATCCAATCAATAAGTATTGACCCTAATTAGAAAATTTCATGGTCAATTTGATGATAAGACAATTATATAATGTAGTTCGATTAGTTAGCGAATTAAACTCATTAAAGGGGCATTTTGGTCTTTTTGTGCATAATGGTGTGTGTGGATTAGTGAGTCACACCTAGTGACCAATTAAAGGATTTCTTAAGGGTTAAGCATGTAACACCCCATTCTCAAGTTACATATGCAGATGTGTCCATCGAATACACGTGTACATGCCTGTTAGAAATGACATGTTAACTATCTGACCTTCACTGTACATAACATGGCATCATACACTAAACCATCAATAACACATTTTCTAAACTCAAAATGTTATCACATTAATCAAAATTCATAATTTACATTGTTTCATACAACACAATACCATCCAAGTTTTACAACATTATCCTATGAGCTTAAACAACTTAATACACACCAAATACAACAAACATGAAAGGAATAGCTAAGTACTCAATATCAGCTGACCGACCTTTGAGCTAAATTTGACTATAACAATTGCACAAAATATGCTTCTACAGAATCTTAGAAGCTAGGTCGTCTCACTCTCAAACCTGAAAATCAACAGTACAATTTTGATGAGTTTTGCGAACTCAATAGAGTAACCATCTTCAATGGTTCACTCATGTCAAAAAACGAGATCCATTATAGCATGTAATCATACAACTTAACTCCACTTAACAAGTATCAAATACTATCACAGATAAATCATTTCTCATATACACAGTTCAATCATATATCAAAATTCACACAGCTTTGCAAATCATTCAATGAATTCAAATTATATGCGGATGCGACATGTATGAGACTCACATTCATTT
>JANSVA010000006.1:38316809-38338400 GCA_025504915.1 Erythroxylum reticulatum | reverse complement strand
AAATCATTCAATGAATTCAAATTATATGCGGATGCGACATGTATGAGACTCACATTCATTTTTATTTTATTGTGACTGCGTGCTTTTACAGTATCCCTAATTATCAGGCTCAGTCAATCAGTCAGTGACTCATTAATCACAGTAAGCCATAGGCTCGAACCATATATGCGGGAGCTTAAAGCTCATATCAGTAACAATATCAGTAGCCACATCAGTTAAAACTCCTTTATATTACATGCATTGGAATGAAGTGCATGCCACAATTCAGTCATCAATTCAATCACTTTCATTGGCATGTAATATAACAGTATACCAGTCACAGTATCAATTACAGTAACAGTCACAGTCACAATAGCAGTATTCATTGGACTGGATATGGCATTCAACTTTTCAGTTGAGAATCAGAAAATCATTTAGGCAGATGTATTCACATTCAATTAGCACTTCCAACATCATTCTCATGCATTAAAAAGCCTCAGACTAATATTGTCCGGAAACCAATACATAATCAACACAATTCAGTACAATTCAATTAGATCGCAATACAGTTCAATAATTTACAAAACTATAAGGTGAGATCATCTTAGGTTACTCACAATATGCTCCAAACAACTATTGCCTTGATGTCCCGGTAATGTCTGGATGTTGTCGTTCAATGTGCTCCTCGATACATACAATACATACACATGTCATAATATTGCACAATTTTGTATTCATTAATGCACATTCATGTATACTAACTATGTAAAATACATTTTCATGACAATTTCCGGTTTCTTATCATTTATTTTGTCACAAAAATCATTCAGATATCCACATTCCATTGATCAACTCATATTTGTTTAAAAGTACACTTTATGGTCCATTTTTCACAACTAATTTCATCAGGAACGTGAAGGAATTTGGTAACACTTCCTTCTAACAAATTATTCTCCTATGTCTTAATCCTCTATTGATACCAAGATCATTCAATTTGGTTCATTATTCTATGAGGTATACTTAAAATATCACAGACTGTGCAAATTTAAAATTTTGGCTAATGCATGATTATGCATTCAAGTTGTACAAACCCTGTCTCTCAATTCCCATATCCAAAAATTACAAAATTTATACCAATTTAAATATAAGAGAATAAGATACAACTTTGGTGAATGCACCTCAGCCTAATTCTGCCTACATCAATACAATTTATTCAATAACCACAGGACATGATTTTTGTCCCTAGTAGTGCTTCAGCTTAAGTAAGACTCAATTACATGCCAATTTTGAAAATCTTAGAGACAGAATTAAAAGTCAACTTCTTCAAGAAAGTTGTATAAATATGTCTCTGGTTTAATTTGAATCAATAATAAACTCATTCAGAAATCTTCAGCTCAAGTTATAATTAGAATACCGAAGCATGTTCATGAAAATTGTCCAGTTCATAACCTTCCAGCAGACTTCCACACTTTCATCCTATCAATCACTTTCAAATCAATTCAGATAACTCTAAATGTTTATGGAGAGAAAGGAAAATGTATTAGGAATCCATTTATCTAAGTTTCAAGTCATTTAGAGTTCGGATGAAAAAGTTATAGCCAAAAGACTTAGGGTTGTTCAGCGAAATACTCTAGTTTATAACCCATACATGTAAACCACCACCTTTCCTCTCTCTAGAATGCAGACTTCATCTTCTCCACCGAAAACTCCTTTTTTTTTCCACTTTTCCACTTCATATCTACTACATCCATTACATAACTCAACTTTCCTACTCTCCTTTCAGCTTAACAATTCACAACAAATCAAAAAAAATCCAAGGTTCATACTTAATCATCAAAATCCGAAATCTCACCTTCACTTTCTCCCTCTACTGTATTTTTATAACTTCTGCACCTTTCTCTTTTTTTTTTCCTTCACATCAGCCCAGGTTTTCTATCATCTTACTCCTCAAAACACAACACCTCATGCTCTATGTCCTCTTTAACTCTAACCTCATTTAAATCCATCTCTAACAATACCCAAACATTTACACATATACAATGAAAAATAAAGCATATGTTTGTCAACTTTTCTACATATATGGTTCTGCATGTGTTTTAATATCCAAAAATAAGCTCGTCCAAATCTTCGTTTCATCATATAGTTTCATTCTTTTCATCTCAAATGCAAAATCAAATACAATACCCAAAAAAAAATAGAACATTACTCACGGTTTTTCATCACTTTCTACATATTTTCTGCATTTTTTTAACATCAATTTACAGCCCAAAAACAGTCACACATGCACCCATCCACAAGCATGAAAACATCATCTCTTTGTCATTTGTCCTTAATATAAGCATGAAAATGAAAGCACAATTTACTTGTTTCCAGCAAAAACTCCAACAGTAAAAATAGACAAAGCTTTCGATGGGTCAAGCAAACAACAAGAATCAATGATAAAACAATATATATGGACTACTTTCGATGATGTATAAGCAAGGAGAGTTTTTGTTTTTGTCAAAACTTTCACTGTGAATAAACAATAGCAGAGGAAAACTTCGCCGAATTCACGTGGCATTTTGCATGGTTAAAACATGTCACTATATATTGCTACCACTTGTCACAATTTAACTAGTCTATTTATTTTTCTTATTTTTCTTAATCTAAAAAAATACCCCAAATTTTTAAAAAATTCACCAAAAAACTAAAATAATTAGATTATTCTCCAAATAAAATTTCAGCTCAAAAAATTCACAATTCACATTTTAATTTCATTTTTAACAATTAATTGTACCTGAAAATGTCAATAAATGCATGTATAAATAATTGTAATGTGCAAGATCAATAATGTCGTGTATGTGTATGTCAAATTATGCATAAGCATGAATTATGCTTCCTAATTTCTCATTAATCTCTTATAATCACCATTTTAATCTTAATTCAAGTGACAGGATGTTACAATTCTCCCCTTCAAACAAAAATTTTGTCCTCGAAATTCTTACCTGATGATTCAAATAAGTGGGGATGCTGACGCCTCATATGATCCTCAGTTTTCCATGTTGCTTCCTCAGTCGAGTGATTTCTCCAACGAACTTTCACCAATGGAATCACTCTATTTCTCAATTTTTTTGTCTTATAACCCACTATCTTGATCGGTTCCTCAATATAATTGAAATTGCTATCAATCTCAATATCTTGAGCTGATAATACATGAGTAAGATCAAATCTGTATCTTTTTAACATACTTACATGAAACACGTTATACAGTTAAGACATCTCGTTAGGCAAAGCTAAGCTAAAGGTCCAATCCTCTCAAGAATCTTATAAGGACCAATGTATCTCGGGCTCAACTTGCCCTTTTTACCAAATCTCAGTACACCACGCCAAGGCGACACTTTTAGAAAGACTCTATCTCTAACATTATATTCCATATCCGTTCTATGCTTACCCATATAGCTCTTCTGTCTATTCTGAGCTACTTTTATTTGACTCATGTTCAATTTCACCTTCTCTACAGTATCCTACATCAGTTCTGGACTCTCAATCATCCTTAAACCTTCCTCATCCCAGTATAGAGGGGATTGGCATTTTTTTCCATACAATGCCTCATACGGTGCCATCCCAATGCTGCTATGATAATGATTGTTATAAACAAACTCATTTAATGTTATGTATTGATCCCAAGCTCCCTGAAATTCCAGAACACAAGCTCTGAGCATATCCTCAACAGTCTTGATAGTTCTCTCACTTTGTCCATCTGTCTGAGGATGAAATGCTATACTGAAATTCAACTGTGTACTCATAGCTGACTATAAGCCCTTCCAGAATCTCGAAGTAAATATGGGATCCTTGTCTGATACAACAGACACTGGAATTCTATGTAATCTCACAATCTCAGTTACATATCTCCGAGCCAACTGGTATAATGTATTGTTCTCCCGTATTGGTATGAAATGGGTTGACTTAGTTAATCGGTTCACCACAACCCATATTGCATCATTATGCCTCAGAGTCTTAGGTAATCCCATTATAAAATCTATAGTAATTCGTTACCATTTCCACTCTAGAATAGGCAACGAATGCAATTTTTCGACTGGAGCTTGATGCTCATCCTTAACCTACTGGCATATTATACATTTAAACACAAACTCCGCTACTTGCTTTTTCATTCCAGGCCACCAAAAATATTGTTTCAATGTGTTATGAGCTTCTTCTAAGATTTCCTTCCTCAAATCATCAACATTAGGCACAAATAGTCTTTGCTTTAGGCACAACATATCATCTTTAAATTCAAACTCAGAATATGTATTCTTCTTAACTTTCTCAATCAATTTCACCATTTCAGGATCTTTACTCTGTACTCTTCTGATCCAATCATGCAACATTGGCCTCAGTTTCAATGTAGTTGTCAGTGCTTCATTTTGTTCTAAATTCAACTTCACATTCAAAGCTCTCATCTGTATCAGGCTTGGTAACCTCAATAATTGAATTTGAGCTACACTAGTATTCGACTTTCTGCTTAAAGCATCAGCCACTACATTAGTCTTCCCCGTATGATACTCAATTGTGCAATCATAGTCTTTTAGTAACTCTATCCATCTTCTCTGTCTCATGTGCAGCTCTTTCTGACTTAATAGATACTTCAAGCTCTTATGATTAATGTATATTTGAAATGTCTCGCCATATAAATAATGTCTCCAAATTTTTAGAGCAAAAACTACTGCTGCAAGCTCTAAATCTGTACTGAGTAATTCATCTCGTGAGACCTTAATTGTCTCAATGCATAGGCTACCACCTTGCCATGCTGCATCAATACACATCCCAGTCCCTGATGTGACACATCACTGTATACCACATATCTATCGGATCTGGATGGAATAGTCAACACCGGTACTGTAGTCAATCAATGTTTCAACTCTTCAAAACTTCTCTAGCACTCGTCATTCCATCTAAATGTGACATTCTTTCTCAAAAGTTTAGTCAGAGGGGCTGAGATTAAAGAAAACCCATCGACAAACCTCTAGTAATAACCAACTAATTCGAGGAAACTCTGGATCTCTGATACATTCTTCGGTGTCTCTCATCTCATTATTGCTTCAATTTTTACTGGATCCACCTGAATACCATGCCCCTTTACTATATGACCCAGAAATACCACCTGATTCAGCCAAAAGTCACATTTATTGAATTTGACATATAATTATTTTTCTCTCATAGTCTGCAAAATTATTCTCAAATGCTTAGCATGTTCCTCATTGCTTCTTGAATACACCAGAATGTCATCAGTGAACACAATTACAAACTAGTCTAGGTAGGGTTGAAACGCCTTATTCACCAATGCCATAAATGTAGCTGGGGCATTAGTCAACTCGAATGGCATTACTAAGAACTTAAAATGTCCATACATGCATCTGAAAGCACTCTTTGGTACATCAACCTCTGCTGTCTTTAGCTGATAATACCTAAATCTCAAATCAAGCTTAGTAAATACTCGAGCTCCCTACAGTTGATTAAACAAGTCATCGATTCTAGGCAACAGGTATTTATTCTTCACTATAATCCGATCGAGTTGCCTATAATTAATGCACAACCTCAAAGTACCATCCTTCTTCTGCACAAACAGCATTGGAGTGCCCCAAGGAGAAACACTGGGCCTAATGAACCCTTTCTCGAGCAACTCCTGCAACTGAACTTTCAACTCCTTCAGTTCCATAGGTGTCATCCTATATGGAGGAATAGATATAAGTGCAGTACCTGGAACTAAGTTAATTGTGAACTTCGTTTCCTGATCTGGAGGCAAACCAGTTAATTCAACGAGAAACACGTCCAGGATTTCCTTAACTATAGGAATATCCTGTACACTTTGTTCGTCTCGAGTATCAATCACGTGGGCCAAATAGGCTTCACATCCACCATACATTAACTTCAAATCACTAATAAAAGAAATCAGTCTGGTTAGCACTGCTTGGATAATGCCTCTAAATATTACTTTCGGTTGATCAGGAGACTCTAAAATCACTTCCTTCATATAACAGTTCATGATGGCCCCTATGAGTAATGAGTCAATCCATGCCTAAGATAACATTTATATCCTTTAACTGTAAAATAATCAAATATGCTGCCAATTATGCCTGATCAATTTGAATTAGATACTTTTTACAAACCTCCCCAATAATGGTAGTACTACCAATCTGTATACTTACCTCTAATCCACATCTCAGGAACTCTCTATCACAACGCAATTTAGATACCATGTGCGGTTTGATAAATGAATGCATAGATCTAAGATCTAAAAATGTATAAACCTCAAAAGTAAATAATGATAACACACATGCGATGACATTTGGAGAATCCTGAGCCTCCTGTCTCGTCATGGCATAGGCTCTAGCTTAAGACTGTGACTGATTGCTCCACACCTCAGTCCTCCCAGTAACACTTCTAGAACTCATCCTGCCTCTACCATGACTTCTCTATCCAGACCCACTGGCTCGGCTCTGCTGAATAGTAGGTTATGTCACTCTACTCCCTCTCCCACCAAACTGTGCCCCAGACATCAATGTGCAATCTCTGATATGATAATCATGTGAGCCACACCAAAGGTAGGCTCTTGTCAATCTCCAGCATATACCACTATGCTTATTCCCACAATAATGACAAACTGGCAACTGACCCAATGTTGCACCCCTATTATTCCCAGTCTGAGTAAAACCACCCCTCTATTTGAATCCTGACTGTTTAGATCCAGTTGGTGATTTAAATGTTCGGGTCTGACATTTGCTAAACCTTATGCTAGAACCACCCTGAGACTTATTGGGCCTCTTCTGACCAGTCTCTGATCTCTGCTCAGACTGACTGTCCCTCAACAATTTCCTCCATTCAGATTGAGGCTACTCTGACCTCAGTGAAACTGCTCAGGTTAGTAAGAGCTAGCCTTGTCCGAATCTCCATGTTCAGGCCTTCTTCAAATCTCCTGCATTTATCTACTTCAGTAGGAATTAAGACAGAAGCATACCTCATCAGCTCATTAAATCTGATCTCATAATCTGCTACAGACATTCCACCCTGTTTCAGATCCATGAACTCCTTCATTTTCCTATTCATATATACCTGGGGCATACAATTTTCTTAGAAAGCCCTCAGAAAGTCTCCCCAAGTCAAAGTGTAAGGCCTGATGGCACTGCCAGGAATAATCTTCCACCATTGATAAGCCAGGCCTTGTAGCAAAGAAATGGCATAGTTGAACCTTTCTTCTGACCTACAATCCATATGATCAAATACTAGTTCTATCCATTCTAACCATCCCTCAACTTCTGCAAAGTCTGTACTACCATAAAAATCTACAGCTCCCTGCTTTCGTAGTTTATCGTACCTACTTTCCCTTCTCTCAGGAATTCTTGGAGGCACTCGCTCAGGTTAAGATACTGACGACTCCCTACTAGCTCAGCTCAGCTAAGTGTTCCATTTGTTCACCTACGTCGAATAAACTTTAATACACAATAACTTCAATTACCATCCGACATTTCCATAACATTTCAGACTTAATATCACCACATATCCCTATGGATGTCAAAGTATGCTCTGATACCAAAAATGTAACACCCCATTCCCAACTGACATATGCTCGTGTGTCCATCGGATACACATGTACATGCTTGTCAGAAATGACATGTTAACTATCTCACCTTCATTATACATAACATGACATCATAAATTAAACCATCAATCACACATTTTCTAAACTCAAAATGTTATCTCATTAATTAAAATCCATAATTTACATTGTTTCATACAACACAATACTATCCAAGTTTTACAACATTATCCTATAAGCTTAAACAACTCAGTACACACCAAATACAACAAACATGAAAGGAATAACTAAGTCCTCAATCTCAGCTGATCGACCTTTGAGTTAAATCTAACTATAACAGTTGCACAAAATATGCTTCTACGAAGTCTTAGAAGCTAGGTCATCTCACTCTCAAACTTAAAAAACAACGATGCAATTTGACGAGTTTTGCAAACTCAATAGAGTAACCATCCTCGATGGTTCACTCATGTCATAAATCAAGATCAATTATAGCATGTAATCATATAGCTCAACTCCACTTAATAAGTATCAAATACTATCACAAATAAATCATTTCTCATATATACAGTTTAATCATATAACAACATTCACACAACTTTGCAAATCATTCAATGAATTCAAATTATATGCGGATGCGACATGTATGAGACTGACATTCATTTTTATTTTGATGTGACTATTTGCTTTTATAGTATCCTGAATTATCAAGCACAATCAATCAGTCAGTGACTCATTGATCACAGCAAGTCATAGGCTCAGGCCACATATACAGGATCTTAAAGCTCATATCAGTAACAGTATCGGTAGCCACATCAGTCACAACTCCTTTATATTATATTCATTGGAATGAAGTGCATGCCACAATTCAGTCATCAATTCAATCACTTTTATTGGCATGTAATATAACAATATATCAGTCATAGTATCAATTACAGTAACAGTCATAATAGCAGTATTCATCGGACTCAATCCGGCATTTAACTTTTAAGTTGAGAATTAGAAAATCATTTAGGCAAATGCATTCACTTTTAATTAGCACTTCCAATATCATTCTCATGCATTAAAATGCCTCGGACAAATATTGTCCAGAATCCAATACACAATCAACACAATTCAGTACAGTTCAATAAGATTGCAATACAGTTCAATAATGTACAAAACTATAAGGTGATACCATCTTAGGTTGCTCATAGTATGCTCCAAACAGCCATTGCCTAGATGTCTCAGCAATGTTTGGATGCTATCGTTCAATGTACCCCTCTGTACATACAATACACACACATATCACAATATTGCACAATTTTGTATTCATTAATGCACATTCAAGTATACTAACTATGTATAATGCATTTTCATGACAATTCCGGGTTTCTTATCATTTATTTTGCCACAAAAATCATTAAGATATCCACATTCCATTGATCAACTCATATTTGTTTAAAAAATACACTTTCAAGTCCATTTTGCATAATTAATTTCATCAATAAGTTGAAGGAATTTGGTTACACTTCCTCTAAAAAATTATTCTCCTATTTATTAAGTCTCTATTGGTACCAAGATCATTCAATTTGGCTCATTATTTTATGAGTTATGCTTAAAATACCACAGACTATGTACATTTAAAATTTTGGCTAATGCATGATTATGCATTCAAGTTGTACAACCCATATCTCTCAATTACCATATCTAAAAATTACAAACTTTATACCAATTTAAATCTAAGAGAATAAGCTACAACTTTGGTGAATGCGCCTCAGACTAATTCGCCTACATCAATACAATTTATTCAATAACCACAGGATATGATTTCTGTCCTTGGTAGTGCTTCAGCTTAAGCTAAGACTCAATTACATGCCAATTTTGAAAATTTTAGAGACAGAATTAAAAGTCGACTTCTTCAATAAAGTTGTATAAATATGTCTCTATTTTAATTTGAATCAATAATAAACTCATTCAGAAATCTTCAGCTCAAGTTATAATTAGAATACCGAAGCATGTTCATGAAAATTGTCCAGTTCATAACCTTCCAGCAGACTTCCACACTCTCATCCTATCAATCACTTTCAAATCAATTAAGATAACTCTAAATGTTTATGGAGAGAAAGGAAAATGTCTTAGGAATCCATTGATCTAAGTTTCAAGTCATTTGGAGTTCGGATGAAAATGTTATAGCCAAAAGACTTAGGGTTGTTCAATGAAATACTCTAGTTTATAACCCATACATGTAAACCACCACCTTTCCTCTCTCTAGAACGCAAACTTCATCTTCTCCACTGAAAAATCTTTTTTTTTCACTTTTACACTTCATATCTACTACATTCATTACATAACCCAACTTTCCTACTCTCCTTTCAGCTTAACAACTCACAATAAATCAAAAAATCCAAGGTTCATACTTAATCATCAAAATCCGAAATCTCACCTTCACTTTCTCCCTCTACTGTATTTTTATAACTTCTGCACCTTTCTCTTTTTTTCCCTTCACATCAGCCCACGTTTTCTATCATCTTACTCCTCAAAACACAACACCTCATTATGCTTTATGTCCTCTTTAACTCTAACCTCATTTAAATCCATCTCTAACAATACCCAAACATTTATGCTTATACAATGAAAAACAGAGCATGTGTTTGTCAACTTTTCTGCACATATGGTTCTGCATGTGTTTTAATATCCAACAATAACCTCATCCAAATGTTCGTTTCATCATTTAGTTTCATGCTTTTCATCTTAAATGCAAAATCAAATACAACACCCCAAAAAAAACAAAACATTATTCATGGTTTTTCATCACTTTCTACATCTTTTCTGCATTTTTTTAACATCAATTTACAGCCCAAAAATTTTCACACATGCACCCATCCACAAGCATGAAAACATCATCTCTTTGTCATTTGTCCTTAATATAAGCATGAAAATGAAAGCACAACTTACTTGTTTCTAGTAAAAGCTCCAACAGTAAAAGTGAACAAAGCTTTCAATGGGTCAAGCAAATAGCAAGAATCAATGATAAAACAATATATATGGACTGCTTTCGGTGATGTATAAGCAAGGAGAGTTTTTGTTTTTATCAAAACTTTCACTGTGAATAAACAGCAGAGGAAAACTTCACTGAATTCACGTGGCGTTTTGCACGGTTGAAATGTGTTACTATATAATGCTACCACTTGTCACAATTTAACTAGTCTATTTATTTTTCTTAATTTAAAAATACCCCAAATTTTCAAAATTTTCAAAAAATTCACCAAAAATCCAAAATAATTAGGTTATTCTCCAAATAAATTTTTAGCTCAAAAGTTCACAATTGACATTTTAATTTCATTTTTTAACAATTAATTATACCCAAAAAATGTCAATGAATACATGTACAAATAATTGTAATGTGCAAGATTAATAATGCCGTGTATGTGTATGTCACATAATGCATAAGCATGAATTATGCTTCCTAATTTCTCATTAATCTCTAATAATCACCATTTTAATCTTAATTCAAGTGACAAGATGTTGCAAAGCATCATTGATTAAATGAATAATTATTCATTAGAGATAACCATTAAGACATTGAAATGTTTAAAGCATTAAGTAAGTGTAAAAATAATAAAGCAAGACTTTTGGCTTCAGTTAAACATAACTGTGACAGTGTTTGAGAGAGTAAACGTGAGAGAGCAAAAACAAAAGTGAAAAGAAGAGAAGAAAGGTTGAGGGTCATCCAAGGAGAGAGGAATAAGAGGGCTTCCATTGTTGATGGGTTTTTATGCAGATTTGGAGAAACTTTGATTAAACCTAAGTTTTCATCATTTACCCAAAAGATTGGAGGAATAAAGTGGTAATTTTCCTAACCTAAATTTTTTATTTTTATAGGTTTGTTTTGAGTGAGAAGGATGTGTTTAGGATCAGTAGTTTCTTGGTGTTATTTTGTTGTTTCTTTACATAGAATTGATTTAAGATAACAAGAGAGGAACATGTAGTAGAATTTTGTCTTAGGTTAGTTTGAACCAGACCTATTTTTTTGGCCATAAATTAGCCTACAAACCTCCAAATTGAGTGATTACAATTGCAGATGAAACCTAAGATATATTACTAAATATCTTTAGAATAAACCTAGACCTAATTTTAGATGAATGATATCAAAGTTTGAGATTGAAAATGGTAACCTGATACTATCCCTGTGTAGAAATAGATTGTGATATTTGGTACATTTTTCATTATTTAGATGTTAAAATAGCATGATTTTTTATGATATGGATACTAGAGGCTTAGAGGAACAAATTTTTAGAGACCTCAAAGGCTAATTTGAACTTTTGCTATGTGAAAACTAAGGAAAAAGTGGAGGTATGGATTTTAGACATATGTTATAACTGTTACCCATCATGCATGATCATGATATGATGAATTAAATTGAGTGAGATAGTGTTTTGAAGAAATTGATAAGTTAAAATGGTTAAAATATGGTTTTAAGTGACTTTTGAAGTTAGAATTGGAAATAGAGAACAATAGGCTAGCTTATGGTAGTAAACAGAAATGCGTATGTTATGCGATTAAATACTAATCTCGAAGTTAAACTGAATTTATAATGTTAACGTCTTATTTCCCAATTTAGAAATACATGTCTATGCAAAATGTGCTTATGTCGGTAAAGGAAAGGCATAAAACGCGTGAGTGTGCTTGGCGATAAGGTTGCTTAACAGTGAGCGCATTTTAAATGTATTTTATGAAAATGATTTATGTTCTGTCGTCAAGTGAATATGGATTATGAGTTTTATGTGAATGATGCATTATAAGTGAACATTGCTAATATAATTTTATGTTTTTAGCAATATATAAATTGAAATTTGAAAGTTAAATCTTATATGATTTGAGATTATATTGAGATGATATTATTGGTTGATAAAAGGAAATGGTTTTTTAGCCTATAGTATACTGATAGGTTATATATATATTATTATACCGACGTATGATGATTAACCTAGTACAGGTAAGCAATCTAGGACCAACTCCATAACTACCAGTATATAGTAGTTAACTTAGTATGGGTAAGCAATATAGAACCAGCTCCATAACTAGTGGTTGAGCAGTTGGGGGTAAGCGATATAGAAACAGCTTCGTAACTACCGATATATAGCGATTATCCTACTGCGGGTAAGCTATCTAGAACTAGCCCTGTAACTAGTAGATAACTTGTCGAGGGTAGGCGATGCAAAAACGACCCATGACTTTATGCCTGAGGATACCATATGGCAAAGAAGTTTATGATAGGCTATGTCGTGTAAGAAGTTCATGAAATTTTTAATACCACCACTATTTATTTAAAAAGCGATTTGAGAAACTTGATTTCTATAAGTATAAATGTTTCATGTTAAATATTGCATATTAAATTATACGGATTGAGATTAATTTGTTTTAGGGGATTTGAATAGTTAAATATGATTTGAATAGAAATTCTAACACTCACTGATCTCATTTAGCTTATACTCTCTTTTATGTTTTTAAATGAAACCTCCCAAGTGCACTCTCAGGAACTTCAGCAGCACTCCACCTTATAACTAGTCAACTTCATCATGTGTTACTGTGTAGGCATTTTTTCCTTGTAAATGTTTTTAGGAACATTTTCATTTTCATGAATATGTTTTGGACTATATTTTGTGTAAAGAACACATATATATCAATGTTTGAAAGTTAAATGCATGAATATGTCTAAGTTTATTTTTAAGATTATTGAAGTGATTGGTGAGATTGCTTGTGAATGGACTTAAAGTCCAAATTTTGTAGTGGAGATTTTGAGATGATTATAGAAGTATTTTTTAACTTTCATAGAGATTTGAAAATTTTGGGAAGGTCAAAATATAGTCGTTGTGCTTCCGAAATTTTTAATAAAAATGATTTTTATAAATAAATCCACTGCTTATATAGTTTCATGATGCGTTAAAGCTTTTCATTTAAAAAGGAAATAGACTTAGCTCCACCAAAACTTTCCAGTTGGATCGGATATGGACTAGAAGGTCACCGTGGGGTGCCAGGCAAGCCGCCTAGTCATTTCAAGAAAACCTATGTCATAAGGTGTCAACCATGAGTTGTCCAGTCGTTTAGCCTTTAACAATATCTATATAACAAAGAAAAAGAATTAAACGTTTAAGAGGAATAAGTAGGAGTGTTAGCTCTCTTATGGTTATTTATTATTTATAAAAAATAGTTTTTTATTTCTTATTAAATATTAATCTCCTAATTATAGATAAAATCATATTCTATAATACAATATAGTTTTAACAAAATCAAATATTTCATATTTGATTTCTGAAATTTCTCAAATTTTAAATTGCTTTTTCTCTTTTTAACTATTATTTATGTGTAACTCATTAGGTTCATAATGTGTTGACAATAATTATAAATTGTAATTATAATTCATAAATTATAATTATATAAATTAAAGCCCCTTTTAATTTATCTTCAATTCTCCAATTAAACAATTTATAATCATATATTAAGATTGATAGCTAGCAACATGTCATGACTATCTACATATTAGGAATGTCAAAGTGGTTTGACTCAACATATCTATACAAGGTTATGATGTATAATTTAATGATTTCATCATCCAATGTTTTTATTGGACATATAATACGGATTTAGTGTCTACTCATTTAAATCCAATCATGTTCGTTTTTACTAATTAGTAATTGATCTATTATTAATGTTTGAGAACCCTTTTTAAAATTTTAATTCACTATGGTTGGAGAATTCCTTAAATTGTTTCTAATCAAGAACAATGGAAGATTCTCTCTAGTTACTTTAGAGTGACGAATACTTTATTTACTTATTCAATTATCTCCATATAGTTTATTCTATATCCAAGTGTTATCGATTAAGCTATCTAAATTAGAATAAGTTATAAGTAGCATCAAAATATGGTAATTCCCATATAAGATGCTTTAGTAACCCTAAATACAAGGATTAATTATACAACTATTACAATGAGAAAATTCATAAACACGTAAGTAATATTCTATTTGGGATCCTCATAATTGGGTTAGGTTAGTGAAAATTTTCTCTAATAAGTCCCACATATTTGTTTAAGTATCTCCATATTTTAATTTAAGAGATCAATTACTTTCTTCATAAGAAAGAAATATAAAGTGTGCTAGTTTTATCATTTCATCAATATCCTCTCTTAATGAAACTATACCTAAGAACAATTTGGAAAAAACTCATAAATGCAAATTGAATCTAATAAATATGATCTCAACATAGTTTCAATTGAACAATAACTATTTTATGGATTTTACCTTTAGTATTAAAACATCAAATGTACTTAAGATAAAGAATGTCTTTATTAATTAAAATAATGATGTCATACATAAAATTTCAACCAAATGATTAGCTATAAGGGTATAAAATAACAATCCCTTACTCGCAGTAAAGCCAATTACTTATGCATCTGATAACATATCCATCCATATGTCAATCATGTCTCTTTTCAAATAATAGCTTAGTGAGAGGATCTGCAAGATTCTCTTAAGTAGCAACTTGCTCTAGTGCTATGTCTTTCTGCTCCACTATCTCTCTGATCAAGTGAAACTTCTTAAATACATGTTTGAATTGTTAATAAAAACTTTTTTTCTAAGCTATAACATCATTGTTGATAGTATAATATTATTGGCTCAATAATGCTAGAAACCACTCCAAATTTGGTGATGAGCTGTATGATCTAAACTTTTTTTTTCAGCCCCTAACATTTAAATGTATTCCACTTCAATTATAGAATTTGTATAAGTTAGTTATTTAAAACCCTTATAACTTACTATACCATTCAAATGAAGATATACCTTTATTGTGATCTTATTATGCCAAAATAAGTTCTAAAAATGTATACAAATTGTAAATGATTAGTCAGGGTCGTCTCTTATAAAGGTGAAATTAATCCACTCAAATTAATCTTGAATTAAAAATAAAAATGAATGCAATCTTAAACATTCTATCCCGATTTGTTGAGTAAAAGCTTTTAAAAAATTACACAATTAGACTAAAAAGTGAACTAATTTATTTGGAAGCAAAAAGGAATTGATCAATTGGTGTGGAAACTCTTAGCAATTAATTTCACTAACGTAATCTCCTACGCATGACGAAGGTGAATTGATTGGATAATTGTCTTGCTAAAATTACCAATTGGGTTTTGAAAGCAATTCAAATAACAAACTAATATAACTTTTGTATTCGATAAGTTTATAGTCCAAATTAATTATGGAAACCTATCTAATAATTATCCACTTAATTTAATATATTTCTAATTCATAACTTAAGCATATATAATTTCTCGTTCTAAATTAAACTTCTTTTATCGATCCTTCATTTAATACTAAAATGATGTAAAGTTTATTATGCTATTACATTGAATAAACTCAAAAACTATAGCAATTAATAAGATCATAAAATAGCCCATTCATCATGTATAATCAATTAAATTAGCTACATTGATCCTAAAAAACAAGTAATTAACCCATCATAAAATAAACATGGTTTATCATCTTCAAATACTTGTATCCCATATTCAACAATAACAGAGAAGTATCAAAGCAATAAAATAATGAATAAAAAAATGGACTATAAGACTTTAACAAAGAAAACAAATGCAACAAGAAAGTTCCATAATGTAACAGAGAAATAAAGCAACAGCTATAAATCAAGATAAGCAAACAAGGGTGTTCAAATGAGAGAGTTGGTGGTGGAGCTCCCTGCATTAGCTTTCGCCTTCTGCCTCCACTTGGTTCTCACCCACATGATCAAATGCTTCCATGCTTTCACCTCTCTGTTGTTCTTCCTTTCTCTATTCTTCCTCTCTTCTTTCTTCTCATCTGAAGCTCTCTACTTCTCCTCCTCCACTCCTTCTCTCTGTTCTTTCTTTTTCATTCGTAGAATGTCCAACCTCCTCTAGTCGACTTTCCTTTCTCTATTTATAGCACGAGTCTAGGTTTAAAGTTGTTATAACGTCAAAGCCTGCGCATGTCAGATCAAAAAAAATAAGTGCAGAATAAGTTGTCATGGGTGTGTCTTGGGAGTCACACCTGTGACTCCCATTGTCACACTCGTGACTTGCATAGCCACCAGTGTGACTCAATTTACAAGAATGTTTTTAATAATTTATGTTACATGCATAGTTCACGTCCAAATTCATTCTTTCATACATAAGTTTTCTTATTTCCATGAAACATTTACAAGACAATCCAATTAACAATCACGTAATATTCACACCATTTTCACTCAATTCATCTCAAATTTAAAAACACACAAATTTGTAACCAAAAATAAGATATGATTATAAGCAAAATCAAATAAAATTAGACACAATAGATCTTCTATCATATAGATCAGACTAAAAACTAGCATCTAAATACCCCCTAAACTCTTAATTTAGGTCCTCCATAGACCAAGAAAACATCTTTAGTCATTCTCAATTATTTTAAATTGTTTTTCACAGTTGTCTAGTGACCATCCCTGAGATTAGCTTGAAACCTACTTATTATACTTAAAGCATAAGAGACATTGGTCTAATAAATAACATCGCGTATATGATTGATCCAATTGTAAAAAGCATATAGTGTGCAAACATTTTATCTCTCTCTTTTTCATCTTAGGAAACATACTTTGTGAGAGAGAAATCTTATGTGAAATAGGTAAAAACCCTCTCTTAGAATTCTTCCTACTAAAACTTTTTAGCATTTTATCTATGTACATGGATTGGGATAAGCCAATCAACCTCTTTAATCTATCTTTATAGATATTTATTCATACAATATATGCACTTCTCCCATATTCTTCATAAAGAAGCTCGTGGAGAACTAAATCTTTACAGATTTGAGCATTGGTATGTCATTTCTAATTTGCAATATGTCATCCACATATAGTACTAGGAAGATGACTAGACTCCTACTAGCATTCTTATAGATACATAATTCATCCATATTTATGATAAAATTGAACTCTTTAATTGTCTTATTAAAACAAATGTTCTAAATATGTGATGCTTGTTTAAGTCCATAAATAGACTTTTAAAACTTACATATTTAAATAAGAAATCTATTGGATTAAAAACCATCAGGTTGATTCATCACATCCTTAAGCAAATTTCCATTGAGAAATTCTATTTTAAAATCCATCGATGAGATTTCATAATTTGATATGTAGCTATATCCAATAAGATCTTTATGGATTTAAGCAATGCTTCTAGTGAAAAGGTTTCATCAAAATCAACTCCTTATTTTTGTTTGTGACATTGAGCCACTAACGTTGCTTTATACATATGCACATTTCCATCCATATTAGTTTTTCTTTTAAACACTTTCATCCTATAGGTATAATACCATAAGGAGCATCCATCAAAGTCCATACCTAGTTAGTGTATATAGATTCCAATTTCAGATCTCATCGCTTTATGCCATTTTAAAGAATCAATATAAGACATTGCTTTTTTAAAAGTAATAGGATTATCATCTATAAGTGATACATTGTCTTTCTCCTTTTTAATATATAAATCTAATTTAGTGTGAGACGACGTATCCTACTAGTGCCTAACAGACTATATGTCTTTTGAACCCTTACTTGTAATCATATGTATCAACTTAAGGTTCCTATTCCATCTAGATGTCAATTCGTAATTCTTGATCTTTAAATATTCTACTTTACTCCCTTTACTTTTCTTAAGAATAAATTCTCTTTTTAGGAATATAGTATGTCCTAAGACAAAAACCTTTTGCCCAAGATGATGGTAAAATTCATATTTGATCCTCTCTTTCGAATATCCCATAAATTTGCATTTATCTAATTTAGCTTGAAGCTTATCAGATGTTGTATGCTTCACATAAGCATCTCTTCTCTAAATCTTTAGGTATAACAAATTTGATCTACTACCATTCCATATCTCATTTGGAGTCTTGTCAACTAATTTAGGTGGAACTTTATTTAGAAGGTAAGTAGTAGTTTCAATAACATATCCCTAATAGGAGATAGGAAGGACTGCTTAACTCTTCACGGAACATATCATATCTAAGAGTAAAGTTTCTCCTATTAGACACTCTATTATGTTATGGAGTTCTATAAGGATTCTATTATGAGATAATCTCATTCTCTTTTAAATATCCAAGAAACTCATAGTCTAGGTATTTACCACCTTGATCAAATCTATATGTCTTAATATTCTTACTAATTTGCTTTTTAACCTCAAGTCTAAATACATTAAAATTTTTAAATGATTCAAACTTTTTTTATTAACTACTCATAACCATATCTAAAATTGAATTAAATAAAATATATGTACACACCTCTAAGACAAGTAAACATAACACCACATATATCTTAATGTATTAGCTCTAGTAACTCACTGGTACAGTCTTCCTTTTCACTAAAGGTAGTTTGGTCATCCTTTCCAATAAACAAAATTCACAAGTTTCATATGATTCATAATCAAAAAGATCTAAATATCCTTCTTTATGTAACTTTGTGGTTCTAGTTTTGTTGATATAACCTAACATACAATGTTATAAATAAGATAGAATTTGACCATTTAGCTTTCTTTTCTTTTTTTTATGTTAAGGATTAGCCTTTCCAGATCTAATTCATATAAACCATTTGTAAGTATTATAAATTAATAATAAACATCATCTTTATTAAAAAAAACAACTCTTATTCTTAATAATAAAGACAATTCCATTCAATCTAAATAAGAAATATAAATGAACTTTCTAGTAAAAACTAGAACATAATAAAATTTATTTATTTCTATTTCAAGTCCAAAAAGCAAAGTTAAACTACAAGTTCCAATAGCTAATACAATAACTTTTACTCTGTTGCTAACTCACAAGTCCAATTCGCCTTTCCTCAACAATTTACTCCTTGTTAACATTTGCATATTATCACAAATATGAGAACCACTAATACCTAAGAATGTGGAGCACAAGTAGAAAGATTGCTCTCAATCATAAATATACCTAAAGAGGTGGCTTTATTAAGTGTCTTATCTTTTAGGTTAGTAAGATAAGCTCTGCAGTTGCTCTTTCATTGTTCGTCAATTTCACACTGAAAACATGTGCCCTTGTCATTGCTCTTCTTCTTGAGAGCACCTTTTGACTTTGCTACTCTAGCAAAAGTCTTTTATTTATTGTTATTATTCTTTTTAAATCCCTTTTTCTTACTTTTGGAATAATCCATAACAAGAATAGATATGGATTCCTTCTTAAGACACCCTTTTACAATCTTGAGCATATTCATTAGTTCAAGTAATAACATATCCTTTTAGGTGATATGGAAGTTTATAACAAACTATGAAAAGCTCGAACTAAATGATTGTAACACTATATCTATAATTAACTCATGGTCTATATCAAAACCTAATTGGCATAATTTTTCAATATAACCATAATTTTTCAATATAACCAATTATAAGGATGGCAATGGGCCCAAGCTTTAAGCTCGAACCCACACAGGCCTGAGCTTAACCTGATCCATACCACTGGAACTTGGACCCAAACCTGATTAAGCTAGAGATAACCCAGTCTAAGCCTAAGTTTAACTCCACTTGGTCTAATTTTTTTAAAAAGATCAAAATGAAAAAACAACGTAATTTTTATCAAAACAATGTCAATTTGCTTATAAAGGTTAGGTCTAAGCTAGAATGATCACTGACCCAATTCCCATCTCTAACCAATCATCTTCAGCATGTGTAGCTCCACTAAAGGTAGCATCTTGCAATGAAATAAGGCTTTGAAGTACTAACGTCTCTCCATCATGCTTTATTCATTAAACAGCTCATTGAGATGCAAAATGATTGCAAGAGCATCCATGTTCTCATTTTGCCTCCGAAGTTCTAGAGATGTGCTATCTAACATCACACATGTAGCTTGTTTAAAATCATCAATATAACGTTAATATCTCTCTTAAACTTCATTCTTCACATTAGAACTAAGCTTTTGTGGAATAGTGGTGTCAAGAACATATAGTTTCTAAGAACTCTGATGTCATTCTTAATATATTGAAACTATTATGTTCTTAACATGTACTTAATATTTAAGTAAAGAATTCATAATTTCAAAATTCAAGTCTTATAAAAATAATGTAATCTCGTTATATTAATTCTTTCTAACACAATCGAATTATGAAAGAAAATCCTTTAAAACATTTGCTTGGTTCTAATTATTGATTTGATAAATAATTTAATTTAATAATTTAACTCTTTGAAAATTAAACTAAATTTCAAAATATTCTTTATAAAAACAATCATTTGAAATTAAATTTCAGACATTTAGAAAATATTTTTCCAAATTTTATTAGGAATTTAAAACTATTTAATTTCAATCAAGTCAATTTGGTAAAAAGGAAGGCTTAAAACCCACAAAAATTAAATTTAAAAGTATTTTGTGATCCGTGCAAACTTGCATCTAATATTAATTGGTGACAAATAGACACTGGCACCCATGTGGGGTACAATATGGCCCCATCATTTTCTAGCTAGGTTTTTCTCATTTCTTACGTGCTGCCTCCGGCTATTTCTCCTATAGCTGTCATTGTTTAGGTTTCACCACCTCCAACCGTCATTTGATGCTCCATTGCTAGTGTTTTATTGCCTCCCTTGCCTGCTGGTCACTCTTCTGTAGGCGTCCTGGCTTCCTCACTTTGGTTGAATTTCACCGATCACTGGCAAGGCATCTCCAGTGATGCTGATACCCGAATGGTATCAGAGCCATCTTATAGTGTCTATCTCCAGCTACTTTGGTAGTTCCACCATCCCGGTGAGTCTATGGTTTCCCACAGTTTGAGTTGATTCCTTTGGTTTCATCCATAGACATGTTGTTTGTGGTCAGGTAGAGTCGATAATGCCAAATACACCTGCGTACCTCTTGAAGTAATCGTACTTCTCGCTTAGTTCCTTATTGCTGCTCGTAAGGTACTTGGAAACGACCTTCACATCTTTCCCAGAGAGGGGAGAATATAGAGAGAGAAAATTGAGAGAGAGTCACAAAAAGAAGAGAGTGGTATAAGAACTTCTATCATGGAAA
>JANSVA010000006.1:38288820-38316709 GCA_025504915.1 Erythroxylum reticulatum | reverse complement strand
GGTACAGGAATAGCTGGCTTTGGTCTGCATAATCCACCAGTAGATTTGCAGGTATGTGACATATCTGATGTAGACGACCGGAGCATCTCCCTTAGAGACTTTGGTCTGGATCTTTCAATCATCAATAGATCATTATGATCGTCTGGATCTTTATCCTCTGAGTGAGGATGTGTATCTCGAGAAGGTAAGCATCTAGATCTGGGCTTTGGCTTCTTCTTCCTTCTTCGATGATATCTAGGATCATCATCATCTGAGTCTGACACGGGATTGAGACAGATCTCACAGTCTGGTTCGCACTTAGATGGGTCGACATCCCATACAAAATGTCCACGATGATGACTTACATAGACCGGATCTCTGTTGGATTTGAAATAATGGATAGGAGGACCGTCTTTACCTTCCGTATGTGAGAATACGGGTTGGATCTTAAGGATTTGAGCCCTGGTAGATAGATCTGGTAGATCTGAAGTGCTGGGCTGAGAATTGGTTGCCTTGAATGATAAATCTGGTAGATCTGCTGGATCAATGGGCTGGATCATCAGGATAGATCCTGATGTAGAAGGATCAGGCGTGTCGTTGCAAGGTCTGGTGTAGATGGTTTTGACTGAGCCATCTCTCAGTGTCTGCAGAATCGGTGGAGTTGTAGTATGAAAAGAATGTCGATGCGGCGCATGGAATACCTTCTGGTAGTTGGTAATCCATTCTGTAGGCATTAACTTTTCAAGCTCCTTTGCAAGTAACTGCTTCGGTATTTGTAAGATAGTTGTCTAGGTGTTGGCACCATCTACAACCATGTAAAGTGCATCCGAAGTTGAGTTTGGAAAGTTTAAGTCCAAAGCATGATTCTGAAGACGATAGATCATCTGGTGATGTAGAGTAGCCATGATGGCTGTAGGATCTTGATCTGCGCCAGTGATTTGGATCTGAACTTGCAGGCGTTCAGAAAGTGTAGGATCATCCAACCTGATGTTGAAATCAGGTGTTATGGTCAAGATAACACTCCCTTTGTCTAGTGTTGTCAGCAAGGTACCAATAAGAGCATTTTGGTACGTTGTGTAGGCAGTGTCAAGAAGTGATATTCTAGTAGTCGTAGGAATACCCTTTCTTCCATGTAGAGTAAGAACAAGTCGTATAGCTCCAACGTGTAGATGTGTATGGTTCTGTTCTCTCCATAAGGCGATCAGCTCCTTAGGGATTTTAAGCTTTACGTACTATTATGCTATTGTAGATCTGAGACCACATTGTTCCAGTTTAGAACTCTGGATGATTTCCTTTACTTGAGGTCTACTAGTATGTAACACACTCCTAATACTTCTCGTCCAAGAACGGTCACGAGAATAGATACTGTAGGGACTCAACAATGGTAAAGAAGACTCACAAACACGATTTTCTACAGGGACATGAGTAATCTCAACAAGGTTTTCTATTTTGTTTGAAAGCACACGTTTCACACCTCTAGGTAAACTAGCTAATGACAAACTTGACGACAAATGTACAGGATTATCAGATTTCTCCATGATAGAAGTCTTATCGAACTCTCTTCTTTTGAGTAACTCTCTCTTTTTTCTCTCTCTAAATATTTCCCCCTTCGGAAAGATGCGAAGGTCGTTTCCAAGTACCTTACGAGCAATAGTAAGAAACTGAGCGAGAAGTAGAATTACTTCAAGGGGTACGCAGGTGTATTCGGCATTACCGACTCTACCTGACCACAAACAACATGTCTATGGCTGAAACCAAAGGAATCAACTCAAACTGTGGGAAACCACAGAGTCACCGGGATGGTGGAACTACCAAAGTAGCTGGAGATAGACACTGTAAAATGGCTCTGATACCATTCTACTCACCTATAGTCCGTCATAGGCGGTGACACAGGGAAACTATGACCATGTACTGGTTAACCCCCCATAAGGCTAACTCACTTCACTACCACTGTAGTGGTTGATGACATCATAAATCAAATACACTGAAACCAGAACTTGATTCGAATAATTCAATCATATTTAAAACAAAAACCTAATTAAATAATGCTTTAATTAGTACTAGAGAAATCAATAAAAACAAGTTTTAATTTTATCAAATCAATAATAATCAAACAATTTAATCAAGTTAAATAATTAAAAGAGACTTTGATACCAATGTTAGGAAACTAATCATGATCTAATCATGGTACAACGAAAAAAATAAAAATTTTTAGTTTCTAAATTAGATCTCAATAATTGAATAACTTGAAAAATATAAATCATGAAAAGTAATTGAATTACAACTAATTTGAATTCTTGTTAATAACTTTATACGAGGTGTCAACCACGAGGTGTTCAAACATCTAGCCTCTAGCAACATCTACAAAGTAGAGAAAAAGAACTCATTGTTTGAGAAGAATAAGTAGTAGTGCTAGCTCCTGTATATTTATTTCCTATGTATAAAAACAAACATTAGGGTTTCTTTTATTTCTTATTAAAATTAAATCTCCCTATTATAATTAAAGTCAAACTCCAATTATAATTATAATTTATTTTTAATAAAATAAAATATCTTATATTTGATTCATAAATTTTCTCAAGCTTCACAATTAAATCTAACTTAATTTAAATGTATTATTCTCTTTTCTAATTACTCTTTAGTATAACCCATTAGGTTCCTAATATATTATCAATGATTATAAATTATAATTCTAATATCAATGATTATAAATTATAATTCTAACTTATAATTAGAATTAGATAAATTAAAACTCCTTTTTAATTTATCTTTAATTCTCTAATTAAATAATTTATAATCACATATAAAGATTAATATCTAATAATATGTCATAACCACCTAAATATTAGGAATATCAAAGTAGTTTGACTTAGCTTGCCTACACGTAATTATGAAGTATATCTTAATCTTTTTGTATTCTAATGTTCCAATTGGACATAGAGTATAGATTTAGTGTCTACTCATTTAAATCCAATCATGCTTGTCTTATTAATTAGTAATTGATTTATAATTGATATTTGAAAATATTTTTTCAAATATCAATTCACTCTAGCCAAAGAATTCATCAAATCATTACTAATCAAGAATAATAAATATTCTCTCTAATTACTTTAAAGCGATGAATCATTTTTTGACTTACTCAATTATCTCCATATGGTTAATAGTATATCCAAGTACTTTCGACTGAACAATTCTAATTAGAATAAGTCATAAGTAGCATTCAATCATAATAATTCTCGTATGAGATATTTTAGTAATCTCAAGTCCAAAGATTAATTATTCACATATACATAAGTAATATTTCATTTGGTATCCTCATTATTAGGTCAATTTAGTAAATTTGTTTTCTAATAAGCACTCACATGTCTATTTAAGTATGTTCATACTTTAATTTATAAGATCAATTGCTTTATGATAACATCTCAGAATCTCAACCACCAAATTTTATATATTTTTGTTATTATTTTTCACATGCTTAAATTAAGGTTGTTATATATTTTATTTATGCTTATCATTCATTTAATTATCCTTATCTAGTTATCATCAACTTATATATTACAGGACATCCCTCTGTAAACAATACAATGCAATATGACATCTGTTTACTTGTATTATCCTATTCTATCATGGTATCGGAGCTTATTCCCGAATTCCTCTACATCTAGCATTTTTTTAAAAACACAATCGACTAATTCAAAAAACTCCACACATACATATCCTCATAATAACTCAACATCACCATTGACACAAATTCATAACTACGTATCCAGCAACACACCACAATTTCATTTTGCAAAATTTTCTTTTCACTTCTAGAACACAATAAATATCAGCATAATTAACACAACAACAAGCATAATTTCATAGCTAAGAACACGTTAAAGCGTAGCTTACCTACATTGGCATTTAACCAGATCACTAATTTTCTAACTATGTCATTAGACTCTATAAATTACTTGGTATGGCGAAACTGGATTATAGCTATTCTAATTACCTCTGATCTTATTAGATATGTTGACGGGACCATTGCACTTTTGGATGACACCTCTGATTCTGAGTCCTCTAGGTATGTTAAATGGAAGAAACCGGATTAACTTGTTTACTACTTCCTCACCAGATTACTCTCTAACTCCACAGCACGACTCGCCCTAAAACATACCAGTATACACACTCTCTACGTTAGACTTAAAGACCACTTCATGCTCCAGTCTAAATCTCAGCGGTCTCTCCTAATTCACACTTTCAAGAAGGGTTCTAGCACCATCATCAACTACTTTTACATCATCTCCACCACTGCTGAAGAACTCATCGCCATTGGTGACACCATCTCAGATGACGATCTCATTCTCTTCACTTTAAATGGAATACCTGTGAATTTTGAGTTGTTTATAAGGACAATCGAAAACTCCCAAACCATCATCACAATTGCAAAATTCAAAGTAAAGCTCCTGCTTCATGAGTAGTGATTAGTCTCCTTTCACGCTCCACGACCATCAAATTCTACACTTGCTACATTCTCCACCATAGATCGCTCCATCCATGGTAGACGTGACAGTAAGGGACGTAGAGGACACCATTTCTCTGCCAGCCCTAACTTATTTGGGCACCAATAGTGGTAAGCTGATGGACCATATTCTGGGCCCAACCAATTTAATGGCCTACCTCATGGACAACCTTCTGATGGACCTATGCAATTTAACGAAACCCAATAGTCATAACCCTCTTTCACCTCAGCCTAATTCCTATTATAAACCCAAGCTCCACATAATTCCTCTTACCCTAAGCCCAATTTCAATACCAAGCCACCTATCTAATGTTAAATTTATTGGAAATTGGGACATATTGTTGCTTATTGTCATTTCCAATATTCTTAATCTCATAACCACTCCATTGGTTTCTTCCACACTATTAATAATATTACCACCACTTACTCTACCATAAATATTCAATCCAATCATGACCTCATTCCCTTTACCAACAATAATGTCACTGAATGGTTACCCGATACTGGTGCCATTGCTCATATGATTTCACATTTTTATATCGTAGAATCTATCACATCATATGAAGGATCCAATCAAGTTATTGTGAGTAATGGACACACTCTTCCTATTTCATCTACTGGTACCTTAACCTTTGCCACTTTTTGTCGTACTCTTCACCTTCATCATAAATTGATTGTTCCTCATACTATTACTAATCTTTTATATGTTGTTAAATTTGTCATTGATAATTCTTATATTATTGAATTTTATCCATTTGATTATGTTATGAAAGACCTCAAATCCAAGGTCCCACTTCTCGTGGGCCTCATCCATAACCTTTATCCAATGAAGATTTCAACATACTTCACTAATCCAGTTGCTCGCATAACTGCCTCCACTTCAATAAATTTATGCCATCAACACCTTGGTCGTCCATGTCACTCTACATTATCTAGATTAGGTCATATTTTTTCTTTTAAAAATGTCCCCAATCTATGTACTTCTTGTATTTAAGGCAAAAGTGTTCATCTTTCATTTCCTATGTCTTCTCCGGTTTTTATCAAACCTTTACAACTAATTCATTGTGATATTTGAGGTCCTTCCTCATATCTTTCCCACCCTGGTAATCAATATTTTATCATCTTTATGAATAACTATAGTCATTTTACTTGGATTTTTCCTCTAACCCACAAAACTCATGCCTTGCTCATTTTTTATCCTTTAAAACCACTGCTAAAAATCTCTTTTCCACTACCATACGAACTTTTCAAAGGGATGGAGCTCTTAAACTCACCAAAAGTGCCTTTACTCACTATCTTCTTTCCACTAAAATCACTCTTTGAATCTTTTGTCCTTGTACACTCCAACAAAATGATCTTGTCGAACGAAAAATTCATCACATCACTAAAAATGGTCTTACCTCCTCCTTCATACCTTACTTCCTAAGTTTCTTTGGTATGAAGCCTTCATTACTATTGTTTATCTTATAAATCTCTTACACACTCCTGTTCTTCATCACAAATCTCCTTATGAAGTCCTTTATAATACTCATCGTCACCTCACTCATCTTCAGATCTTCGGTTGTGCCTATTTTCCTTATTTGGGCTCTACTTGCCTAGATAAACTTGCACCAAAATATGTATAATGTTTTTTTCTTAACTATGCCTCCCAACATAAGGGTTATCGATGCTTTATTGCTATCACTTCTAAACTTTATATTTCATGTCATGTTCATTTCCTGGAACATCTCTTTCCCTACAAAAATTTCTCTATGTCATCCTCCACCTTACCTGCCTCCTCACCTATTTCTGTACCTTTACCTTTCCCCCTATACCCTTTCCTTCCACCTCTCCCTCTACCATAACCACATCACAGCATCCTCCTCATCCCACAATAATATGTACCCAAGATCATTCCCATACCCCTCATAACTTTTCTGATTACATTAATTACACTCTTACAACCTAACATCCTCCTTAAGATCCTACATCTTTTACTTAGGCCAATAAATTTCCACACTAGACAAGCCATGTTTGAAGAGTTTAGTTCTCTCCATCATAATGCCGCATAGACTCTTATTACACCCCCACCTAACACAAATATTATTGGTTGTAATTTTACACTAAACAGAATCTCTATGGCTCTTTTGAGACCTACAAAGATTGTCTTGTAGCCAAAGGTTACCATTAAACCCCAAGAGTTGATTATATTTCCACTTTTAGTCTTGTTGTTAAACCCTTAACTATTCGCATCATCATTACCTTGGCAATGTCCTATAATTGATTTGTTTGCCAACTTGATGTTAATAATGATTTTCTTTATAGTTACTTACAAGAACCTATTTATATGTCTCAACCTCCTAGCTTTATAGAACCCTATTGTCCTAACTATGTTTATAGAATCCATAAAGCCTTATGTGGTCTCAAATAAGCTCCTCGAGCTTGGTTTCATTTCTTAAGTTAAAAACTTCTTGATCTCCAATTTACACCCTCAAAATCATATACCTTTCTCTTCATTCATAAAACCAGCTCTCACACCACCTTTCTCTTGGTTTATGTGGATGATTTCTTATTAACCAGTTCTTCCTTGTCTTTCACCACAAAACTTATCCATGATCTCCACTCTACTTTTTTCCATAAAAGACTTAGATCCACTTAATCACTTTCTTCATAAAAAGGAAACTTAACATGTGTTGGGTTTATAATTTCATCAATATCCTATTTTGATGAAAGTACAACTAAGAATAATTTGGAAATAATACATAAATATAAATTGAAGAATAATTTAGAAGTAATACATAATTATAAATTTAAATATCATAATTATGATATCATCATAATTTCAATTGTACAGTAATTATTTTAGGAATTTTATCTTTAATATTAAAATATCAAATATTATTAATAAAATATATAAAGATAAAAATGTCTTAATTATTTAAAATAATAATATAATATATAATTGATTGCTATTGATCCATATCTTCTCGCTAAAACATTGCTTATCTCTTGTCAGAATACTATTCACCACCTTCCTTAACCTTTCTTTCATGGATTTTAACTTTTTAGCTTCACTCTTTTTTGCCACATTTTTGCCATCTACTGCTTTTAGCAACATACCACCTCATTCTTCACAAATTTCATAATACCTACACGTCATATACACTACGGCTTACTCACTCCATCCACCTTAAAAAACCACACCATCCTTCTCACCTACTTTTTTTCGAATCACCTCTTACTTAAAAGCACCTATCCTATACTCTAACCCTATATAACTATCTATTAACCATTAGTCCATAGCTTATACCTATTGGCATACATTTCCCACCTTTAAATGCAAACTGCTCCAATAAATCATCTGGAAGTCTTCTTGCATTAACCTCATATAGCCCACCTTTTGCAAGCCTTAATAACCATTTCATTTGATAGGTATAGACTCAAGTTGTAGGGGAATCAAAACTAGAACAACAGTTATCATGTTGCCTTCCTAATGGTTCTCTTGAGCAAAGAATTGTTTCCCCTCTAATATGTTGAAGGATGGAGTTGACAAGTGGAGAACTACACTAATTGCTTTTTTCATTAACAAGAGGATTGCTTATCAGGTTATGAACCCATAGGCCCTCAATAACTGGAAACAACATAGATTAGTTGATGTGTTAGTAAAAAATGAGGATGTATTTCTGTCAAATTTCTAGCTTAGAAGAAGACAAGTTAGTGTTGCAATCTGGGCCCTAACATGTGCAAAATAAAGCCCTATTACTGCAAGGTTGAAGGCCAAGAATCAAATTTGAAAGCCTCAAACATGACAACATTCCCATTTGGATATGCTAGTATGAGGTTCAACTTAAATATGGACTACCAAAAGGTTGAGTCATCTTGTAGGCTACGTAGGCAGACCAATAGTATTGGATCAACCATAGTATAAATCAATCGCACTAATTATACTAGAATTTGTATTATGTTCATTTCTTTATTTGATCTACTAGAAACAATACCTTTCATTCAGTTGAATGAATATATGGAGCCCATATATATGTATGGAGATCAAAATTAAATAAAAAACATATATGGAGACCAATAAGGTGCGTGTTTAAAACAAGAGAGCACCAAGCATTAATGGAAATGGCTAGTAAACAGAAAAACCAAGATGAAGAGACTATATCTAAAATTCCAACTATAATAGACAAAAGAGACAAAGCTACAATTGAAGTTATCGATGAAATGCTAGAAGTACATCATAAAAAAGAACAAATAGAAGATCAATATAGGCTTACAAAGGATGATGCAAACAATGCAAAAAAGAATACCATACCTAGTAAGCAGTTATAACAGCAGATTCAAACAAACTAGGATTTTAAGACAGTGGTTTGAAGAAGACCAAGCAGAAAAAAGAAGAAACTCTCCTTAGAGGGCACATGAATATCCTCGCGTGGAATGTAAGAGGGGCTAACGCCCCTAATGAAAGGTTATAATTAAGGAAACTATTTTGCATAATAAAGTAGCAGTTGTTGGAATCTTGGAAAGTAGAATTAGAAAGGAGTATTGCAAATTGCTAACTTATTTCCTTACTAGTTGGAAATTATTTCCAATCATACTTGTCATACAAATGGAAGAATCATAATTCTATATGATTCCAATATATTATCTATTAACTCTTCTAACATTATAGATTAGATGGTGCATGTACAGGTTTTATGAAGCAACTCTACCAATAGTTTTACTAATCCTTTATATATACACATAATAATTCATATCAAAGGAACTTCTTGTGGAGTCAATAAAGGATTCAACAGCTTCAATCAACCTATCTTAGATGATCTCAGGTGATTTCAACTATATCTTGAAAGTAGAGGAAGCAGATGGAGTAAGATCAATTTATAGCCCCTACATAAAACTTGGAAAATTTCTTGAAGAAGTTTAGCTCACTGATCTACCCTCAGGTGGTGTTTTTACACATGGAACAACAAGAAAAATTATGGCCATCTAATCTAGAAAAAGTTAGATAAAACAATTTACAATATAATATGGATGACTACTTTCCCTAACTAATTTTCCTTGTACTCAAACAACATGCTATTAGACCACACCCTCATTGTAACTAAATTAGCAGCAGCAAACTTCAAATTTCCATTCAGATTTAACAACTTCATATTGCAACTAGTTAGAGTTGAAGAAGGAATCTAGAAGTAATTAGATCCAGCATCAGAGGTACCAAGCAATATGCGTATGTAAAGAGAATGTAGATCGTCAATAATGAAATGATGATGTTATTTAAGCTAATGTGATGTTATTTAAGCTAATGTTTACAATACACACCATCTTATAAACACAACAAAAAGGGAATTGGAGTCCATTCAAAAGGCTGCATATAGAAATCCTAGATGTCAAATTTTGTAGTTAAAAGAAAATGATGCTTTACATAGCTACACACAAGCACTCCTTTATGATTCTTATCCAATGAAGCAATACGCCAGGGTTGACTAGTTGAAGAATGGAGACAGTAACACCTCATTCTTTCACAAAGTTATAGTCTCGAGGAAAGCTAGAAACAAAATAGTTCCTCTCAAGCATAATGATATCAATGTTGACTCTCAGAATCAGTTGTTGGAAGGGGCTTTCAACTACTTCAATGACTTAATGAACAAACCCTTTGAAGCACATTCATCTATACAATTCCTCAAGTAATTGTTGAAGGATTTTATTACTTCTCATGATGCAGGATTGTTATACAGGCCTGTTACCTTACAGAAAATCAAGAAAATAGTAGCTACACTCCACCCTTACAAGGCACATGGACTAGATGGTTTAAATATCAATTTCCTCAACAAAACTTGGTCTCTCACTAGAGGCATGATCTCAAAAGCAATTTTGGAATTTTTCAAAAAGGGCACACCTATAAAAGAGACCAACAAGACATTCATAACTCTGGTTCTAAAGCAAAGTGAGCTGAACCAATTTTGTGACTTTAGACCTATAACTTATTGTAATTCCATTTGTAAAAATATCTCAAAGATCATTGCTCAAAGGCTCAAAGGATTACTTGGAAAGAATATTAGTCCTAACCAAGGAGTTTACATACCTAGAAGGGTGATTGGAGATAACATGCTCATTCTTCAAGAGCTCAATAGTAATTACTCCAAAAAGAAGAGTAATTCCAATTGTTGCATCAAAATTGATCTTAAAAAGGCATATGAAAATGTCAATTGGAACTTTATCATCAATATCCTCCATGTTATGGAATTCCCAGGTTCTTTCATTCAATAGATTAAGCAGCACATAATGACTTCCTCATATAGCATTCCAGTGAATGGATAACTTACCAAATTCTTCACGAGCTATAAAGGTATTCAACAAGGAGATCCATTAGCACCCTACATATTTGTCATTTTCATGGAGGCAATTCATAAGATAATTGTGGTTATTGAAAGAATAAAGGACTTCAAATATCACTCAAAGTGCAGGAAACTCAAACTAACTAGCATGTGTTTTGCAGATGATCTAATTTTGTTGTCTAAAACGGATGCATTATCCACCTCCACTTTAATGAAAGCTCTTAAAATTTTTCAAAGAGCCTCTAGATTGTTGGTAAACTACTCTAAGAGTAACATTTATCTCTCAATGAGTGCTTATAGTAGTAAGCAATTGATCTCAAATATCACTGGTTTCAAGCAACAAGAGCTCCCAATGAGATATCCAGGCATTACCATTTCTGCTCAAAGAATGAGAACAAGAGACTTCATGGATCTCTTTGATAGAATTTAATCCAGAATATAATCATGGAGGTCTAAGCATTCTCAGTAATAGGAAGAGCCCTACTCATAATCTCAACACTGAATTCCATAAACCCTTACTGGGTAGCTCATTTGGCTTTTCCATATTCCACCATCAAATCAATTGACAAATTTCTTAACAACTTTTTGTGGTCAAGTAACAGAGGTACAACTTGTAGAAGCAAAGCAAAATGGAGTGAGGTTTGCACTCTAAGGATTCATGGAGGGCTTGGCATATGTTCTATAAAAAACATGAATACAATATTGCTTACAAAGAGACTTTGGAGGCTCACGTATGATAAACAATCATTGTGGTGCAAATAGATCCTTACTTCATTAAGAATAGAAGTATATGGGTTGTTGAAATCAAACACTTCCCCTCCTCTACCTTAAAAGCAATTTTGAAATTGAGAAACAGATTTCAAGTTGACTTCATTGCATTGATAAGGAATGGAGAATTCACTACCTTTTGGAACTATAATTGGCTTACAGGGGGACAACATATCAATGTGAATCAAGCAATATCTCTTACATCTTCAATTCCACTCAATGCCTCGGTTGCAACAACTCTATCAAATAAGGAGATATTCCAACAACCATCACTATCTAGACCTCTCCTAAATGAAATTCTCCAAACACATATCAGTGCAGAGGAAGACAAAACATATGGAAACACACCATTAATGGCAAATTCACTAATGAGTCTTGCAAGAAGTTAATCGTCTAACAGCTAACTAAAGTGCTTTGGACCAAACTAATATGTTTTAATTGTATCAATCCTCGATCTACATTTACCTTATGGATTGCCATGAAAGAGAAGCTGAAAATTGTTGATAAAATCGCCAAATATACGCATCTCACAAACTAGTGTTACCATCTTAAGAAGATGAAGAAAACATTGAACATTTATTCTTCAATTACAACTACATCAAAGGCATATGGAAGGAACTCTGCAGAATATGTTTGATAACTAAGGAATTAAACAACTTGGATAGCATTAGAGCTTGGCATTCAACTAGCAAACACTTCAACAGCACTACCTATAAATGTTTCTGGTTGGTTCTTTCTCATCAACAGTCACATCAACTTAGGATGAAAGAAATTACAAGAAGTTTCAAGATAAATGCCTTCCTATAGAGCAATTCAGCAAGCAGTTTGTGCAATATGTAAGGCTTCACATTAGTAAACAAAATCATAGATTGAAGGACAAGCAATATCTTCTATTCGTTTGGAATGTTTAGTTTCCTTTTTACACATGTTTTAAGTCGGACTTGTAATTCTTGAAAGTCACTAAACTTTGGTGACATTGCCCTATATTTTGATTATGTAGCTAGATTGCCTTTCAAGTGCTGGATACATTAACTTTTTTCTAAAAAGAAAAAAGAAACCATAAATTGGCAACTATATATTTCAATACGAAGCTTTTATAATTGGTTTACTTGGTTGGGTAATGGTAAATACCACTGTACAAACATTGGCAATCTTTTTTCGTTCCTACTATACATATCATTCACGAGCGTTATAATCCAACAACATAGTTTGAATCTTGTAAGTAGCCGAGTAATTCAAATTGATGACCTTAACATATTATTATAGTTTAGTTTCAATATACAAATTATGTTGATGGAATGAGACGTATTGAGGTATAGGACAAGGGCATTCTCTTGGGCCATAAGCAATTAGATACTTATCTGGTAAAAGGTACATTTTAAAGTTCTATTAAAATTTAAGCTTGATCCCAATATTTAAGTATGTTATTTATATTATGAAATTTACCTTAATTAATCATCAAATCTAAGTCAATGTAACACTTTTTTTAATTAGATAGATTGGAGGGCCATAACTTCTATATTAGCAGTGGATGGGCCTCCTCTCATCCAAAATCAATGTCACGTCAGCTTAAGTTAATGGAAGCATGATTGTAGTTAGTGGTTGGTTAACGTCAAGTATGATTATTTTCATAATGCACAAAACTCATTTGACACTACAAAGTGATGGGGTCAAAAAAAAATTTTAATTCGAGGAAACCCTGTAAGTAGGTCAAGCGGGTATACCTTTTCTAAGGTCCAACAAATTTAAATTTTGATAAAGTCTTAGAATAAAAAATGTATGTTTTACATTACCCTCATTTTTAATGAATTCTACCTACATTTACTGGTCGTATTGTTATTTACGTTGTTGTTAGTTTTCCTAGCACGTCTTTTTTCATTTTCTTGTATCTATTCAATTAGATGTACAACCTACTTGAGTATATACCAAGCTCCAAAAATGTCCCTCTTTCGGCAAAAAATTAGAATTGTCCAAGACTCAGTCTAATTTGAGTTGAAATTTGAGTAGATTATTAATAAGTTTGTATTTGTCTAATTTCGTGGTGAGTTTTAACTTGCATGACAAAGCCTTCGGTATCACTTTCAGGCGTTTTCACTAATCTGAGATCATGGTTAGATAGATTGTGTACATCAATAGTGTTCACATTTACTTCTATACTTTCAACAAGTACAACGGAAATATTTTTTACTCTACTTAGAATGCAAGATTTGACCTAAAAAATTAATTTTGTAACCACCACATAATTGACTAAGACTAAATAAGTTGTGTTTCAATACATTTTCTATCATCGGCTCATCCAAAGACAACAATCTTATCATTTGTAATCTCTCCAATATCACAAAAAGATTAATGAAATTTGCTGTGTCCTTATATGCTTTGAGCGTCCACTATCTGCATATGTAATTGTTTTGCTTACTCTTGATTACCTACAGAGATAGCTTATCTAATTTTTGGTAACTAAGTGCACTTAAGTCCTTCAAGGTTAGTATTCAAGCCTTTTGCAACTAACATCTTTTTATGTCTATTTTATGGACTCCTTAAATAACAAAAGTTCTCAACATAACATAATCATTATAAGAATAACATTTAGTACGGTACGCTCTATATGAGTTATAACCGTATGGATATGATCTATGAATATGATTGTCTAGGTCTAGTGTCGGTGTGTGAGGGACATATGCTATATTGCATTTTCCTCCTTAAGGTGAGGGAGTAGCTACAGCTGTTTGTTCTTGTTGCTCGGTGTTCCAAACCTTGAATTGAGGACATACGTGTATCCACTACGAATTCTTTGAGTTCTAGGTAAATATGCATAGCTATAGCGATCACGCTTGTTCTTAGGGGAAGAACCATTTGACTTTCTTATCTTTACTAAGAGTCTATGCTCGTGTTCATACAAGTGCTTACCTTGTACGACGAGTATTTAAGAATTAGTTGAGGTTCTCTCACGAGTATAATCTATTCCATGTTTGTCATTTGAGGCCTTTTGTTCTCCACACAAGGCACACTTTTCCTTACCTTTGTTGAACTTTAACATGGAAAATTTTATTTCTTTTTTTTTTTTTTTGAAAAATGAAAAGTGTAATAAAGAGGCGCCTAATAAGGTAACCCAACCAAAGAGTTAAAACAGCACCTACTAAACCATGACATGGCATTGGAGTTTAAAAGATAACAAAGCTATTGAATATTCTATCTAGGCATCTCAATACACACTCTACTATTAATTCCTTTGTGATAATTGCTCTAATACTCAGCCTGTGGTAGCTTCGAATTCTGTAATGGGGTAACACAACTATCTCCTTCAGCACCTGCCTACACAGGAACTTATCAGCCAACACCTACTTCAGTTGGTCCTGCAAGCAGTAGCCCAAAGGAACACTCATTTGGCCAACCAGAATGCCAGTATTACATGAAAACGGGTGATTGTAGATTTGGATCCTCTTTTAAATATCACCATCCACCAGAATTGATTACACCAAAAACAAATGTTATCCTTAGTCCTACGGGTCTTCCTTTACGTCCAGTAAGCATATTCTGAATCCTTTGTTTTGTGATGCTTTCAGTGTTTTAATTTCACCAGATATCATGTGAGTCAAAAAATGATCAAATAATCTCTGATGGCTTATTAAGTATCATCTAATGCATGAAGTTTATTTCTGTTTTCTTATTGGCATTGTTTAAGCATCTATCTCTCCAAAGGTTTTGATGGGTAGTAAGCTGTTGCATGTTTGTTGAAGCTTAAATCTTCTTAACAATTTGAAAAACATTTGGGAGGAAGTGACATGTTACTTGCTTTTATATGTGGATGGTCTCTGTAAATGGTCTCTTATGCCCAATCTTTTTAATTATTATGTGTAAAAATTCTTTATTGCGTTCCATTCTTGCTGTGCAATGCTCAGATTTCTGACATTAAGACACTGAATGCTCTGTCACTATTTTCTGCACATTCCATCGATCTTGCCTTTTTCAAACAATTTATTTGGTTGCAGCACTTCAATTTTACAGAATGGAGAGTATACACATTATCAGTTTGAACTAACAAATATTACTCTTTTAATACAATAGACAAAATATGTGAGCAGTTCTTATAGTATTCAATAGCCGGGAGGGGTTTTCATTTTTTCCATTTTCTTGCTTCCTAGGTCTAGTTCCTTGATTTGATTGTTCTCTTTTGATATTTGGTGGCTGCTTTTCTTGGGAGGGAAAGGTAATGATTGCAGTCCAACACAACTACATGCCATGTTTCCTTCATTCAATTTTTTAATCCCTAAAGTTCATACACATTCCATAATTGAATTTCAAACAATAGTTTAAGTTGGTCTCTTATGCTGTTACTGACAGTTTCCTAGTAATTAAACTTTGTGGAACATTATCTGGTTGAGCTAATATCTATCTCTCATTCCAACCTTATAGAAGGCTATTAACTTGTGGCCTCTAAATTCTATTTTGGACATAGGCATGCTTGCCTGAACTTATATTATAATTAGAGTTCTTGAAACTGGTAATATTTTAATAATTTCATCTCTGGAATATGTTAAAATAATAAGAAGAAAATAGAAGAGATTGTATTCTAAGAAAATCGATCACTATTAGATACGGAACAACTTCATTAACCATTTAAAACACATGTGTGTTATAAAGAAAATAATTGATTAATCTAAAGGAAAAGATGGTTGTAACTAGGCTTAACTTTTTATAATTCAACTTTGTTATTTGAACTAGTAGGAGTTATATTAATTTGTCCACCTCTTTTTTTCTTGCACAAAGAAAAATCTAATAATCACCTATTTTGTTTGTTGTGATATTGCTTCCGCCTAGTTTTGTCCTGTATATTAGTATATTCTCATTTTTCTTATTTGCCAGATTTTGTTGTTACCCACTGAAGAATTCTTGAATTACGACTACATAACGGATAATGCATAAATGAGTTCGGTGAACATTGATGTGGTTTTGTGGATTCACATTTTCATCTTTACTAGTTTATAATGCTTGTATTTTTACTAAGTGCTTTTATTTCTTCATAAGCACTAGTTGCCTGTTTCTTATTATAATAATTCCCGCGGTTGCACAACCTTCTTGTTTGTGTATATTATATACATATATATATAACATAGCTAGTTTCCTTCCAGTTGATTCTGTCGTTTAAGACACTTGTCTTTTCATGCACATATGCAAATGTGTAAAAAGATATTATTTTGTGTATGTTTTTTAAATGTTAATCTTAAGTACATAATTTGTCCTATCAACTTGTATTTTTATAACAGAATAGGTATTGACCATATTTATTGTAATTTTTCATTTATTTATGTATTTATTATATTTTTATTTACATAATAATTTAGTGTATTAATTTTACTTATTTACTCTTTAACCTGTACTGCATTATTCTTTTATTGTTACATCTAAATGTGGGTTTATCGGAAACAACCTCTTTATTATATAGAGGTAAGGTTACGTACTATCAGACTTTTTCAGACTTCACTTTATTGTGAGATTTCAGTGCGACGGTAATGACAATAATGATGATGCATTTATATATTATTATACAATCCAGGTAATTGCTGTAAGTGAAAGGTTTAAATCTTTATTTACGTTTTATTGTTTAAATTATTTTTGGCAGCAAGTGGGCAGCATCTTACTAGAGATTGGGCAGAGCACACAACCTTCTTTTGTTTTGGGTTTTATTCCTTAACATGCATCTTATTCACGTTTCCTGGCCACAATTTGGCCCTCTGTTTTTATTTAATTTTCAACCTTTTACTGTGTATACATATGCAAGTCTTATAAGTGCATATTCTTGCTTTTAAGACGGGAGCCGTCAAAATATAATATTATAGATTTAATTATGTTAAGAATCTTTGGCCTACAATCCTATAAAGTGCCTTCCGTGCTTTCCGTTTTAATAAAAAACAAAGTGATTTCACAAAAAGATGTACTTTAGTTATAGAAATCAAAGAATGACAAAATATTAAATTAATGTACAACTTAATTATACATTTATTCTCGACAAGAGTCTCTCTTTTAATTAAAAATAAAGTTGCGTATTATTTTTTTTTTTTTAAACTTATATTTTAGCATAATTTATACTAAATATTGTTGTTATTGTTACACATACATATATATACTTTAGGCTAACTAAAATAAAAAGCTTAACTTAATTAATTTTTTTAAAGTTTTAACTTAATTAATTTTTTTAAAGTTACAAAAGGAATATATTCAATCAAAAAGGTGGAAAGTAAATAGGAGGAGGATATACAACTCCTAGAGTTTATACAAAATGTAAAACTAACTACACAACTTTTACTAATTAGATACCATCTCTTACTATTTATTCTAGCGTTGCCTAGGTCGATAAGAAATGTTTTGTAAATAGGGCGTTGACAGGATAGTCATATGTAGTTTAAGATAAAAACTCATTTCAATTGCATTTCTTGTCATCTTCTGTCTTTTTCGAAGATCTTTGTGTTCTTCATTCTCTATTAGGGCTCTTAAACAAATTACAGAGAAATTAGAAAGAAAAATAACATAGCTTAGAAAACTGTGTATACTCGTGTGAGCCGGAAGACACCGCCTGAGACTTGAGTTAAAATCAATACGAACGGAGCCTTTACAATTGGGAATAGCCTCGCTTCTACTGGAGGCCTTATTCGAGACTATCACGAATAATGATGTGGAGGATTTTTTCAGCATATTGACAGCGGCTCGTCTGTTATAGTTAAACTATGGGGCGTCCATTCAGGTCTTACACTGGCATAGTCCATTGGATATCACCGTGCCATCTTAGAAGTGGACTATTTGGCAGTTATTAATATTCTTTCATCTCCCAATATTGATATTGATGTTCCTCATTTTTTGCTAATAGGTACATGAGATCTTCTCCGCGAAATTAGGAGATACAAATCACTCACGTGCATTGTGAAGAGAACCAATGCGTGGATCACCTGACCCACCTTACAGGAATGGCAAGTCCAGACACTCACATTCTTCGAGACCCTCTGATACTCATTATGAATTTTTTGCACCAAGACTGGATTAGCACGAAGTACTGCGGAGATGTGCCTTAGCTAGATTCTTTGTGTTTGTTTTTCCTTTGTAACTAAAGAAAAAAGAAAAAAACATAGCAAGTGAGAGAGAGGGAGACATAAATAATGGCACACATCTTTTGGCTTGTTTAATGGAAAGTTCATTGCCACTAATTGAATAGCCTCAACTAAATTAATGTTAAGAGTATGAAGAGATGTAGTGGAGAAAGCAGCGTTTCTTATTAAAATGGGAATTAATGGTTATAAAAATAAATCAATCACAACGGAGTCATGAGTATCTCGATCGTTTTCGGGAAGAATGTCAGCTGACAATTTATGATTATTATTATTATTTAAAATAAATTATTTTAAAGATACGAATTTTTAGTATTTTATTAAATTTATTGTTTTTATTTTATAAATTTATTAAAAATATATTTATATATCTTAATAGCAATAAAATTTAACAGTCTTTAAGTGAATTTTATCATTTTGTTCGTAACTTTCTTAAGATTACGGTGATATTTGAACATGTTTTTTTACGTTTTATGTATTATGTTATATCTTTCTAATATTTTAAAAATTATACAAATTAAAAATTTACTAATATTTTAAAACTTGAATCAAAATTATACAAATAAAACAAGAGGTTTAAGGTTTAAAAAGTTTAATAGGTATTAGAGAATCACAAAACTGACTAAATATTAAATAAAATTAAAAAATTCTAAATATGATTAAAAGAAATTATTTAAAATTTGAAATTTAATTAAAAAGATATTGTAATTTATTACTTTATAAAAATTAATTAATAAATTGACTATTTTTTAATCACAAGAGTTATTAAAATAAATTGAATTAAAAATTTGAACAATTAAAAATTTTTACAATTAAAATTTTTAATTGTTAAATTTTATTAATAATATATAAATACCTCATTCTACAATAAAAATAAAGACTTAGTAAAAAAATCTCGTTAAATGTGGATCTGAGAGGTTATACCTTATGTTATAAAAGAAATGTTAAAATATATTTGATGTATTGTTGGAAATTTAGGATATTTAATATAATTTATCTTCTTATTAGTATATTAAAAATTAGTAATTCCCTGCGACTAAGTATGCAAATATATTATAACCTAAATTTTGCGGACTTTTGCCATTTCACAATAAAAATGTATTAAAATATAGTTTTTATTAAAATAAGGAAGAATTATTTTGTAAGAATGTTAAAATTAGTCTACTCCAAATTAGTTCGAATGAAAGCAATTAGATTAATTTTGAATTAATCAAATTTTGAATCGACATAAAATTGAATTGAATTGAATTATCAAATTTAAAATAACATTATTTATTAAAATAACATCATTTTAATAATTTATTATTGTAGTTTTAGTTTATGAAATTTTAAATTACTCAAATTTAATTAAGAGGTAAAAGGTAAAATTATAATAAACTTAAATTATAAATTATAAATAATTTAAAATGAGTTCTAAGTTATTATGATTCCTAGCATCTCGTTTTATGTTTTGGTGTAATGGATTGGAAAGCAAATATAGCATAAATAATCCAAGTGTCGTTTCCACTGAATTTTCAACTATGCTTATGTTGTGTGGTTGGTCCCTAATCTCTGTTAGGGAGTCTAATCACCAATGGTTGAAAGGGGAACATTTTCTATCATCACGGTTCAATTTTTATTCATATAATCCACGAACACAACAAAAACTGCAAAGCAAGAATAATTGCATGAAAAGTTTAAGAAAAATACAGGAAAGTGCGAAGAACGCTCGACAAGAGAGCGTGGAACACTTAACTAGGAAAGAGCAAAAACGAAGCAAACTGGGAGAGACGAGGACCAAAGTCTGAGAGTTTCTCCTTGTTTGTACGCTAAAGTCGCGCCCTCCAATGGCTCTTGAATGTCCCGCTTCTCTATCTATTCATTAATTGAACAAAATCTTCTGCTGATCAATAGTCTCTCTTCTTTTTTCTCTTGGAAACAGAGAACAATTTGATTTACCACGTACTGCAGCATCTTTTTCCCTCTTTACTTGTCTCGCTCTTTGTATGCGACTGCCACCGCCCCACTATTACTTGCTGTGCTATATATGCGGTGACTTGAACGTCTTCATGTTTTCCCGTTGATTGCTTATGGAGGACCTCTATGGTGTGCAACCAAGTTGTAGCCTTCATGATTTGTCCATGCACGCGCCGGTTGTCCCGCCGGACTATGACTATTTTCTGTCTCCTGGGCCGATATCGTTTCCCATGCTCGGATCGGAGCAGTTGTTCTCCGGCTCTTCTGTGTCGGATTCTGCTTCTCCGGTGGCGGAGATTCAGAAGGTTTTGACGTCGGAGGAAGAGGCTTCTAGTGCTATTAGGGCTAGAATTGCTTCTCATCCTCTCTACCCTAAGTTGCTTGAAGCTTACATTGATACCCAGAAGGTATACACAAAAGCCATTGTTCTTTTGCCTCTTGAAGCTATATATGCAGCTTCCCCAAGTGGCTAAAAGATTAGAGAAAACGCATTCAAAAAATGTCAGAAGTTGCATAGTTAAAGAAGTTTGTTGTGGTTCTACTTAGCTGACAATTAGTAAGAAGATAAATTAGGTGCACATTGCATGTTGTCGTTGTACGTACGTGTATCTGAAAGTTTCTTCTTTTCAATAATGCCTACAGAGACTTGCTTTTACCGTATTTTCTTTCCGAATAAAGGAATCGACTTGTGAGCACTTTAACTGTGTAATCCACACTTTAGCTTCCATGATGACCAGCTGAGAAGTTATGATAAGTTAATTTTCCTTTTGCAGGTGGGAGCACCAGCGGAGATGGTCTCTCTACTAGACGAAATCCGGCAAGAAAGTGACCTTTCCAAGAAAATCAATGTTACCACCTCTCTTTTGGGTGTAGATCCAGAACTTGATGAGTTCATGGTCTGTACCCTATCTCATGAAATTGGATATCTTATTGAGGAAATCTAAAAACCCTAGAAAATGCCCACCTCACCTCACTCCTCTCTAGCTCGCTTAAAACTTTCAAGTTGCTTAGCAAGATTTCTGCTTTTCTTGTTATTTTCCTTTCTAGCAATGTATTGCAACGTGGGAACTGCATTTTTTGAATTTCAGACCCTATTTTTCTTAGTTTTCTTGATCTATATAGTAGTTGGTTGTCAATAAGTCGCTTTATCAAGGTTTTATGCTCCAAATGGGAATGGGTCCTCCTGGCTCTTTTCTTTTTTCTCCCTCAAATCTAGTGATGTGGTTCCTTGCCCTTTTATGTTCTTTTCTTCAAGTTTCACGCGATCAATACTAGCTCTTTGTTTTTGTAGGAGACTTACTGCCAGATTTTGGCCAAGTATAAATCGGATCTGTCGAGGCCTTTCCACGAAGCCACCACGTTCTTAAACGATATTGAAACTCAATTCAATACCCTTTGCAATGGTTCTTCCAGCACACAAGTTTCGGGTCTCTCACTTTTTATCCTCTCCTTCTAAGAACATTGGACTTTTCAATTATTTATATAGTTCATTGATGTTTGGGTTAGAGATCTTTTAAAACTGGCAGCTTTAGATCTTCTGTGTGATGCTCGGACTGTGACATATGGTCATACAAGAAACCCACATAAGAAAGAAGATGGGAGCGTATTTTAGCATTAACCTAGCGCACGTTAGGAGGACGAAGAACTCGCATGAAGAATAGTTGTTGCTTTCATAGACCAATTCCCGGATTGACGCTAGACAAAAACCTGCACCAGTGAGAACATTTATTCTCATTCTGGCTGGGGAAACCCAGATGTCAGATGTCAGATATTTGAGACAACAGAACCCTAGGGCTAGATGAAACCCATTCTTTCGTAGAAATGGTTCTCGGCAGTGTAGGACATCTCTAAAAGCTTTACCTAATTAGCGTCTAAGGTGATCTTGTGCCTTTGCATTTTCAAGTCATTTCATTGGTCCGATCTATATTAGTTAGTTTACCTAAAAACTTAAGTTATTGATCCTGAAGGATAATAAAAACAAATGAGGCTTAGCGGTAACTTCTGAATTAGTGATGCCAATCAGGGATTGACATCTGCGTTGCATGTTGTTTCAAGTTTTAATTTCTTCGAAGTTATTAGATGTGAAATTAGGAGGAGTGTAACCATAATAATCTCTTTCCTTTTAAGAAGTTATAACATGGCTTTGGAGTCATAGCGGGAGTGGAGTTTTCTTTTCTGTTTTTTTTTTTTCGTTCAGACTTACTAGATTGATTCATTACGTCTCTAATCTTGAGTTAAGATCTTGATTGTTAGAAAATTTAGGAAAATAAACTTGGTTTCTATTTCATCTGATATTAGCTGGCTATTACTTCTCGATAATTGTGTTTAATTATGTGCTACGATGTTTGTAGCTATTTCATCATGCTATGCTGATAATATTTAGCAGCTGCGCATTGAGTTGTTATGGATGTTATAGTTGCTAATAGATGTTCCTGTTCTCCATCCAGTCTATGCTATAGAAATAGATGATTACTTCTTTTGGGAGGCCAGGGATGGTAACCATTCATATAATGATATAAACATTTCACTCTATCTTTTCTTCTTAGATTGTGGGAACTTACAGATCTGCATTCTGCAACCTTCCTAGTTCTCACAAGAACTTGACGCTTATTTGGAAAGGCTCCTCCGTGCTTTTTAGTTGGTCCTAGACAAGGTTAGGACAGTGCTGAGTCATGTTTGACATATTGCACTGTGATCTGTTCATGGTTGAGTCTTTATATCATGAAAACCTAGCTTTTTAACTTTGGTGGTATTGTGATTAAAGATATTGAACTCCATGGAGCATGAGTTGTAGTGCATGCCATGATGGGGAATAAAAAACTGTTCCTAAGAAAGTTCTTAGGATTGGATGAACATCCAAAGGACAAAAGTCTGGGAGGCACATAAAGAATTTATTGGGAAGAGTTGCAGGCAGTTCTAGATGTATTAAATTGGAACTCAAAACTAAAAGCAAGTCTCTTTTCTGCTTAATCATCAATATCATTTATTAAATCAGTTAGGCTATCACCTGAATATGAAAATCAACATGAGAGAGGATACTACGGCAGGCTGAACTAAGAGGAGTTGTGATTTTCTATATGCAACACTTGCTTTTGCACCTAGAAAGAAAAGAACATAACATCTGCTCGTGTAAGGATGTTGCCATCATCTTATTTTATCATCTTTTTTTGAGGATTAGTATAATTGAATACTAGTTAGAGCACTTTACATTTACACTTGGTACACATGGATTTTGTCGGTTAAATTGTTATTCTAGCTGCATATCTTTGTGGTCAAGATTACAAAGCAAGCATCTGGCGATGGATGCATGCTTTTTATGGAATATCTGTCAGAAAAAAAGCTCCTTTTCTTGCATTTGTTTGGAAATTATGGATTTTGTTAGGAATGGGAACTTTAGATATAGATTGCTCGAGATTATATTTTCATTGCATGCGCAGAACAGAAGTTCCTATTTTAAGAGTTATATCAGGCATATGAGCTCACAGCAGGCCAATGCATTCGATTCAGTTGGACGCCTACTTGTCCAGGTTCCTTATGTATTTGTTAATGGCTTCACGCTTTAGGCAATCCTTGGTCATTCATTTTGCTACCCCTAAAGGCAATTTCCCTTTTTTTTTCTTTATCTTGCTGAAAAAAAAAATCCCGAGGCTGTGAGAAAACATTGCTAGTGTTTTTCCGCTGCAGGAGAATTGAATTTGGGTTGTGAAATTCTTTTGATGCCACCTTGGGATTTGTTGGTATCTTCTGAATTTGGAGTAATTTTTGGCACTTCTTTTGGTACGTGAATACTTTTTCTTCAAATGGTTACTGACGCTACCCATCGACTGTATGATTTGAATGTAAACACGTGATCTGATGTTGGTGTGCCGTTAGTCAAACCATTCTATAATAGAGTAGATTATAGTTGAGATATGAGGCTGCCTGTTACATGAAACCAAAGATTTGGGAAGTGGTTGTTCTCCAATGAAGAAGGTGGAGGCAGGTGATCTTTAAGAAAAAGGTATTCCGCAAGTTGAGGGACCTGGACGGGTTACCTCATTCTTTCTCGCTCTTCATGCAATTTGGAGTGAGTGAGGCTCTATTTGCTAGAGGGGTCTGTACTGTTGACAGACGCTAACCTTACCCTCATTTCTGACAGAAACGCGACATAACCAACTGCAGGATCTTTTTCCAATCTTTGATGTGCTCTATTTCTCTCTCTGTTAACACAACCCATCACTTCATACAAAATATTTTGTTATATCAAATCTGCTGAACTGAGGAGGACATGGATTCTCGACCTTCCATGTTCTTGAGTTGTCTGCTGGTCCTTCACTTTTATCCTATGTTTTGATTCTAGCTTGCTGTATTATTTCGGCTTTTAATTTTATTTTCTTTTGGTTGGGAAACTATGTTCTTGTTGTGATCATACAAATTGGATGTTTACCTGGGCTTCCTGTTGCCTGCTCACTTTCTTACCAGATGAAACTGTTGGTTCATCCGATGAAGATACAACTGGAGAGGTTCAGGGTTCTTGCTGTCTGAAGGAAGATAAAGAGCTCAGAGAAACATTGCTACGCAAGTATAGTAGCCACATTAGTACATTAAGGCACGAGTTCTCAAAGAAAAAGAAGAAGGGGAAGCTGCCAAATGAAGCTAGACAAGTCCTATTGAACTGGTGGAACATTCATTACAAATGGCCTTATCCCACGGTAAAATATTAGTATCAAACTTCTATCTTCAAGAAGTGAATTTCGGCGGTGTTTGTGATATGTTTTTTCTTCATGTGTTTGATGATTGTCACAGGAAGCTGACAAGCATGCACTGGCAGATGCAACTGGGCTAGACCAGAAGCAGATTAACAACTGGTTTATAAACCAAAGGAAGCGTCACTGGAAGCCCTCGGAGGACATGCAGTTTGCTGTTGTGGATAGTCTTTATGGATGAATGACCGATCAGGTCTTGCTTTGTAAATGCTACTTGGAAACAACATTATCTCTTAAACCTCCGTAGTTTTTATGATACATTAGTATTGTTAATGATGTCATTTCGTCGCACGCAAGAAAACATATATTTTCCCACTACTAGTCGTTTTTACTCGCACTTTGTATCTTTTTAAAATTATTGATGTAATGTATTATATGAATAATAATTTTAAAATTATAACAGATATTAACAAGTTTCCAATTCTAAAATTGATCATAAACAAATATAAGCGTTTGAACTTGAACTTGACTCAAATGTAAAATCACTTTGTTTATGTATATTTTTTAATCTATTATTATGTTTTACAAAAGTTTATATCTATCTCTTCAATCTATATAATTTTCCAACTTTAATGTATATATATATGCACTAAACTTTTTCATAATTGAAAAGTACTTAATTTGAATTAATACAAATATTGGTTATAATAACTTTTATTTTTAAGTTAATTTAATTTTATTGATTAGTATGTTTTTATGACTTCTTAAATTAATATTGAACAATAATTTTTTAAAAATTTAATTTTAGAATAACAACCTAAAATTTGAAAAGTAATAATAAAATATTATAACTATTAAATTTAATAAAAATAATTAATTATAAATTCACAGTTAACAGTAGTCAATGTGTACTGTGAAGTCAATAAATTTATTAGACACAAATGACCTATTCATAATCTTTTTGCCTAGTTAAAATTTGGAAAAGCAAAACATGGGCGAAGGCCTTTGTGTTCCTCGTAAAGTACAGACCATAACAGTGCTTTCGGCCCAGCTGTCCGTCTCTTGACCATAACCTGATTGGTCAAGTCTTATTATTTGTACACCCATCGCTTCTTTCTATCTTTATAATTTCAAACTCCCGCAAGTTCTATATCTTGAATCAAATATTTACTGATGTTCTGTTTTTCAATATAGAAGTGTCTGAAAGAGAGAGACCAAGAATTGTCAGGTTAGAATTTATGAAGTGGAGGGATACGTCAAAGTATAATTCAAAACTGACGGCAGAAACGAAAATATGCAAAACAAGAAACATTTTAATATTTAAGAGCCTTAATAAAATTTAAGATTAATTATAAAATTTTATCATATTTGAATAAGTATTTAACGTTATAAAATCATTTCAATTGACTTTTAGATAATAAAATCGATTTTTAATATATATTTTTTATTAGATATTGGCCTATTATTACTAAATATGACAAATGAACTAAAATTTATTTAAATTTTAAATAAATTACTAGATCAATTTGGTTGTCATATAATAAATATATCTCTTATGAAAAATTGCTATGCACAATTAAATTAATAAGAAATTAGTTATTTATTTATTAAAATGAATTAAGATAATTAAATAATATTAAATATTGAGATTCAATTTTTAATTTAATAAAAATTTATTGATAAACATACTTTACAATAAATTGTACTTTGTATTGTCTTAAAAGTAATGTATGAGACGACATGATTAGGTAATTTATAGATATTACTATTTATAATTTATGAGTTCTACATTATAATTGAAATTTATTAGTTTAATAATTATTTAATTATTTTTATCACACTACGAGACCCAATGGTATGAATACCTTATTGGTGTCAACACCTAGATTAGTTATGGTATGTTAGTACACTAGTAGTGATCAATATTGATATTGTTTTGGATACATTTTAAAAATTATAAAATAGTCTATAATTTTTTTTAAAATTGCAAAATATTCTCTTAATATATTTTGCTATATAATTTATAATTTTACATCAACCACGTCTCTAAAAATCATAATAATGGAAAATTGAAATTACAATAATCTATTTATTTATATTAATATTACTTTTCACATATAAATAATATAAAAAGATCATTTAATCATCATATAAATATAAAATTAAGGATAATATAAAATACTTAAAATATTATAATTTCATCATATAATAAAAATAATTACATCAAATAGAAAGAATAAAAATAATAATATTAGAGACTCGTATATTATTACCAAATATGACAAATGAAATTTCCTTTTAACCATTGTTTTGAATTCCGTTTCGTACTGACTGATTCGTACTGTAATGGCTTAAAATCGGTACCAAATTTTAATTTTGGTACCGGTTTTAAATATCGGTTGGCACTGACCGGTATGCAAAATACCGGCAGGTACCGAAAATTTCCAAAATTTGGAGAACTTTTTTGCAAAATTGTCAAAATCTTCCTTCCTCCCTCTTACCTCTCCTTCCCCTTTTTTTTCTCCAAAGTTTTTAAAATAATAATAAATATTTTATTACTAATAATAATTATAAATTAAATAAAAC
>JANSVA010000006.1:38261094-38280365 GCA_025504915.1 Erythroxylum reticulatum | reverse complement strand
TATGACCGCATATATTGGTTATTGTTATTGAGTTGGTAGCTCACCCCTTGCCATTTTTTTTAAAGATCTAGTGATTGCCGATAACCCTAATGTACGTGATTGACAGAGTAGAGATTAGGTGGGGCCAGCATATTACTTTTGTATAGTTGTTGGAATGTATACGTATATTTTCAAATGTGACAATTGGAGTAGTTGTGTTGTATGGAATAATTTTGTGTTTGACCAACAATCATCTCTTTTGGAACTAATGAGGAATTTGATGGTTAATGGTTTTTTTTTAGAAAAACTAAATATAAAAGAGTAAGAAATTCAATGGTATATAACTCCGAATCAAGGAAAATGTCTCATTCAATTGTAACATTGAATATTGTTCTAAAAGGATAATTTTTACAATTTATGCAATTAGTTTGAAACCTGTTAGGATAGTTAAGTATCAAATTTTCCTAAATTAATTAGTTTAGACCCACCATTCAAAACAAAACTTACCACAAATTGATTCAGTATGATAGCATTTTATATCAATTAAATGATGTTAATAAGCTTAGTGAAAAAATCTAAACCCTAAAGTAAATAATTGTGATAGCTATAACTATTCAATTTAATTTTCTTACTTCTTGTAAGTTAAATATGCAACTTCATAAATACTTTAATTGCTACTTGCACTAATCTTTTGTGGCAATTACAGATCATTAAATGCATGGATAATTATAGAATAATCAACATCAAATTAACTTACCATATTAATTAATATTGATTATTCATGAAATAGAAGAGTACAAAACAAGAAATACTTGCATTAAAACATGAATTTAAGTTTAGAACAAAACCTCACAAAATTACAACTAGAGTTTTGAATCCCTTTTAATTAGACTATTTGGATTTACCTACATATAGCTTTAGTTCAACACCAAAAATAGAAAAAAAAATTGAAATACTAAGAGGAAACCAGAAAGAAACGAAAATAGAATGATGTGTAGAAGTGTTGAATGTGTTTTTCCCTTCTTTTTCTACTAAAACCTAACCTCCCTTTATCTTGCCAAGATCCTACCTAAACAAATCCAAATCCCTATATAACAGGGATGAAAATAAATGTATCTTTTCAAATTCTCCCACACTAAACTCGTGCTTGTCCTCAAGCATATATTAATTCAATACATTAATCATCCTAATACCAATCTCTGATTTTCTTTCATGTTATCCAGAAATGTCCCAAAAGTAATACATATTAAAGGTTTAGGATAAAATAACAATAAAGAGAACAAGCATTCATGAGACACATTTTTAAAATTAAAATATAGTATCTCATTAGTTCTATCAAAATCAAATAAAATAAGACTTGATAACCTCTCATAGATTTCACTCTATACGCTCAAAGTATTTAAGGTTCATTAAACTCTCAAATCAAAACATAGATAGTTGTCTATAAGCTTGCTCATGAATCATATCTCCAACACTAATAAAAATGAACTTAATGCATAAATAAAATGGATTTGATAAGGGTTGTAACGTGGCTTAAATAAGGTACGACAAACATAAGTTTTTAGGTTAAATAAATTAAAGGAAATCATTCAAAATTATCCATAAAAGTTTTAATTCAATTTAATCCAAAACTCACTTGATTCAAATGACATCCTTTTCAATCACTTCATCATTTTTTTTCTTTTCTTTTCTTTTTTATTTTTTTCATAATTTTCATTATTTTTTTAACAAGAATGTCAAAGATGATATTTATTTCCTTTTTCCTTATCATTCTCCCCCATTCTATAAAAAATGAAAAATCAAAACAATGCAACTTAAATAAGCTAATTTACTTTTCATAGAAATAGTCAAAATCTTATATAAATAAGCTTGATACAATTTCTTTAATTTAGGGGCTTAAAATTATTAAGGACATCAAAAAAAGAAGAAGGATAAGAGTGACTTATAATAAGGTTAGTATTCAAGAAAGAAAGGTCACAGTATAGGCATTTCTAGGTCGAAAATGGTTATACTAAGTACCTTTATCATCTCTACGCACAAATTCATAAAAAAAATGTAGTCTCCATATATATTCAATAGCAAGTTCTAGCATAAAAAGCTATGTTTGATAACATACAATAAAAAGAAATATATGGGCACAAATGTGAAGACTGCTCTTAGGTTTAAAAGCTTATATAGGTGTCAAAATGCATCAAGTCTTACACACTTTAATTCAACACAATGAATGAGATACTTAAAGTAATTTAATGAAAAACATTAATCATGTTTGTCTCTGTCATGCATTATAACTCCAACCAAAGATGTATCCTAATTTAGGGATTATTTTTAAACAACAATTATAAAATTATGAGGCTATCATAAGGAATAATCGACATTTGAATTATAATGTTCATGAGTTCAAGGACAAATTACAAAGTTTATCATAGTATATACTCTTGTTCCCCTACACCTAAATCATAAATTGTCTTTAATGTATGCACAAGATGCTCACATGCCACAAAATAATCAATATAAAATAAATAAAGTGAAATATTATCCTGAGTTATGAGCATCTAAAATGAGATGTACCATAGTGTCAATGTACATTAAGATATTAGCCTATGAATTATAGAAGAGCATCCAAATTCCTCTCCAGTTTAGAGCTTTCACATTTTAACCTCTCCAATAAAAAATGATGCTTATTTTGAATTCATAGAACCAGAAGATGCAGATGTTGTGAACCATCACGATGGTTTGGTTAATTTGAAGATGAACCTCTTTGGGGGGATCACGTGATATAAAGCAAATTCTCTCCTTTATTGCTCGAGCAATCTCATTATGCTTAAACAAGCCCTATCCAATAGCTCCATCTCATAGGCCTCATTTATATGTCAGGTTTGAGAGCGACACCATTGTTTTCTTTCTTTGGAGTTAAAAGTGGTCCGACTCAGCTAGTGACAAGATAGATGCATTGTTAGCTATCCAAGCATGCTTCCTATTGGTATTTGTGGTAGGTCTAATATTAGATTAGTTTTGTATAGTTGGATTCACCTTTTGATTAGTATCTTTTGATCGTCCTATAATTATGATAATTATAAATGACAAAACTACTCCTAAAAATAACTAAAACAACCAATGAATAACTAAAAATAAAATTAAATTAAAAGCAATGAAAATCATTTAATAAAAATTAAGTAAAAAATTGGAAAATAAATATGACATTATTACAATACTAGTGGAGAGTTAGATTCCTTGGTGCGTCGGTGGGCATGGTGGCCAAATGGGCTGCTTGTTACGCCTATGGTGCGACTAGTATGCTTGCACGTCTGTGTCTGTTTATGTGGGAAGCCTGGTGTGGTGTGTGTGGTGTGCTGTGGACGTTAGCTGTTGGTTGTGCTCCAGAAGATATTAGACATGAACTATGTTGGTGTGATTGTGTGACTGCGTCAATTAGGTCCTAGGAGTTGTTTGGTGGTGAGTTAAAACCATGGTTATGAAATTCGTATCAGACTGGGTAGTACGTATCGTACTGGCTAAAAAACGGTGCAAAAATGAGTGCTCTGATACCGAGCTTGTGTACCGATCTGTATTGGCTTGTTTTGGTTGGTACCTACTCTTCTTCATTTTCTTTTTCTCTCTTCATTTTCTCTCCCACAAACTCACAGTCTCACTCTCTCTTTTATACGAAAAGTTAAATTATTCTAGAACCTCCTCCTTCCCACATCCACACTTGATGTTGCTCTTCTTCTTCTTCTTCTTCTTCTTCTCATTGTTTTCTCTCTCACACTCTCACTCTCTCTCTTCTTCACCATTGCCAGTCGCCACCACTCCCTCTCTGGGGGTTCAGCGACCATCACCGCACCCCCAGCAACCGCCTGACGCCACCCATTAGCCTACCACCGCCCGATGCTTGATTTGAATTATGAAATAGATCCAGATCCACACTCGACTCGACCCGATAAATTAAAATTTGATTTCTTGGGTGTGTTAATTGCTCTTAAATTGAAAAACAAATTCATTGTATTTGGTTGTTTGTATATGCTTTGTGATGAAAATTGTTGGAAATTATTGTTTTGTGAAAATTGTTGGAAATTATTGGAAATTATTGGAAATGAAAATTGTTCATGTATGCTTTTGTAATTGTTGAGTTGAAATTGTTGGAAATAAATTTGTGATGGTTGAAATTGTTGGTTGTTGGAAATGAAATTGTTAGTTGTCGGACAGGAAATTGTTGGAAATTTGGAAACGAAAATTGTTTATGTATGTTTTGTGATGTTTGAAACTTTAAATTGAAATTGTTCAAACTTATTGGAAATAAAATTGTTGAAAATTATTGGGAATGAAAAATGTTGAAAATGGAAATTGTTTATGTATGTTTTGTAATGGTTGAATTAAAATTGTTGGAAAATTTTAGAAATGAAGTTGTTGAAAATTGTTGAAATTAAGAAATAAAATTTGTTATAAATTGTTGAAAATGGAAATTGTTTATGTATATTTCATTATTTTGTGAATTGTGAATTTGTGGTTATTGAAATTGTTGGTTATTGGAAATGAAATTATTGGTTGTCAGAAATGAAATTGTTGGTTATTGGAAATGAAAATTGTTTATCTATGTTTTGTGATATTTGAAACTTTGAATTGAAATTGTTCAAAATTGTTGGAAATAAAATTGTTGAAAATTATTGGGAATGGAAAATGTTGGAAATGAAAATTGTTTATGTATGTTTTGTAATGGTTGAATTGAAATTGTTGGAAAATGTTAGAAATAAAATTTGTTATAAATTGTTTATGTATATTTCAATATTTTGTTAATTGTGAATTTGTGATGGTTGAAATTGTTAGATGTTGGAAATGAAATTGTTTATGTATGTTTTATGGTTATGTAAATTATGCCCTTTAACTTGATCTTCATCTTTAAAACTTTGAATTGAAATTGTTCGAAATTGAATTGTTGGAAATGGAAATTGTTTATGTATGTTTTATGTAATTATAATTATTAAATAACTGAATTGTTAGTTTTTGACTTATGGTGAATTGTGTTTTATGAAATTGAATTATGTACGATGTATGAGTTATATTATATAAGATGGACATGCGTATGGTATAATGAAATTATGTGTTCTTTATTTTGATATATGCATTCATTTATTTTTACAAAAAAATAAGAAGGAAGTTCAAGCACTCCTGATCAAACCATTTCAAGAAAATAAAATGATCCAACTTGGGCTTATGCTGCATTAGTTCCTAGTATGAGGAACCATTCTATATGCTTATTTTGTAACAAACATTTAAAAGTTAGAGGAATGACCAGATTAAAGAAGCATTTAATTGGGGTTAATGGAGATATAGAACCTTATAAAAAAGTAAGTCATGATGTGAAACGACGATGAAAACCTTGCTTGAAGAATATCAGCATGAGAAAGATAAAAGGGAAAGCTTAAATTTTGAATTTGGTAGTGGAACTTCATTTGCTGGTTTTTGTGATGATTGTGAAAATATTAAAGGTGGTAGTGCTAGTGTTCGATCTCAGGCCTAGCAAAAAGATAATGTTACGCCTGCATCTGATGCTAAAAAAAGAAGAAGGTAGGTGACTAGCTTTTTTACACCACGAACAACTCCTAGAGCCTAACCTTTAATTCGTAGTGTAATGTAATCAAGAGATGTGACTCATAATGTCGATATGGTAGTAGCTAAATGGTGGTATGATACAGGTTCATCATTCAATACTTCCCAGTCTTACTATTTTCAGCCTATGGTGGATGCAATAGCCTCTTACGATCTAGGGTATAAAACTCATTCAATTGATAACTTAAGAGGTAAATTTTGAGTTGCTCAGTTTCTAAAATTAAAAGTTATTTGGCTGAAAGAAGAGTGAATTGGGCTACATTTGGGTGTTCATTCATTTGTGATGGTTGGACAAATAAGAGACAAGAGCCTATTATTGATTTTTTAGTTTATTCTGTAAATGGCTCAATATTTTCAAAGTCTATTAATGCAATTGGCCGTATTGGAAATACTGATACTTTATTTGAGATATTTGATAAATTTGTGAATAAAGTAGGGTTAGAAAACATTGTTCAGTTTATTACTGACAATGATTCCGCTTATAAAGCGGCAAGAAGAAGGTTACAGAATAGGTATAATTCTTTTTTTTAGACTCCTTGTGTTGCATATTGCATTGTCCTAATGTTAGAGAATATAGTGAATCCTAGTTATTCTCTTATTATTGATGAGACTATGCAGAAAGCTAAAAAAGTGACCAAGTTCATTCATAATCGTGCATGAGTTTTGAATTTAATAAGAAAGGAATTTACTAATGGTAGGAATTTGTGTCATCCTAGTGTGACAAGATTTGCATTAAATTTCTTATCACTTCAATCTTTTGTTTCAATGAAGAAAGAGTCAAGACAAATATTTACGAGTGATAAGTGGGTCGCATCTCAGCATACTAGCTCTATGTTGGATTGGAGATTTCCAATATTATACTAGAAGATAGAGAATTTTGGTCTCAATGCTAATTTGTTATCCAATTTTGTGAGTCTTTGGTGAGGGTGCTTTGCTTGGATGATAGTGAAGAAAAGTCAACAATGAGTTATTTTTTTTATGTCATGGAAATAGCAAAGGAAGCAATCAAGGCCAATTTCAAACATAAGCCTTCTTTGTACACACCGTATCTTGTAATCATCAATAAGAGATGGGAAAGACAACTTTCTTCTCCTTTGTTTGCAGCTAGGGTATTTTTGAATCCTAGTGTATACCTTAGTCTAGATTTTACAAAGAAAAATGAAGTTATTAGAGAAATGATACTCATTATTACAACAATTGTTGTCCATGAAATGATGCAAGACTTTTTAAGCTCAAAAATAGAGCTTTATAAGCCATCTTCTGAGGATTTTGGATTGTTGATTGCTATTTGACAAAGAGTAAAACTTTCTCTAGGTATTAGTTGTTTCTTTTTTCTTATTTGTTGAAAATTTATTATCATTTTATTTTGTTTGTAACGTTTTTTTATCTTACGATTTACAGTTTCTTAGTGGGATCAATTTGGAAGTGGTGTTCTAGAATTGCAAAGGTTTACAATTTAGATTTTAAGTTAATGTGTGAGTACAACAAGTTGTGAATGGAACTGGAGCACATTTGAATTCATCAATTCTAAGAAAAGGAATAGATTGGAGCATAAGAGATTGAAAGACTTAGTATTCATTTGTTACAATTTAAAGCTTTGGAAAATATATGTTATTATCATTATTAATTTTAATATAATTTTTATATTTTTTAATAATTAAATTTTATTGTTTACTAGGAGTCTTAATAGAACAATTAGTTCAATAGATCTAATTTCTGTTGATAATATCAATCTTTTGGCTGATTGAGTTTATGAGAAACTGAATTTAATAGATGCGAATAACTTGGAAGATAATCTTGGTTGGGAAAGTATTGACATGTCATTTGGCGCATTGGATTGAAATGATGATGATAATGAGGCTCTTCTCAATGATGAGGATTTGTATCAAATGATAACTGAGATCAGTATAGTTATAGCGGATGTCCTCCTGTAGACGATTGAATGAAGTTTTAAGTTGTTGTTTTTTTCTTCTTTTAATTTTACTTATATTTGATGTATATGCTAAATTCAATATATAATGTAATTGTAAATGTTTTTTATTATAGGTTTCACTTCTACTTGGTTGATTCCTCATCATAAACTCTTGTGGTAAATTGTAATAATTTGAAAGATAAGGATATTTATTATTCATTTTATTTGATGTTTTGAACTTTTGATATAATTTTTATTTATTATATGATGACATTATAATATTTTAAATATTTTGTGTTACTTTTAGTCTTATATTTATATGATGATAATTGTTTTTTTTCACATTAATTGTAGTTATTATTTATATATGAAATATTTGAAAACTATTATTATTTTGTATTAATTGTGGTTATTATTTATTATTATGATTTTTGAAAATATGGATGATGTAAACTTTTAAAATATACAATACAACTGTACAATATAACAATGAATTATTTTGCAATTTCTAAAAAAAATTAGGAATAATTTTATAAATTTAAAAAATTATCTAAAATTATACAAGATATTGATCGGTACCAGTACAGTACTGTATTAAAACTTGATCTAGTATCAAGTCCTATTCCGTATTCGTAACATTAATTGAAACTGAAACACGTGGGACTAATGATGTGCCTGGCTGCTTGAGGTTGTTGGTAGTATGTTGGGACTAGATCCTCTTTTTTGATTATGACGTTCTTATCTATTCTATTAAATCTCTTACCGTAGAACCCTACATATATGTATGGAGAAGATTTAAGATAACAAGGAACAAAAGATTTCGTACGGGTGCGTTGTGGGTTTTGATGTGGAGGAGATTGCACAAGAGATGCTCCGAGACCGCCTGCTTTATGGTTTTAAAAAAATTAGGATATTAAAAATTTTGTATCACCCCCTTCTAATTTGTTAAAATTTTAAAATTCTGTTTCTTTTCAATTTTATTATTAACTTTTATTGAGCTAATATGTTTGAGAAACTTAAATATGTAGACGATTACAATACTTAGAATAGTAAATCATACAACTGGTATGTGTTAAATAAATAATTATTTTAAATATGTAAAATTAATTATTTTTAATTATTAATTAACTTTTTTTTAATCATATCAGTTGATATACTCAATGTCAGTGTAGATTAATTTTTTTTTCTATTATATTAGTTTGCTGGACTTAATGCCTGTGTTAGTTAACTTTATGTCTTAGTAGTCTATTAATCTTGGTATAATTTTTTTTATGTCTCATATTATTACTAATAAATATTTATAAATTCATATTTGTTAATAAAATATTTTTATATATAAAAATGTGATAAATAAAAATATTGTTCTAAATTATTATAACATAATCATGATCTTATTTATTAGTATTATTTTATATAATAAATTAATAAAATGATAATAATATTTATAAATTTCTTTATTTATAATAAAAAACAATCAAGTAAATTATTAATTATTTATGAAAATATAGGTTATAAATAAAATGAGAAATGGGATCGTTTTATTTATTATTGTTGTTACATAATATGTAAAAATTTGGATGAACGAACTTAATTTACTATCATATTAAGATAATAAATAAGTTTAATAAAGTGAATTATTATACAAATACCACCCTTATGATTTACTATCTTAATCACTTTCGTATAATATGTTTATTCAATTACAGTATGTAATAATAAAATAATTATTTTAACTATTTACAGAAAAATATAGGAGATTTTGATCAATTGAATACAAAAACTAGAGATTTGATGAAATAATTGATGGCTTTTAATCATTGAACAATCACAACTTAAATGTTATCTTCCATTTTAAGTTGTGTACCAAGATTCTCAATGTCCAACACCTTCACATTTTTATTTAGACAACACCATAATGCTCCACTATTAGATTAATAATACAATTATCCTATTCATCGATCAGATCTATTGGGTAAGTGTCAATCAGTTGTCTCTTTCAACAAATTATATTGACCGGGTAGGTTTCAATGTCACAGAGATAATAGTAAAGTTTGATATTGTTCTTATTCATCTATTCCTAATTTATTTTATGGGCATCCGTTTATCATTCAAAACAAAAACAGAATCTTTAGATTTCTTGTAAAAGCATTCGTCATGACTCTGCTTTTATTTAACCATTTCTTTCTTTCTCCTAACAAAAAGTAATCTTTGTCAGGCAATGTTCATTGTAAAGCCCACTAGGCACTAGTGGTACTTAACAAGCAACTCCGTTCAGAGTTGAAGTTCTTTAGCGGGAACATCTTTCTCCATTGTTCAGAAATTTAATTAACGAACACACATCACATGGGAATCTCACTCATGATGATCTTCTTTTCTTTGCACAAGCATGTGATGCGAGTGCGAGACTTACAGATGTCAATGCACGAAGCCCAAAAGCACTCCATAGAAATTTAATTTTTTTTTTCCAACTTTGGACCTATCTGCTGCAGTGATTTAATCAAATGTTTGCAGTACCCGACAAGAATACCATGGATTTTTCTCATCGGACAATCTTTGTTTTCTCTCTCTTACTTATCTCTATAACCTCACTCTTCATGCACTGTCAGCCACCAGACCCCGTATTTTCATAATTTCCTTGCCACATTGTTTTCATTATCTCTGCTTCCATTATTTTCATAATTTCTTAACCACATTTGTCATTATCCTTTTTCTTTCACTTTTCTTTCCTTAGCTCAATAGTCTCACTTCAATGCCATAAAATGTCTTCCATTTGCTGGTAGCTTTTGCCTCTACATGCCTATCACTTGATTTCAGGGAGTACACAGAAATGGGTTCAATCAAATTTCTGTGTCTGGTTTTGTCTTGTTTGATTTTCCAACTTTTGTTTTTTAGAGCTCTCTCGCAAGATAGAGAGTTTTCTGTGAAGTTTCTGAAGGCTCCCCGTGCATTTTCACATCGTGACACGGCCACATTTGTGTTTGAAGTACTGGTAAATGGGAACGTTAGCACTTGCACAAACTATAGCATAAGTTGCAAGGTACTTCCTTCTCTCAGCTTGCTGCTTTCTTGAAATCAGAATTTGTGTAAGGTGCACTCCTCTGCAATGAGCCAAGAGTTTCTAAGCTCCCCTTTGGTTTGGCCCCTTATAAGCGCACTTCTTCTAGCAGAGTACTATGTTTTTCTTACAAATAATCTGGCAAAAGAGAAAGAAACAGTTGAAGAATTTGATCTCTTTTGTTCACAAGTTTGTTCCTGTAGAAGTTACTGGTTGTGCTAAAGAAATTAATCACGTTATCTGCTCGGTTCATTTTCATTTCTTTCTCCATATGTTAAGATTGTGTGAACTATAATATTGTCATCCAATTTGACCAAATGTTACATGCAGCTGGATTGGGGCACTGCATCTGATTGTGGAGTCGGAAAGGTATTATATGAGAATTTGCTGGATGGAAATCATGCATTTGAGGTCTGCATCAATCGGAATAAGAGCTGTACCACTTACGATTGGACTATTGGTAAAGAATCTCGCCTTTTTTTCCATGATTTTACTAATCATACAGTTGAATTTGCTCATTTTAAGAAATCATCATGGCTATGATATGCTGGATTCGTTAATTAAAAGAATTCTGATGAATAAAAACAAGTTCGTGTAAAAGTTTGTTTTCATTTCTTCTCACTCACATAAAAAGTGGATTCATTAGCAGGGATTCTTTGATAGATTATGAATGTATCTATGGCAACTTTAGGAACGTTTCTGCTGATGATTTACAATTTAGCCGTGCAGATACAGTGCCTCCAACAGCATATATAACTGCCTCAACATCTTTTACCAATGCTCGGAATGTTTCAGTAAATATTTCGTTCACTGAAACCTGCACTGGTGGAGGAGGCTTTGCATGTACATCTGTTAATACCTGCAACGTGAGTAGGTGCTTACGAAAGTGTACTAAATTTATATGAAATTATTTCACTTTCACATTGTTGGCTCTATGACAGAATGTCTGAACACTATTTTGGTTTCTCCTCGTTTTTAGTCTCTAATTAACCTTTTGTTTTCATATCTCTGTTTATTAATAGTCATGGTTTGATTTTAAGATGCCTTCATAATATTCATCAATGTTGTATAGTATCAGCAGGAGTCAATTGTTTCTTATAGATTGTTATATGTCACGTAACAGCTGCTGGTCTATGGTGCTGGCGAAGTAATCCCATATTCCCTAACCATTTTGCAACCAAACCTGAAATATTCACTTCTTGTGAGCTTATCACCTAAGGTTATGTACGGAAGAGTGGTACTGGTAATGGACAAGGATTTCTGTACTGACACAGCTGGAAACAGATTCAAAAGAGTAGCTAATTCAAGTTTCCATGTACATTTTGGTGAGTTCTGTTGTTCGTACCTTAAGTTCTTCTACTCTGAAACATCACTGGAACAATTTCAGGTCACCAGACAAGTGGCAATTTGAAGTCACACTAAGCATTCCAACCCTATTTTCTTTATAATTTGAATAATAGTTCTGATCTCCTAGTAGTTACAATCACAAGTTTTATAAACTGCATCAAAGCAGCTGTTGTTGCTTACAAATCCACGTCAATTGAGTGTCACCCAGCTTTTCCTTATTCGTTTTGTCAATTCTTCTTTATTCTGTTAATTTGGTCCTTTCCTCTACAGATAGAAGAAGCCTGTTTGTTGACCTACGGATTCACATTCCAGAACAGCTACTTCAATTTAATGATGGAACAAGAACAGTGCAGGCAACTAACGATTACAAGAACTTGAAGGTGTATCTATACTTCTCAGAACCTATACTTAACTCAACTGTGGAAGTCCTAAATTCTCTGAACATAAGTCAGGGTGATCTTCTTCCTATTGACAGTGGAACCCTGGGAAACCGCAGGTTTGGCTTTCAGGTCAGTTGGAGGACATCGTAATTTTTCTTTCTATTTTGTATTCCTGTTCCTATTGACATTCATTACTTGTACTTTTCAGTACCCACTCCATACATGTTGTCTGCTTTCAGGTTGCAAATGTATCTTCCATTGCTGTCATCACTGTTGCCCTCCATTCAAATGCTATAATAAGCAGAGCAGGGACTTCAGTTTCTCCTATTGCACCCGCCACTTTCCTTTATGGTATGTTTTCAATTAATATTTAGAACAATCTAGGGAGAAGGATAGTGACCATTTAACAGTTGTAGAGAAAATGATGTGTTAGCACTCTTTCCCAACCCTTTGGAACTTAAAAGATTTGAAAAATATAACTCGATCCTCCTAAGATGGACCCAGATGTGATCTTCAGATTCTGAAAGGCCGCTCGTGGCACTGAGTACAACATCTAGCACAAGGACAAGGGAACACATCATTCCAGTGTCTGTGAACTTCATGAAGCCTGTATTTGGCTTCAAATCCTCCTCTCTGTCAATTTCAGGGGGGCATCTGCAGAGGTAAGTAAACTTTTGTTAGCAATCTCCATTTGCACTAGCTTATTTGATCATCACCATGCATATGTGAGTGAAAGCATCAAACAAAAATAATTTGATTACATTCTTTATCTTTAGATATTCCAGGAAAGTAAGGTTCAACTATTTGTGGAAAGAAATGCTTAAACTGGACTCTTATCTAGTTATTGTTTCTGATGGGATCCAGCTTTCGTGAAATAAGTCGAAGCAAGTTCATTGCAGAGATACAAGCAAATGATGAGACCATATCTGTGAATGTTCCTCAAAATGTAACAGAAGATGTTTCTGGAAACAAAAATTTAGCATCTAATGTTCTACAAGTGAGACATTGTAAGGATCTTTTCTTCGATTTGCTTGTTCTTCAACTTCATACTATGCCCAAGTTGTGAAGATGTTTTCCTTGAAACTTTTCTTTTCAGGTGGTGATTTATTGATCACTATTATGCTTTCCATTTACAGATTCTATCCCCATGCTATCTTCTGTAGTTGCTGTACTTGCTACTACTTCTTTCCCAGCGACAGCTTTTATTGCTGGGCTTCTGACAGTGTCAAGTGCAAGGCTTCTGTCTGTGGAAGCATTTTCAAGGCCATCTTCCTTGCCAACATCTGATCCTACGAGGAGTCTTTTCGTATGATATCTAACTTAAAAGACAAATAAATCTTTGCTCTTAAGCTCCTTTGTCTCGCAAAATTTAGAAATTGGCAATCATCTTTAAAATTTGAGTGGATGATTGAGGTTGCATGCTTCAATGACCTCATAATTGGAAATCCTTAGTAATACTCAGAGTATGCATCTCATATTTTCTTTGATAACTCTTGAACATGGATTAGAAAATGTTACTTTCAGGAATCTCCATGTTTTAGCTTGCAGCAGACTCCTTCCTAAGGAGTTGTTTAAGGTGTTTTCTGCTCTTAAGGCAAAAGGAATAGTAGCAAAAAGATTCAGTTTTTTTCCCGAGTGATATTTGAAAATTTTCTGCAAACTACTGGCCGATGGTATCAGATAATTCTTGTATCAAACATGCAATCTTAGTAAGATGATTCAGAGCATTATGATGGGAAAATTGTGGTTTGAGCCTTGTCAGGGAATTTAATCCAAGAAACCCGTTTCATTGATATTTCAAATATAGTTTACATCATTATCAATTTATAGATGTTCAATATTTGATTCACTTGCATCATTTTTAAGCATTTTAAAAGCTGTCATCAGAAGTGTTAGTCAATTACTTGAGAATTCTGTAGTAAATGCAATTCCTTGACGTGGGATTTATGAACTAGAAATATGAGTATGGTGGTCAATTTATTGTATCTTGTGAACCTATAAGAACCCATCCTTTATTCTTTACACAGAGAAGTGCATGCTACATTCAAATTTTTGCACTGTCTAGATGGTTGGCTATTACTCTTCCAGTTGAATACTATGAGCTTGCAAGAGGTTTACAATGGAGTATACCCTACTTCAGTCTCCCATGGGAAACTGGGGGTGTCGACTCGGTTATGGTGGGCTCCAATTCATCCACCAGTCCACATTCCTTCATTGCCAATATAAGTAATTTGGGAGCTAATCAGAGCATCCAAAAGGAAGAAGAAAGTTTGAATATTGCAGTTCCAATATATGGATTACCACTTACTCCAATGGAGTACGTGACATTTTTTGAGGTATCGGTCATACTTCGTGGCTCTTTTTTGGTTTCCTATACTTATAATGGATAATCATAGGCAAGGGTCCTTTGTTTTCTTCAGAGGCAAAGAATTAGACCGCAAGCTAGATTCATCATGGATCCACAACATTCAAATGGGTGAGTATTTTTCTCTTCTTTGACTTTACTCTTAAACTGCCAGAAGACATGATAAGAAATAGACCATTTAAGTGGAAAAGCCTATGAGTATGATAGATTGAGAAAAGTTACTTGTATGACCATACAAATACTAGAAGTACATACAAATAGACATGCTACTTTGTTCAACCATTTCCCGGAGGCTCTTTCAAGATATTGATTATGAACTCAATGGTTAGTTATGAAATTAATAATTTATCTTAAAAGTTTAAATTTTCTTAGAAGATGAACGTACTTACTGATCTGACTTTTTTGCTTTCATCTCTTCTAGTTGGAGGGATTTTGATAGAAGCATGTTCTGGCTAGCTCTTATTGGTTTAAGCTTGATGCTGCTACATGTTCTGCTCTTATTTATCCTGAAATTCAAGAGGAGAAACTCCGAAAAGGACAGAGGTTATGGAGCACTAGTATTCCCAAGATTTGAGATACATCTTGTGATACTGGCATTACCTTGTATTTGTAAGGCTTCAGCTGTCGTGGTTAGAGGTACCTTATATCTTCTTTTTCCTTCTTGAAATCATTAGAGTTGATATTTTTTCTTTTTGAAAGTTGAATTAGAGTTGATATTACTTCTGCAGTGCTTATACTACGAGCATTATTCATTCTCTAGTTTTCTACTCCTCTATGATTTTGGCCTATTTAGTTGAAACTGATGGATCCAGAAGGAACATCAGTTTAGCACCTTCAAAATTTCAGCTGATATCAGCTCCATTGTTTTAGCACGTACGATCTCAGGAGTTGCTGTAGGCATTATACTCCTAAGTACTGTCGGACTTCAGCTGTTATCATTGCTTTTATTCCTCTCTGTTGGAATTACTCTTGGTAAGCTACTTCAGTACAAGGAGGTCCATCAAGAAGGGCAGATATTTCATTGGTATCAAGACATTATTCGAGTAACTTTAGGACCTGGAAAGAGAGGACAGTGGACATGGAAAGACCAAACAAAATCTGTTTATTTAGTCATGCTAGGTCCTTTGTTTGAAGATCTAAGAGGTCCTCCTAAATACATGCTTTCACAGATTTCTGGCGGTAATCCTAGCAAGCAAGGGGATCGTATCATTGCCTCTGACGATGAAACAGAAGATGCAGAAGCACCTTTTATGCAGAAACTCTTTGGAATTTTAAGAATATATTACACACTGCTTGATTTGATAAGGCGAGTTTCTTTGGGAATTGTGGCTGGTGCCTACTTAGATGACCGGTCTGCTAAGACTCCAACAATCATTGTACTGTGCATCATCTCATTTCAACTCTTTTTCCTTGTTCTTAAGAAGCCTTTCATTAAGAAAAAGGTTCAGTTGGTTGAGATAATCTCTCTTAGCTGCCAAGTGGTTGTATTTGCTTCTTGTGTTGCTCTATGGGACAAGCAACTATCAAGCAAAGATGAAACAAGAGTTGGGATATTTATGGTAGTTGTATTCTTAATTGGATTCATGGCACATATGATCAACGAATGGTATGCGTTGTACAGACAGACAAAGCAGCTTGACGCTGCTGAGAATTCTTTCTTAACAGGTCTAAAAATTGCATCAATTGGATTTCTCCTGGTCTTTGCTCCACAGAAGATTAGCAGAAACCTGGAAAACAAATTGCCAAGACATGGGCAGGGAGAAAGAGAAACCTTGGCAGAGACTAGTTCCTCTACTGACAGAAACAGAAATTCGGGAAGTAGGCGCTCAGGAACACCTGATAAATCATGGCTGAGACAACTAAGAGAACTGGCAAAGTCAAGCTTCACTAAAGAAGGAAGTGGAACACCAAACGATCCTTCAACTAGCCGTACTAAATGGAGCGGATTTCGGACAATGAAGAAGAGTGCGAGTTCATCCCACAGTTCGCCTTCAGATTCCAATCCAAAACCGAACCAGTTGTATAAAGATTTAGAAGCCATCTTTGCATCAATCTGAGTCGTGTAAAGCCAAGAAGAGTAGGAATAACTTTGCTAATTGTTAGCACTCTCTAGCATTTTTAGAGCCTTTCTTTTCATTACGTGAACTAATAGTGGCCTAAATGCTATTGATCCTTCCTCTTTTATCTTTCCTTTTCATTATCTTCATTACGCTGAAAGCTTAAAGGTTCACCGCACTTCCAATTCTAATAGAAAAAAGAAAGGGTTCTAAAGGGCTCTATACCAATGACACAGTGTCATTGATATTCCATTTTTCATTTCTCCACATGCTAGACAAGATGCTTCCAAGTAGACAGAGATATGCCTTGTATGTGACTGGCTCTGTTTTTTCTGCAATTCAAATCACAAGTAGAAGATATGCCCACCATATGGATTAGTGGCAGTTCAGGCACAACAAAGATTTAGTAGTATTATTACACCTTAATTAGAGTATCACGAAAGCTACTTTCACTTCTATTCAGAGAAATTCGGATAAGATTCCATAGAATAAAACTAAACTTTAGGTGGTAAGAAGACACTGTAAAGCACTTTCAATTTCAGAACATCTTATTGCCGAATTAGCAGTTGCATGGTCACTCGATAACAACAGAGAACTGACAAAAAACTTAAAATCGGTTAACCTTGTCCTTCCAAGAAGTAGATGGACTGGCTGGTTACTTATTATCCATTATCGGCCCGTACGCTTATTGGTCAATTACAACGTCCGATATAATTGTCGTTTCGTGGAGCCAATCATCATATAAAGAAAGGTGACTGTAGGCTCTTAAGAACCACCTGGGAAGAGCAGCTTAGTGCCAGCGAATCTGACAGAGGACTTTTTGTTTTGCAATTCTGTGATTTATTTCTAAGCTAAAAGCAGCAAGAAATGGGCTCCTTTTTAAGTTCAACCAAGAAAATCAAACAAGGAAAGGACATGGCAATTGAGAAGACCAAAAAGCTATCCACTGCTGCTCCTGTGGTCGTTTTCAGGTTAACTTGGATGCTGTTCCTTGTTCCAGATGATTGTGCTTTGTGTTAGAATTGTATTAGACAGTTTCTGTTCTTTTTACTTTCAAGTTTCAAGAATTGATCTTCAAACGAAGCTGTTAATGATGTCGGTCTTTTCGTTATGTGTTGTGGTTGCAGTAAAACCTACTGTGGCTATTCTACAAGCAGCTGCTGACACAATTAGGAGCAAGTTTCAAGGTCCTTGAGCTAGATGAGCAAAGTAAAGACTTACTATCCTAGAGCAAAACATTATCTCCTCAACTGTTCTAGTTACTTGAAACATTGTGTTGGATCCTATTCGCCTACGTTTTTTTTTCTTTTTATTTTATTTTATTTTATGTGAAACGATTCTTAGCCATGTTAAATCACTTATCTGTTTGGGGCATGAATGAAAACTCAAATTTTACACATCTGCACCTCTGCTAGGATATATGACTTACTTTTCCTATGAAGGTGATGGAGCTGACATCCAAGTAGCTCTAGCTCAGTGGACTTCACAGAGTACTGTACCCAATGTTTTCATCGGAGGAAAACACATTGGTGGTTGCGACAGTAAGTAACATATCCTATCATCTAAATGATTCATCTCCCTTTTCTAAATTCCATACCATAAAGCAACAATCTGATTTTTCCACTCCTGTCTTTGTTTGTTTTCTAGCTGTTATGGACAAGCACCAACGCGGGGTACTACTGCCTCTTCTCACTGATGCAGGTGCCCTTGCCAACAGCTCTGCGCAGCGTTGAGTCGTATTGAACTGGATGAGTATGTATAGAAGAACGAAAAGAAGCTGCTTCATATACTTTATCTGTGTCCGGGCTAAAGCTAAGAAATACTAGACAATAAGGCTTGTGTTGTAAAGAGTTACCAAGTGATATATTCCTAAATTTCATCGGCAGCTTAAGCTTCGGCTTGAGAGTAAAATACTTGGATCTTTAATGATCATTTATTGGTTTTCATGCTGTCTATTTACTATGCCATTACTTCTGGAAATAAACATCTGTGAAGCTGTGGCAGGGTTAAATTCTATGTTCTTCTTCAAGACTCTCGTTCCCTTTAGGCTATGTTTGGGTTAGATTTTTGTGCGGAAAGTAATCTTTTTCTTAAAATTTATATTATCATGTTTGATTCAGTTTTTTGAGTAGTTAGGAAAGTAAAAACTAGTAGTAACATTTTACTTGGATTATAAATCCTAACACTCTCTTGATATTTATATTAATTTCCTTAAGAATTTAATCTAAAAATATGCTAGTCAATTTAACCATTCCTTCTCTCTTAACTCTACGACATCTTTTTTATAAAACCCTACTTCCTTTTTAACTAATGTTACGAATACCGTATCAGACTTGATATAGAATTAGGTTCTGGTACGGTACTATACCAGTACCTGTTAATACCGAATACCGTTTCGGGTAGTTTTTTAAATTTATAAAATAGTTTCTATTTTTTTTAAATTTACAAAATAGTCTATTATCATATTATACAGTTGTACTGTATCTTTTTAATCTAGCCTATTTCTTTTGCTTTATTTTGTCAGCAAGAAGCTGAAAGCATGAAGGCAAAGCAAGGTGCTGAAGGAAATTAT
>JANSVA010000006.1:38241825-38260994 GCA_025504915.1 Erythroxylum reticulatum | reverse complement strand
ACGGGCTGGTATCGACCGATATTCAAATCCAATACGATTTACCCTTTATTTTGTACTGGTTTTGGTCTGGTATGTACCAATATTCATAATACTATCTTTAACTATTCTTATTGTTCTCCAGTTAGTAAGATTTTGAATATTTTTGCTCAGAAGTTTCAATCGACAATCTTCATGTTCATATTTTTCCTTATTTAACAATTTCAATTTTTATTCGGTTTGTAGGGATATAATTAGAAACATAGGTCAAAATTAAGTTACATTCCATGAAATACTGTTGCAGACCAAACACTATAATAAGAATCCACTCAACTTTTCTATTAGAATTCTTATAAGTATTTAAATATGTGAATATCTTTACTTTCCATATATTTATTTTTTAAGGAATCATATTCTAAATTCACTTTACTCTCTTGTCAACCAAACGGGGCCTCAGAGACTTCTTGAGAGTTAACTGATACGTGATATGATACGAAAGCATTATATGACAGCAAGCAGAAGAACAGAAGGCCCTCGTCAATTAGAGTTTGTTGAAAACGTGTCTTTGAGTCAGTCAAACTAGCTGTTACAGTTAGTTAAAAGTTATAATCTTATAATTAGTGGGAGATTTTTTCCAAATTTTATGAGATTGTTTCTTGTTTTTTAGCATATAAGTTATTCCTACTGCTATATAAATTTAGTTATGATGTTTAACGAAAAACAACTCCTTCCAGCCTTTTACGACTAGTGCTTAATTACTTTCTCAAATCAACAGATTGGTATCAGAGCTTCTTTTTTTTTCTTCCTTAAGGGACCTAAGAGCAAGCTACACAGCCATAAGCCACTTTACACAAACCATAAAACCACATAATCAAATTTTCATGGACTCAGAAACTCCATTCATTGCTCTTGCATCACTGGCATTCGATGGGACAAATTTACAAGCATGAGCTGTTCGGATGCAAGCCTTCCTTGAAGCAAACAATCTTTGGGAAGCTGATGAAGAAGACAATATGGTTCCTCTTTTACCAGAGAACCTGACAATAGCACAACTCAAGCCGGAAAGAAAAGAAGCATAGAAAGTCAAAAGCCAAAGCAACCTTGTCTACAGCTGTTTCCTCCAATATCTTCAACAAAATCATGACTCTGAAAACAGGTAAGGAAATCTAGGATTTTTTTAAGCAAGAGCATGAAGGCAATGAAAGAATTTAAAGGGATGTAAGTGCTGACCTTAATTCGTGAGTTCAAGATGCAGAAGATGAAAGATTAAGAAACCATTAAAGTCTACTATGACAGGCTCCTTGGTATTGCAAACAAAGTAAGACATCTTGGTTCTAATCTTGGTGATTCCAGAATAGTTCAACAGATTTGGTTACAATTCTTGAAAAAATTGAAGCTACCATCTCTTTTCGGGAAAACACAAAGGATCTGTCAAAAATTACTTTAGCAGAACTAGTAAGTGCTTTGCAGGCTCAAGAGCAAAGAAAGCTTATGAGGCAAGATGCACATGTGGAAGGTGCTCTTCAAGCTAAATCACAACACAATAATGGTGACAGGTACAAGAAGAATAAGCAAAATCACAAGTCTAGTATTACAAGCAGCAACAACAGAATGACCAACAGTGACAAAGATGTGACGTTTCCACCTTGTCCTTATTACAAAAAGACCAATCATTAACAAAATAAATGTTGGTGGAAACTAGATGCAAGATGTCACAAGTGTGGTCAGTTGGGGCATATTGAAAGAATCTGCAAGTCTGACAACATGTAGGAGAAGCCAAGCAAGATGAGATTCAACCTCAAGAGGATAGCTCTTCACAACATCATGCCTAGTCACTTATAGCTCGATCAAAAATTGGTTGATTGATAGTTGTTGTACAAACTACATGACATATGATCATGAGATTTTTAAAGAGCTTGACAAGACTGCCTTATCTAAAGTCAGAATTGGAAACGAAGACTACATTGAAGTCAGAGGAAAAGAGACAACAGAAATTTTTAGGCAGTCAGGTTTAAAATTAATTTATGATGTTCGATATGTTCATGAAATTAATCAGAACTTATTGAGTATTGGCCAGCTACTTGAGAAAGGTTTTAAGGTGATATTTGTGTTAAAACATAGCAGACTTTGAGTTGAAGTTAAATAAAAGAAAAAAGAAAACTAAAAAACTTATTAAAATTCCAACATCACTTTAATCATTGAAATTGTAGAATTTATACTGGAATAAACTTCCCTATCTAGCAGCCACTACAAATTAAAAAAAGTGGATAAAAACTACATGAGAAAAATCTGGAGCTAATAGCTACATAATCTAGAAATTTTTACAACTAAACTTGACCAAGTCTGTAGCTTAGACAAGACAAAGAATAAACTGAAAATAAAAGTAAAACAGTAAAAAAATAAGCTGGAACTAAAAAATGCCAAATGTCTAACACTCCTCTTTGGCATTTGGTGACAAACACCAATTCTTTGTCTCATATCTTCAAACCTTTCCTTTGGCAATGCCTTTGTGAAAATGTTAGCTAGCTGGTTCTCAGATAAACAGTGAACACGTAACACTTCATTGGATTGTTGAACTTCTCTAATAAAATGAAACTTAGTCTTGATATCTTCAGTTCACTGGACTTTTTGAGATTGAAATTACTGAACTATTGTCACACATAATTTTGGTAGCTTCTATTTGTTTATTACCCAAGTCCTTCAACAACTTTCTTAACCAGATGACCTGGTTCACAACAGAGGTAGTAGCAATATACTCTGCTTCTACTGTTGATTGAGTTGTTGTTTCGTGTTTTCTTAAACTCCAATTGAAATAACCTGTGCCCAAAGAAAATAAAAATCCAGAAGTGCTTTTGGACTCATTAATGCAACCACCCTAATCACTGTCCGAATAACCAACTAGTTTCATAGTCTTTTCTATAGATGTTGGAAAGAAAATCCCAAGTGCACTGGTTCCTTTAATATACCTCAATACTCTTTTAGCAGCTGTGAAGTGTGTTTCTTTAGGTGAATGCATGTATATTGAGAGTAAACTTATGACAAATAAGATGTCTGACCTGATTACAGTGAGGTACAAAAGGCTTCCAATGAGGTTTCTATACATGCTATCATCAACTTTTTCAAAATTCTCATCCTTGTCAACCTTTAGGCAAGTAGAAATTGGAGTGCTCACAGGTTTGCAGTCTTGCATTTTGAACCTGTTTAAAATATCAGAGATATATTTCTGCTGGAATATAAAAATACCATCACTGGACTCCATTATTTCCATACCAAGGAAATAGTTCATAATTCCAAGATTAGTCATTTAAAAAACCTTTTCCATTTCAGCCTTGAACTTTTGAATTAATTCAAATTTTCTTCCTGTAACAAACATATCATCAACATAAATTGAAACAACTAAGGGCTCACCACCAGTGACTTTCACATATAAAGTAAGTTCACTTTGACTTCTGTTAAAACCAAGCTGAATGAGATGCTTTCATACCATGCCCTTGGGGCTTGCTTTAGGCCACACAAAGCCTTTTTGAGGAGATAGACTTTATCTTCTTTACCAAAAATTGAGAAACCATTAGGCTATTCTACATAAATTTCTTCAGCAAGCAAACCATTTAAAAAAGTTGATTTGACATCAAGTTGATGGATCTGCCAAGAATTATGTGCCGCAAAAACAAGAATAAGCTTGATTGTGTCATACCTGGCCACCGGAGAAAATGTCTCTTAATAGTCGATGCCATATTGTTGTGTATAGCCCTTTACTACTAACCTAGCTTTGTGTTTATAGATAGAGCCATCAGGATTGAGTTTTGTTTTGAAAACCCATTTTACTCCTATCACTTTGCGAACTTTAGGCCAATCAACAAGTTGCCAAGTTTCATTCTTGTTGATCATGTCAAGTTTAGCTTGTATAGCTCTCCTTTATGCTTGAAAGTTTTGTGTATCAACATAGCTTGTCGATTTAGAGATAACCACGCTGCACCCCTGATAAATATCTTCCAAGGTTCTGGTTCTCCTTACCAATATTTCATCCACCAATTCATCTTCAGCAAGTTGAGCCTGCTTCTTTAAAAATGGATCAGAATGGGCAACTTTTTGATTTTTCCAATCCCACACAACTACCTCGTTAAATGTCACTTCTCCGCTTAAAACATATTTTCTATTTAAAATTTTTTTTTGTAACCTTTGGATGATAAACCATAGCTTATGAAAATGACCTTTTCATTCTTTTTATCGAGCTTACTTTGTCTAGGTCTCGGCATTTGATAATAACAAATACAACCAACAATTTTGAGATGGTGAACAGACGGTTTGTTGCCATACCAGGTTTCATTACGGTCCTATTCTTCTGTTTGAACACACCATTTTGTTATGGAGTGTATGGCAAGGTCAATTGACGTTCAATGCATGCAATATTACAAAACTTTGCAAACTTGGTAGAAGTATATTCCCCTCCATTGTCAGACTTCAAAGATTTATTTTTCATATTACATTGATTTTCTACCAAAGTTTTGAATTGTTTAAAAATATTAAAGACTTCACTCTTATGTTTCATAAAATAGACCTAACACATTTTGGTGCTGTCATCAATAAAGAGGAGAAAATATTTGTTACCACTCATGGATTTTGTCGTCATCTGGCCGTACATATTAGTGTGGATAAATTGAAGTTTTTGGGTTGCTCTTCATTGATTTGCTTGAAATGGCAGTTTTGTTTGCTTACCTTGTTGACAAGTTTCACAAACTTAATTATCACAAGAGATTGCAAGCATATTTTGCACCAGCTTCTTCTTGTTCATCTCAACAATGCTTCTTTGGTTGAAATGACCAAGCCATTTGTGCCACAGATTTGCAATTGTTGTTGTAGTACTCACATAGGCATGTTTATTTACTTTATCCCAATCATCAGTAAAGATTCTTTTGTTCATCTTGACACTGACTAACTCTACTCCAGCGGAATAAAAAACAATGCATTTTCCATCTTTAAAATAAACTAAATAGTTCATTTCAAGCATCTGTCCAACACTCAACAAGTTTTGGCTGATGTTAGGTATATGCATAACATCAGGAATAATTTTAATTCTTGAAATTGTTGAGATGACCACTGCACCTCTGCCTTTGAATTCCAAAGACTCTCCATTTCCCACCTTTACTTTAGATTTATAAGTATCATCTAGGTATCTGAACATCTCAGCATTGTTGCACAAGTGATGTGTGCAACCACTATCAAGAAACCAAGCACCAAAGGAGTCTTTTGTTGAAAAATATGAGAATGTAAAGAGCTTCTCCTCCTGTATATCAATAGCTTCTACCATTTGTGCTTGTGCAGGTTTTGGAGCTTTGTTTTTAAATTTGCAATCCTTGGTCACGTGTCCCAACTGTTTACAGTTTCCACATACAACATCAGCCCTCCACCAGCAATATTTTTCCAGATGTGTGGTCCTTTTGTAGTGTTTGTAAGGAGAAAAAGACTTTTACTTTGAATCTTCACCATTTCCACTATCATTGTTGCCCTTGTTTTTCTAATTGGGTTGTTGCTTTCCCTTACCATAATGTTTCCTTTGGACAGAAAAGCCCCTTCAGTGAACATGTCTATCTTAAAGTCCTTCTTTGCTTTTGTGTTTGAAGAGTACTTATAAGTTCACCTAGTGAGATTTCGTTTAGGTCCTTAGACTCTTCAAGAGAGGAAATTTTAGATTCAAGCCTCTCTGGAAGTGTTACAAGGAATTTCTCCACGATACTTTTGTTTGCAAAATCTTCACCAAGCAGTCTAATGTTATTAATAATTACGGATATTTGATTAGCATACTTACCTATTGTTTCATCGTCCTGCATATTTAGAGACTCAAATTCACTTTTCAGGTTTAACACTTGCATTTGGAGTGTTCTATTGCTGCCTTGATACTTTTCAATTTGACCCAAGCCTTCTTTATGTCTTACATGCCATGATCCTGTAGAACACATAATTTGCTACAGAATTTTGAATATGTGACTTGACCTTGGATTTCTTTGCCTTTTCCTCACTGTTGGATTTGATCTGAAGTAGGATTTGTTAGGAGAGGAGCTACTGGCCTATCCTTAGTGACAGTTTCCCAGAAGTCATATGCCTCCAAAAAAGCTTGCATCTTCATTGACCAAATATGATAGTTTTCGCCAATGAAGGTAATAGGCAAAGATAAGTTAATAGAAGCCATTTGTTTTGTGGTTAAAAAAATGTTTTGGTTCCAAAATATTAATTAAAGCTTTGATACCAATGTTAAAACACAACAAACTTTGAGTTGAAACAGAATAGAACAAAAAAGAAAACTAAAAAACTAATTGAAATTCTAACATCACTTTAATCATTGAAACTGCAGAATTTATACTGGAACAAAATTTCCTATCTAGCAGCTACTACAAATTAAAAAAGTGGATAAAAACTATATGAGAAAAATCTGGAGCTAACAGCTACATAATCCAGAAATTTTTGCAACTAAACTTGATCAAGTCTTTAGCTTAAACAAGATAAAGAATAAACTGTAAATAAAAGTAAAATAGTAAAAATATAAGTTGGAATTGAAAAATGCCAAATGTCTAACAATTTGAAGGCAAAAGTTGCATAATTAAAGATATAGCAGATCGTGAGATTTTTTAAGTCAAAATGGAGAATCAAAGTTTTGCTTTGGATTTTATGAGAGAAGAGCAAGTTATTGTACACAAGGAAGAACCATCTACTGTCCTATGGCACAAAAGATTAGGGCATTTCCATCATGGTGCTCTAATGTACACGAAGAAAAACAATCTTATGGAAGATCTACCTGAAATTGAAGAAAATCTTCTTACATGTGCTACTTGCCAATATGGAAAGCAACAAGACTTCCTTTCCCTCAAAATAAAACCTGCAGAGCTTCATAAAAGCTTCAATTACTTTATATTGATGTTGGAGGACCTCAAAGAACACCATCATTGAATGGTAGTAAGTTTTATATCACTTTTATTGATGATTACACAAGAATGTGCTGGATTTATTTTATGAAGCATAAATCTGAGGTAGCTAATGTCTTCTGGAAGTTTAAAGTTTGGGGACAAACCCAAAGTAGGTTGGAGATGCAGGTAATTAGATCTAACAATGGAGTTGAATATACATTAAGAACATTCAATGAATTCTGTGAAGTTGCAGGCATTGAGCATCAGTTGATAGCACCATACACTCCACAACAGAATGGTGTTATGAAGAGAAAAAAATAGAACTAACATAGAGATGCAAGATGCTTGTTGCATGAGAAAGGGCTACCAAAGAAGTTTTGGGTCGAGGCTACAAGTACAATAGTGTTTTTGCTAAACAGATTGCCCACAAAAGTTGTTCAAAAGATGACTCCATTTAAAGTATGGAATGGGTACAAACCAAAGATGTAATTTGAAAACATTTTGTTGTTTATGTGTCTCTTACATTCCTCAGGTTAAAAGAGACAAATTGGACAAAAAAGCAGAACTTGAGATTTTTGTAGGTTATAGTTTCGTTTCAAAGGCCTACAGAATCTTCTTACCTCAAATCGAAAAGATGATTGTAAACAGAGATGTCCAATTTTATGAATCATATAAATGGAGCTGGGAAAATGAAAAAAAAGGTCAAACTCTACACTCAGGAGGAGGATGATAATATGGATGATGCACTAATCAAAGGTACCAGGTGATTTTCTAATATTTATGAAAGGTGTAATGTTGCTATAATAGAACCTTCAGGATATGAAGAAGTTGCAACATATTAGAAATGGATTGTTGCAATGAAGGAGCAGCTTCAAATGATTGAAAAGAATAAGACATGGGAGTTGATGGATAGACCTACCCATAAGAAAACTATAAGAGTTAAGTGGGTTTACAGGACCAAATTCAATCTCGATGGTTCTGTGAACAAGCATAAGGCAAGACTTATTGGTAAGGGATACACACAAATATTTGGAGTGGACTTTTCTAATACATTTGCTCTAGTTGTGAGGCTGGAGACAATAAGATTATTGTTATCTCTTGTTGCACAAAAGGACTGGATTATATACCAAATGGATGTCAAGTCAGACTTTATAAACGGATACTTGGAAGAAGAAATTTTTGTTGAACAACCAGAAGGATTTTCTATCTAAGAACAAGAAGGTAAAGTCTACAAGTTGAAAAAAAGCTCTATATGAATTAAAACAGGCACTAGGGGCTTGGTTTAGTATAATCGATTCTTACTTGCTGAACTTAGGCTTTGGAAAAAGTCTAAGTGAATTTACTCTATATGTGAAGAAGGTTGATAATGATCTACTGGTGCTATCTCTATATGTGGATGATTTACTTGTTACAGGAAGTAGTGAGGAGCTGATTAGCAAGTTTGAAGAAAGTTTGAAAGACATGTTCGAGATGACAGACCTAGGGAAGATGTCTTTCTTTCTTGGTATGTAGGTGCAGTAAAAACAATATGAAATCTTTGTGCATCAGCAGAAGTATACAAAAGAAATCCTCAAAAATTTCAAAATGGAGGAGTGTAAGCCAACTGCAACTCCAATGAATCAGAAAAGGAAGTTTTACATAGAAGATGGAGTAGAGAATATTGATGAAAAGCTCTATATGCACTGTGCACAAAGATTCCATGGAAAAACCATATCAATCAAGATATATGCACTGTGCTAGTGAAATTCACTTACAACCAGTAAAAAGAATTGTTAGATACATTAAAGACACAATTGCTTACGACTTAAAATTATGTCAAGTCAAGGATTTTAACCTTAGAGGTTAATCTGATAGTGATTGGGTTGGGTGCATTGAGGACATAAAGAGTACTTCTGATTACTGTTTCAGTTTTGGTTCATCTATTTTTTCTTGGTGTTCTAAGAAGCAGAAAGTTATAGCCCAGTCTATAATAGAGGCTGAGCATGTTGCAGTTACTGCTATTGCAAATCAAGCTCTTTGGATTAGAAAAATCATGACAGATTTACATATGTAACAAAAGAATAACACAAAAATCTTTTTGGATAACCAAGCTACAATTTCTATCGCCAATGATCTTGTGTTCCATGGAAAAACCAAACATTTCAAGTTCAAGCTTTATTTCTTAAAGGAATTTCAAAGAGAAGGAGAAGTGCAACTGGTTCATTGTAGAACTGACGACCAAACTGTTGATATATTCACCAACAAAACACTAGCAAAATCTCGTTTTGAAGATTTAAGGATGATGCTTGGAGTTTAAAGGCCCAAAGCTAAGGAGGAGTGTTAAAAACGTGTCTTTAAGTTAGTCAAACTAGTTGATACATTTAGTTAAAAGTTATAATCTCATAGTTAGTGGCAAATTTTTTTCCAGATTTCATGAGATTGTTTCCAATTTTTTAGCATATCAGTTATTCCTATTGCTATATAAATTCAGATATGATGTTTAATGAAAGACAACTCCTTCCAACACTATAAGAATGTGTGGATTTACCGACGGAGAAAACTGTCGGTAAATCCAAATATTCTGTCGGTATCAAACATTACCGACGAAAAATAACGACCGGCAAAGTTGTCGGTAGTCAGAGCATAGTTAAATTTAATGACGAAATGTGTCCATCGGTAAATAGACATAAATATACCGACGGATTAACAAAATCTATCGGTAAATTAAACGGACAGGTTATCGATGGTAAACGAATTTCCATCGGTAATATGTGTACATGTTTTTTGACGGTGTCCTTATTTTGTCGGTAACATGTTACCATGTTTGCCGACGGTTTTCAAAAATCTGTCGATAATTGGTTGTTTGTTTGTTTTAAATCGTGGCATTAAAATTTGTTTAATAATCTTATTAAAAATGCATACTTTAAACAGTTGTGAATTATTTGTGTATATTAATTTAATTTGTGTATATATTAAATTTGTTGAAAAAGAAATTAATTGGTAATATAAAACAAAAGTAATTGTTTATTCTACCTAAAACTCCTGAAAGTAAAATTCTTTTGTTGCTTAAGAGATATTCTTCCAGATATAACCCTTAGGATCAATCCGTTCTTTAAATTTTGAAGTCATATTTCTGGAACATGGTCCAGAGGGAAGCAACCTAATATAAAAAGTAATTTGATAAAATGTCAAAACTGATAAACTTATAACTTAATTATAAAGAAGTGGTCATTAATGTGATTTCACTTACAAAAGGGCATCAATTACGATGTACTTTCTTCCACCTGTTCCGTGATCTTCAGGCTTGTGGACATCACCGTCTTCCGATAAAGCGGTATTGGACGATATATGATTTGGGGATGGGGATACGGATGGTGTAGTATGTCTTGCAGTAGGTGATGCCTCATCTGCAGCTGTAGGTTTGGGGAAGGAGAGGAGGTGAGCTACTGGGAGCTGCAGAATGTGACGATCCACCTACATAGTAAGTGCCGCCAATCAAGCCTCTAAACTTGGGCCGCATTACCTCCAATCAATCCACCTACATAGTAATGTTAATATTCTTAAACCTTTGATGAAGGCCTAAGACATTTTCTCACTAGTTCATGATTATTATAAGTCTTACTAATGCTTTTAAATGAATTAATGATATAAATAAAGAAAGTACAAATATTAGAAATTGATTCATATTTCTACTTAACAAATTAAAAAAATAGAAATAAAGAAAGGAACTCCCTCTTCACAAATTAACCAAAATGCATATGAGGCATTTCATCAAACACTTTATATGCATCAACAAATCATCCAAACTTCAAAAACAAATTTGACAACTTAACCTTCTAACACTAACATATCAACCTAAAGTTGTTACCCATTCACAAATGGACATATTGCCAAAATATATTGAGTGCTCAAACGTGGACAATCTTCATCCCATTTCTTCTTTTCAAACACTTCTCTTCTCACTATTTCAAATTTTTTTCTAAACAATTACCAACAAAGTTGGACCATGTAATCACTATCTTTTGTTTTATATTTTATAAAAAAAAGTCTTTCCATTTAGGACTTAGTTACGATTCTAAAAATTGATTGTGATAAAACAATTTGTAATTGAAAGCATGTGTCCAGGGACATATAGGCATTTTATCAAATACCTTATGTTCATCAAATAATCATCCCATTATACTAACCAAATTTACATTTTCCCCCTTCTATCACATACATTTTGATATATAATGTTGTTATCCATTTACAAAACACCAAAACATAGAAAAAAATAAAAAACACAAACTAATTAATTAAACTACAACACCCACGATCAACATGTATACCTCAATGAAAATGGTGCCTTGCTCAGAGAAGAGGACCGGAAGCAGCACGATGTCACCGGATGCAGCACGAACGGGAGACGACTTTGCGCTAGAGGAGCAAACACAACTATAAGGGCCAGAGGAAGAGAGAAGAAACAAGGGAAGAGAAGAACGAAGGAGTGACGGAGATGGGGGAGAAGAGTTCTGCGGGAGTGTTTTAAGCAAAACGACGTCATTTTGTTTAAGTTAATAACGTTCAAATGCAAAGCCACAACGTCATTCTTGTTGTGCATATTATCGACGACAATTTTTTCCGTCACTAACGTTCGTTGCAAATTTTGCTGCGACGAATTCCCTCTATATTTAGCGACGAGTATTGATATTGTCACTAAATTAATCAATCTTAGCAACAGAAAGTATATTTCTATCATTAATTTCCAACAGTTTCTTTTCCGTTGCTAAGTTTTCGTCACTAATCTACAATTTTCTTATAGTGCAACCTTTTAAGACTAATGCTTAATTACTTTCTCTAGCCTACAGAGTTTGTTTTCTGCTGGAAGTTTGTTGCAGAAATAAACTTGGAAAAATGATGCTGACAAGTTTATAATTCAGAAACTAATTTATAAATATGAAAGTCCCCTTTTTTACATCTTTTACTAATTGAATTTTTGATGTGTTAAAATTGATCAACGTGAATCAATAAAATTAGATGACATATTATCTAGTCTATTATATTGCTTATTGGGTTCCCTTTTCCTCTTTGTCTACGTATCCAACTACATCTGGTGACATGAAATATTGTGCTGACTTTGGTTCTTTTTGGCATTTTGATCATCCTCACTCGAGAAGGATACGATTTATCTGCAAATTATATATTTAGTCTCAAATTTATTGTATGAAACTATTTTAAAATTTTCATCAACAATGAAAAAGTAAAAAAGAGAAAGAAAAGGACATTCAATGTGAATGATATGCTCAAGGAAAAATCAAGAAAAGGACATTTCAATCACTAGATACATCATATCTTTCTTTGAATCCATGCTTGGCGTCTAGCCCTCCCCTACATTATAAATCAAAAACTTGTATTGTCAAGGCGTAGGATGCTTTAATGTCCAAACATTGGCATCTTCTATAGCTCACATTTGCTCCTAGCATTCTATAGCCGAAGCATTGCATGATCAAAGCAATGCACCATCTGTACGAGGCTTCAACTCTAGTTTGGCATTTAGACAGACATTAAGGTTGATCTTGGATTTCAAATCCATGACAATGAGTACACCAAGATTCCTGGTCATGGAGTAAAAGTTAGCAACATCAGCATAGAAGTGATACAAGGAGTTGATCATGGTTTAGTTCATCTTTCTGGACGAAATACGAAGATTACCTGCCGCTATTCTGCCCACCCCCTGCCATGATCTGCTACTTCCTGAACTAACTGCACAACCACACAAAAAAAAAGTCTCTCTTTAAATTTCATTTACCAAATTTAAATTATAAGAGAAGACCACTTCAATTACAGGACTCGGTAAAATAAAAGAAACCCATGTCGTAAATTAGGTTTAATTTGCACTTACAGGCAATAGTAAAACACTGGCACCTTACGAACGGTAATAAAGAGCCAATTTCATTTACTTCATTGTCTTCGAACGCAAAGGAAAAATAGAGGAAAGGAATGAAAACGGCAAGTCGTTTGTACCTTTCTCACAGTTAGACGTGGAATTGAAGTCTCCGCACATGCACAACTGTCGTACACCGTCCGAGCCGTATCCACAATTGCCGCCGGTGGCCTCACAAGCTCTGCAAAACTCATCATTCCCTTGAACTGAGTACTTCACACGGATCCCATAAGACCACCCACTCGCCCCATCAACTCTCAATGGTGCGAGACTGTAAGCACTACTATACCCTTCACACTCCAGTTTCGTTAGGTTTATGCTCTTGATGGCCTCAAACGACACTGCACAGCACTCCGGCGGACCCGATCCCAGCCAAGACGACCCTGCTCGCCGGTGACCACCCAACAAACTCCATGCCGGACAATCATAATACTCCTCGCATCCCATCCCCGACACATTTCGACATGGAAGATGCTTCTGTGGGAAACCTTCAAAGAGTGGCGATTGAGGAGAGCAACCTATGAGCATGAACACGTTGTCTGCAGTGGGGTTGAAGTATGGCGACCGCCACTGCTCCACCGCGAAGCCGTTGCCTTTGCTGCCGAGGATAATGATGTCGCATGTCGACAAGTGGGGTTCGTGGAGAGTGAGGGATTGATAAGCGTAGTCGATTTCCATCACCCTGTATGAGCCTGAGCTGACATGAAACATGAGCACGTCGTTCATACAAAACATGAGATCTCGAAACCCCGGGTGGCCGCAACCGTACCGGAGAGAAAAAGGGTAGTCGAGGGTGATGTTGCCGCAATACGAACGGCAGGGATTGAGCTGCACGAGGTCGTTGGCTGAAGTTGGCAGAAACAGAGCTGAAAAAACATAGAGAGTTAGGAAGTAGAGTGAAGAACTCATGCTTAGTGAGTTCTTGAGACGATGCAGATCAAGAAATGAGAAAGAGAATAAAATTATGTTTAGTAGTGAAAGAAGCAATGCTCCAGTGGAGATCCCTTGCTTGATGATTGAGTAAGAAATAAGAGTTAATTTTTCTCCTGGAGTTGGTGGGCTTTATTCAGATGTAGTGTGGAGAATCTCTCTTTTTTCTTTTATTATATGTATGTGTATGTTTATTGTTCTGCCCAATGTTTCCTTTCCCTGTTTCCTCTCCCTTTCTTCTGAAGTTGGCGGTAGCTTTAGCTTTGCCTTTTTGGCGTTGCAGGGGACAACAATGTTGCTTGGAATGATTTTGGTCTGCCTTTTCCGTGTGTAATACTGAAGTGACTTTTCTTTGCTTGTCTATGACTATAATAGTGGACCTTCGATTGGAATTGGTTGCTTCAAATTCGTAAGTAACAAAGTTGAGTTGATTTTCCATAACATAATGGCTACCTGGTTTTCATCTCAATCACTTGTTTATTATTCAAGCATTTATGTTTTATATTTAGCTTATTATAGGAAGGTGGCATTGGAATAACGTATAAAGTTATTCTTTACTTAGAAGATTACGAACATTAATGACCCTTTTCGTCTTTTGCAAAGCGAAAAATTTTATACACTAAAATTAGTTGTGTATGTGTTTGTTTAACTTTATTATAAGCTAAACATAATTATTTCAAAAGGCAGTAGCACAATATAATTTCATATGATAAGAAGAAAGATATAAGGAACGCTTTAGTTACTCTTAATTGTGAACCCTTCTCATGGTGTTTAATGTTCGAGAAATCCCAATCTTATTTTAGGTTGTAATAGAAATTGGAGATAAAAGGGGAAAAAACAATTGAGAATGTCTTATCCCTCTGCAAGTTAGTTATATAGCTTATGCGATGGCTATACTCAGCCTACTTTTAGAAACGGATGCAATTACAACATGTGTATAACGACTACATTAATTACTGACTCCAACGTAGTGGCCTCCATCTTTTGCCTATACGATCAATCATCATCATTACGAAGTCGTTTCTTCTTTTATTGATTATCAGGCCTCATCTTGTTTTCTCTTTTCTTATGCTTCTTCATTCTTTTCTAATTTTCAATGGGAACATTACTCCCTCCCTTAATATTTTTGTTTACAAGCTTAATTTTAGGGAAAATTATGAATTTTTTTAAATTTTATTTTATTAGTTAGAATTTTAGAAAGTAATAAAAGTATTCTAACTTTGTCATTATTAAATCTCCCAATTAACAGTATAAGCATGGCAAATTATGTCAATAAACTTATGTAACATGTGACTCGTATGCATCTTCTAACTGAAGTTATATTAAATATTAAAATATTAAAACTTAAAATTGCTTAGAAAACAACTAACCACCTAATATCAGTGCCACCTATCTATCTTCTCCTATCACCAACAAAAATTGCAAGTTGAACAAGTTGATTGAACACAACAATAATGAGGAAATAAATGTATGCAATTATGTGAAGTTGTTCAAACAAATTCTTAGGCAAAAAGGAAATGATCAAATATTTGGATTTCAAATATTGCTATTAGCAAACTCAAATCTTATCTTCGTAGGATTGTGCAAGTAAACTAACTTAGAATTTGATCATTGATCCCCTTCGTAGAATATATAAACACATGTGAATCATCTCCTTTTAACCCGTGTCTGACGAATTTAAATCCTTGATTACTAAAAAACACTTCTTTTACTAAATTAGAACTAGAATCTTAGATTGTTTTGAAGACAATCTTTTCTTGGACTTAAAACTAAATGAAATATCATTGTTTGTTGAAACTTCTATTAGCTATCCCAAAAATTGATTTGGATGGTCAAAGAACTATCTTTCTTATATTATAAGAAACATTATTCTAGTGGAAATCTTAAGTATGACGTGTTCTTGATTATATGTAAATTTTGGTCTCTTTAAGACTAAAATAGATATCATATGCATATATATCATCTTAATGGGTAAAGGGTGACGAAACTTTATAAGAGAAGCTTATTGAAAGGTATAAGATAACAAGTAAAATATTTAGGGTAACATTCAAAGATATGGTATTTACGGTGTAATATATATGAAAAAAAAACATACAAATAGGGGATGTCAGGGCTAGTAGATAGTATTACTAAATCAAAGGTGATACAAGTATAACTAGAATAGCATGGGGCATATGCTAAAGGCACTAGAAATTGTGGCTTAAGAGATGGAAGAACTATGTTAACAGAAGATTAGTATCACATTATTCCGTAATAGGGTAAGATTTAATAAGCCTCGATATCCTTAGAATTCATCATTATTATCTGGGATCTAACTAACTTTGATGAGGCTATACAAATTCAAGAGAATGATAATTAAATGGGAGATATAGTGGAGGGGATATAAAAAATCAAGTTTCAACAAGTAGTAAAAGGGTATGCATAACAAAAGAGGATTAGTTATAATAAAATTTTCTCCTTGATAGTCAAACACATTTCTATTATAATAATGATGACATTATCAACCAGTTTGGATATGCACTTGGAGCATACAAACATGAATGCAACTTTATTATTATAGATACTTAAATGAGAAAATATACATGGAATAACCCAAAAGGCTTAGTCCTCCTAAAATGAACATCTAGTGTGTAAATTGAGGAAGTTGCATTATAGTTTGAAGCAATGTCCAGAAAATAGTATAAAAGATTTGATTCCTATACAATCAATTGTCTATAAGAGACATGGGTATGATTATTGTGTGTACATCAAGAGCCTTAATGATGATTCATTTATTATCCTACTACTATATGAATAAATTATAGGCCTTATTGTAAAAAGAATTTGAGATGAAAGATTTGGGTGTTATCAGAAAAATACTAATGGGTGCTTGGTTAATAGATTTGGGAACATATCAGTAAGTAAGGAATGAAAAATAGTCGGTTAGTTATATATTATCATTATATGAACAATTTTTTTATATTCGAGTTTTAGAGATTACTCCATACCCCCTAAATATGGAAAAAATGAAAGTGATCCTTGGGTAACACACAAGTGGCACAGGCGTGAGAGATTGTTGTCACACCTGTGAGAGGAGTGTCACATGCTTGACACTCCCTATCATGACTGTAATGGTAGTGTTTATTTTTTCTTTGTTTTTTTCCCCCTTTTTAACAAAACAATATAATTAATTAAATATAATTAGTTAGAATATGTTAAAATTTGATGTAAAATAAAATTGTAACAAAATTTTGTTTTTTCCTTTTTAGCAAAATGATATAATTAATTAAATATAATTAATTACAATATATTAAATTAAATACAATTAATTATAATATATTAAATTTTGATGTAAAACAAAAATTTTACAAAATTTTCTTTTTCTACTTTAACAAAACAATATAATTAATTAGAATATATTAAATTAAATATAATTAATTATAATATATTAAAATTTATTGTAGAACAAAAATTTAACAAAGTTTTATTTCTCAATATTTTTAACAAATCAACCACTATTAATGATAATGGTAATCATTCCTTCGTCCTAACCAACCATCATAATTATAATGATTATATTCATTCACATTCTTCACTATATTCACTCTCATTCACATTACTATTATCCCATGTGAACTATGCACCCTATAAGAATGAAGATTCTGAGGGATGTGAGCTTTAGAAAATTATGGTTATCTTAAGGCAACTACAGTGACAAGGTATGAGACATATTTGCAATAAGAAAACTAAATTGATGAGTACTTCATTTGAAAATTACTCTTAGCTTTTCCTAGATCAATTTCAAACAATATATGCAAATGTAGAAGATATATCCAAGGTACCTTATGCTTACATTATGGGATATTTAATGTATCTGATGGTTTATAATAGGCTAGATTTGGCGCATGTTATTAGTGGGCTTAGTAAGTATATGGTGAAAATTGAAAGATAACATCGAAATGCTATCAAATGGATATTTAGGTACTTGAGAGATATGGCAAGCCATGGTATCATGTTCATTAGTCAATAAGGTAATCCTTCGATAATGGGTTATATTGATTCAAACTATATTAAAGTAAGACATATAAGGTTTACTACAAGGTATGCTTTTACTCTTTTAAGAGAGCCTATTTATTAGAAATTTACAATTTAGTCTATAATTGCATTTTCTACAAGTGAACTAGAGTATAACAGTGGTTGAGGCTATTAAGGAAGCATTATAACTTAAAGTGCTAGTGAAAAAGATGAGAATCAATTAAGGTAAAGCTTAAGTACATTACAATAATCAAAGTGAAATTTATTTGAAAAAGAATCATATGTATCATGTAGCAACTAAACACATATATGTGAGGTTTTATAAGACCAATGAATTAATTTCATTAAGATAGACCTTATTAGAATAGATTCACATTTTAGACAATACAATTAATATATTAGCAAATTCAATTACTATTAAAAAAAGTTCAAGCATTGCTTATACTAATCCTTGAGATGATAAAAGAGGCTACAACCTAACCTATAAAGAGTACATTTGCTGAAGTGGATATTATTGTATATGGATCGTATATACAAATGTGCAATTTTAGAGTGTTTATGGACAACACAAGACGTCTCTTAGAAGTCTTTAAGTGAACATAACTTGACAAATGACCATGTTATGAGGTATATTTCTTCTCTAGAAAGCAGAGGTGAAGATATAGGTAAGAGAATGGCTGGAACATGAACATGTTAAAATAACGAAGTATATAATCTAAATAAGAGCATGTTAATTTTTAAAACACGAGCATGTTAGGACCGCATCCATATGTAGATTGATATAATGAGTTACCTGGACATGAACATGAGTGTGTTTATCCCTATATTCCTTCCTAGATATAGTAACAAAGAAGCAATGAATTATACAACCCAAAATATGAGCATGTTTGTGCTTGTATTCCATTTTAGAAAGAAATATCCCTAGTCTTAGGTTATGTTTGTGATGGGTTATTTTATTTACAAACACAATATTTTTTGGTAAATTTAAGTCTTAGAAGGATTCTAGGTTTTATTAGAGTTATATTTAAGTTATGTTAGATTTAGTAAATGACCAATTGTGTATAATTATCCTAGTTAAAGTTACATATTAATATTGTTTAACAAACCTAGTTTCACAATCTAGCTTCATAAGAGTTGTAGCACCCCACTCTCGCAAGACACATATCCGACATCCTCAGTGATGTCTGAGAACTTGCCCTATGAGGGTGGCGTGCTACCATATTCAGTTAGTCAGTAAAATCTTGTTATAAATTTTTTTTGAAACAACAATCATATACGCAAAAATCAATTACCAAATTGGGCTCACTTTACTTCAGAAACTTCTTCAATCACAACAATACAATCATTAGAATTACAATAATCATTTGGCCTCATTACAAATACAAAAATACTTGTAGTCATAATGTTATTACATTTCAAAATCATTTACATACATATTGCACATCATT
>JANSVA010000006.1:38193328-38241725 GCA_025504915.1 Erythroxylum reticulatum | reverse complement strand
ATAATAATAATAATAATAATGGAAGTGTGTGAATTGTTTTTGATGAATTTGTTAAGTGTGTAGACAAATATATGAGGCACAATTCATGGAATTAAGACGATACTCAAATAAAAGCTGAATAAGATGAAGCATTTAAGATGGACCAAACAGATGGATCAGGAGAATGGACTAGAAGAATGGAACAGAAGAATAGATCGGATGAATGGAACAGTCGAATGAATGATGAATGGAACAGTTGAATAGATCGAATGAATGGATCATAAGAAGTAACTAAGTCTGAAATGAATCAGACAAAATGACTAAGTCTCTGAGATCAGACGAAGTGATTAAGTCTAAAATGAATCAAACAAAGTGACTAAGTCTTTGAGATCAGACGAAGTGATTAAGTCTGAAATGAATCAGACAAAATGACTAAGTCTCTGAGATTAGACGAAGTGATTAAGTCTGAAATGAATCAGACAAAATTACTAGGTCTTTGAGATTAGACAAAGTGGTCAAGTCTGATTGGATCAGACGAAGCTATCAAGTTTGAATGGATTAGACTAAAGGGAACGGACGGATGGATGCTGAATGAAACGGACAGAGTGATTAAGTTTGAGTAAGACAATGTAATTGAAAAATGCACTCAGATAAAGAGATTTCGTCTAAGCAAGACAATGAAATTGAGGAATGTTCTCAGACAAAGGGATTTCGTCTAAGTAAGATGATGAAATTGAAGAATGGACTCAGACAAAGGATTTCGTCTAAGCAAGACGATGCAATTGAAGAGTATACTCAGTCAAAGGACTTTGTCTAAGTAAGACGATACAATTGAAGAATGTACTCAGACAAAGAGATTTAGTCTAAGTAAGGCGATGTAATTGAAGTATATACTAAAACGTCTGTTAGTTAGAGTTGGTTACAATGCTCAACTAATAATATGCTCTAGAAGATTTTAAAGATTTATAGCTTAGACGATTTAACACAATCCGACTTTACTCCATCTGTCTCTATAAGTTTCAATATCATCTCCTCATAATTTCTAAAGTTATCTCCAAAATTCTTCAATATTATTTGACTATTATTTCTATTTCCATTTATAATTGACTTGTCACTTGAAATTTTTCCTAAAATTTCCCAAACTTCTAAATCCAACTATTTATACTTCTCCAATTCAGTTTTCAATATAATTAATTCAAAATTCTCAATATAAGCACATTTACAATCAATTATACCCGGAATGTCAATGAATGCATCTACAATCATTTTAATGTTTGTAAAAATTCAGATTCACGTGCATGTATGCTAATATTATGCATGAGCATGAGTATGAGACACATTTTCCTTATCTCTCATTGATCTTTCTTGTACCATATTTTAGGATTCTAACCTTTAGTATAGGAACGGGATGTTACAAGAGTTATGATAATTATTATCGTTGAATATAGAAAAATAATTGCTCTCACTCTCGAGGATGTAGGTCCACAAAAATTAGTCAAACCTTATCTAATATTCTTATGTTCTTGTTTTTTTTATACTACTTTATTTTTGCTGCATATCATCACATACAATTATTTTAATAAATCTTCTATTAAGGGTATATGAATCTTTCATTGATAGTATTACTATTCTTATTGATGGCAAAATTTATGTTTCTTGTTAACTAAAATCAATGGAAAAGGGACTTCCACTCTTTAGATGATTAATTCCTTATTTCAATAAGTCCTTTACTAACTTACCTGTATGGCCTTCAACAAAATTCTATGATTGTGTGGTTTAGATGGTGGTAGATCTTTATGTTCCTTAAACACATCTTCAAATTCATCAAGAAGCTATTTTAAGCCCTTTGTATCTTCTATTGGCATTTTATTTTAAGGGAAATCTACTTATATTTCTTGATAACTAACAACATAGATAAATATTCCACTAAACTTGTTTATTCTAGTATAATAATAGAAGTTGGCATACCCCTTCAATTCCTTTCAACCATTTATCTACTCTTTTGTTGGTAGCTTCATAAAAACCTTCATAAGACTCCCTAATTAATTGTACTATTTTCCATTATGTTCAAATTGCATTTTCTCTTTTGAAATTTTATGTGATATCATTCAATGTAGCCAACTATTAGACATTTAGGACCATATAATTTTAATCATTAAGATATCACTTGAAAATTTTTGGACATTTATAATCTAATTAAACTCTTTAAACACCATTTTGCACTTTTGTAGCCCACCTCCAATTAATATTGTAATCAGTTTAATTTCCCCTAATAAATAACCTTCATTTCTTATGAATGAAATTAGGAGTGCTTCCTCTATCAATGAAAATATGTATAAATCTATCTTTATATTTTTATATTAGCTTCATTTATTAAAATTTTAAAGTAGTACTTGTTATATCTTGTAAAGAGATTATATGTTGTACTTCTCCCTTCCGCCAACAACTTCCTTCACCAATTTATTCTTATACTCCTATTATCACATTATAAGTAAAGTCCTTTGACTCTTCTCTTATCCATCTCCCTATAATTGGTAGTTCTTATTACTCTTACTTCTCTGTTCTCCTTATTATAGCTTTGTTATTGAGGTTTACATAAAATACCCTACTATTTTTTTGTGTGTGTAAAAATATGAGGCATTAGTTGTTATTGGTTATTCCTTATATTGTTTCTATTGAATCGAAAATGCTATCAAGAAACCACCACACTTCTTAACTAAATCATATTTTTGGTGAAAACTTCGTACTTTCAAGTACAATTGATATTAAATCATTATCTCTCCTTCTAAATGCATAGACATTAATCCCAATTTAACTTATGATATAATTATAAGGAGTTGAAAAATTGTTCACACATAAAATCCAACTTCTCACCTTTCAAATAAAGATTGGAAATTTGTTTTACAAAAATTGTTAGCATGTGATATTAATTAATATACTAAGAAGCTCCACACTTATCAAGAATTTCATATTTAAGTTGTGAGTAAAAAACTATTTGTAAGGTCTTTTATTCATCTTGTCATCATCTACGTCTCTCATTTTTCCTTCCCTCTCTCTATTCTTTCTTTTTTCTTATCTCATCTCTTTCTTCTAATCCCTAAATTCCCATCTAGATTATTACTACTATTAAGCTAGTCTTGACATTCGGTATCAGAGCAATACATGTGCCTTCCATATTGGCTAAGAAGAATCACCTATCCATGGTTGATGCTACCAAGATCTAAAACATAGAGCAACAACTCTAGACATTCTGCAGAAGGACTTAGGTAGTACACAAGGCTAGACTATTGAGCTTCAGTCTCATATGGGCATGATGCAAGAGCAATTAAATCTGAAAGTCGACTCTTCCTTGGATGAGATATGATATATATACCTATAAATGACTAATCTCCTATCTCCTAAGTGCTAAGAACCTGATGATAGTATAAGCTCTTAACCAACTGAGGTCCTCCTTGCAACCTCACCCACTGCTTCACTTCTAGCTCCAACAATTAATAAAAATCCTAAGCCACCTTCCTCCACTCTTCCTCAATCACATATTCACACCTCATTCACTCTAAAATAACCCAACAACAAATTATAGCATATTCTCTAGTCTCCTAAACAAACTCCATCTATACCACTTTATGCTCCTAGCTTAAATCCAACCCTGATCCATCATAACCCATCCTCTTATTTAACCTTTCCAAAAGTGGATATACCTACCTTTATAAGGGAAAATCCCAAGGAGTGGACAATAAAGTGTATCAAGATCTTCTAACTCTATAATGTCTTAAAAGAAAACAAGGTAAATCTTATGACCATATCCTTATCCAGTAAAGCTAAGACTTGGTCTAGTGGATGGATCATAAGCAGGCATTGATGGTTATGAGATGTATTCATTGAGTATATGTATAAACAATTTTGAGAGAAAAATCTACAAGATGTAATGGAGGAATTCCATAGGTTGCAGTATAGGGGTAGTGTGGAGGAATATCAGGAGAAGTTTAAAGAACTAAGGTCAAGGATATTAGGATAAATCATATGCTTAATAAGCCCTTTTTATGTCTACTTTTCTTAGTTGACTTAGTGATGACCTAAGGCATACTGTTAAAATGTTCAAGTCCCAAATCCTAATTCATGGTTTCAAGCAAGCCAAGTTGTAGGAGTTGGCTTTAGATGCACAGTATAAAAAGCAATTAAAGAACACCCCTATGCCTAACCCTATGTCCACTACCAATAAATTAACCCAAACTCCTTTTAAACACCAAACTAACCATAGCTCCTTTCAATCTATCTGCAACCACATTAAGTAATGAGCCTAAGAATATAAATACTTTCCAAACAATGTCTAAGAAGAACTAGGTTATGAATTTAGAGGGAAGCCAAGAAGAAGTAGAGGTAATGGATGTATGCAAAGAAGGAGAGGAAGTTATAACAGGAGAGTAAAAAGCATAAGAGGTGGTAGAAGAAGTTAGGATATCTGTTAACGAAAACCAAGGTCCTAGTTGTCCTAACATAATAAAGATTCGATGCCAATTGCCAAAAAGTGCCTTGTTGATTCTAATTGATAGTGGAAGTACCCATAGTTTCCTAAATGTGAACTTGGCCATAGATTATGAAGTAAACAGTAGTGACACTACCACTCTTAGTTTCACTATGGCTAATAAGGACAAAAATACAGAGTAATAAGGAGTGTAAGCGATTGAATTAGGTAACATAGGGTCAGTAATTTGCTATAAACTTAAAGTTATCGAAGCTTAAAGGATATGTCTTAGTCTTGGGAGTAGACTAGCTGAGATAATTTAGTCCAATTTATATGAACTTCAAAGAGATGAAGATATCTTTCAACTTAGCAGATGTGATGGTAGAGTTGAAAAGAATGACTAAATGGTAATCCAAAAATGGGTTTTGCCTAATGGAAGAATCTCGGAGTAAGCATTTTAAAGAGAGTAGTGAATGTATTTTGTAGACCCTCACTATATTAAATTGTAGGTAACTCAGTTGCTAACCTTAGAAGAACTATTAAAAATTCTGCAGAAGATTTAAATTATCTTTGCAGAACCACATTCTTTACCTCCTTATTGAGAATGTGATCACCATATCATGTTAAAACCTAAGAATTAGCCTGTCAACCTTAGACTATACATGTACCCTCACTTCTAGAAACTTGTGGCCCAAATGCTTGATGACTCTATAATTAGACCTAGCCATAATCCATTTGTTGGTCCTGTTTTGTTAGTTGAAAAGAAGGATGGAAGTTGGAGGTTTGTATGGACTATAAGAAATAAAATGAAACTACTTTTAAGGATAAATATCATATTCCCCTTATTAATGACCTTATAGGTGAACTTCATGACAAAATACCCCTCCAAAGAAGACTTTATATCTAGTTGCCATCAGATAAAAATGAAGGAGCATGATATTTATAAAACTTCCTTTAAAACTCATCAGGGCCATTATGAATTCTTAGTGATACCTTTTAGCCTACTAATGCCTTGAAAATTTTGAAGCCCTTATGAACCAAAATTTTGCACATACCTCAAGAACTTTATATTGGTCTTCTTTGATGACATTCTTGTATATAACTTTAAAATGGTAGAACATATAAAGTATTTGAGATAATTATTTGAGAAGCTGAGATGCAATAATTTGTATACTAAGTAGTCCAAATTCTCTTTTCGGACATAATTATATAGATTACTTGGGATTCATCATTACTACATAGGGAATTTCTACTGACCCTAAGAAGGTCGTAAGACCTAAAATTGTGAGAAAACTAAAGACGTTTCTAGGTTTTACAGGCTATTATAGGAAATTTATGAACGATTATCAGGGAATTAGTAGACCATTAACTCAAAAACTTAAGAAAGGAAGTTTTTGGTGGAATGAAGCAGTCGAACATTCCTTTATAAAATTGAAGGAAGCAATGGTGAAGGCACCTATATTAGCCCTACTAGACTTTACCAAGCCTTCTATGATTGAGATTAATTCATCAAGAAGGGAAGTGGTAGTAGTCTTAAATCATAAGAAAAGACCTATAGCTTCTCTGAGCCAAATTCTTCCTGACAAACATCTGAGCCTTTCAACTTATGAAAAATAATATCTGGATGTTTTGTTGGTAGTGGAAAAATATGGATATTATCTTGAAGGGAGAAAGTTTATCATAAAACAGATCAGCAAGCCTTAAAGATTAAGACTCAATTATAAAAGGGACTTACTAAATTGATGGTTGGATTATAAAATCCACTATAACAAAGTGAATAAAAATAAGGCTGCTGATGCCTTATCAAGAAGGGGATATGATGAACAGAAATAATGTACAAATAGAGAGTTTAATGGTGTGACAACAATCTAACTTGAATGGATGGAAGAAGTTACTGAAAGCTACCAAGGGGATTCACAGGCTCAAGAAATTTATACACTACTAGCAACAAAACCTATTGGCCCTAATTGTATTCAAGTTATGGTGGAATTCTCAAGTACAAAAGGGGAGCCTTTATCAATAGCTATGGAAGCATGAGAGCTAATTTGGGGGATAATTCCCACTCCTCTGCCTCTTAGGACACTCAGATATTAGATTCACCCAACATCATTTGCAATAGATTCTTTTATTGGCCATATATGGGGAATATGATTAAGGAAAAGGTATTAGCTTTTGAGATTTGTAAAAAATGTAAGCATGAAAAAATTCACTGCCTATGTCTACTACAATTATTGCCCAATTTTGAGCATGGTAGGGGGTAAATGATTTTTTGGAAATTGAATACAATTTCACTAACAATAGCGAAGCTATTTCATCATTACAATATGTTCACCAAAGTAGATGCATTTTCCTAGTTAGAAAAGTAGAAAGTACATAAACATTGATTTATAAGTTCCATCTATACTTCATTCCTTGTGTTAGCTTAAGATGAACTGATATTGAAATTGCTAGAGCTCTAATCTCATTGATAGTATATTTAGCCAATAGTTGCTTGTTAACTTCTTCCTCTTTGTAAATTCTTCTGTTTCTTTTTCTCCACAGATTGTAGATTGTGATTGTGAAAGCTGATTTGTAAAAGTTCCATCTACATTTTATTGTTTGGTAGATCTGATGATCCAATTCAATGTTGCAAACCATTCAAATGAAGTGCAGTAGTCTGCCAACTTATATAAGATTTGACTCCACATATATTAAGAATAGACACATCAAAAGAATATGTGATTCTTGTCTTCTTCTACTTGTTTGCATAAAACAAAAATGCGATTACAATCTCCATACCATCTATTCTTTTTGCTAAGATGATTTTTTATGGTTAGCCAAGTATTCATTAATGCTTTAGGGTTGAGGGAATTCTTCCACAAAAGTGTATTCCATGACACTTCCTCACTTTTGGCTTGTAAAATTATGTAGTATGATTTATTGGTGAAGGATCCACAAGAATCTGGTTTGCAGATAATTTTATCCTTAACATTCATTTGATTGATCATAAGAAGATACTAAGTTTGAGAATTGAAGCCTTTGAAGTTCCTTAATCATCTGCCATCATATATGAGTGAAGGGACCCTTATCATCTGCCATAATATATGAGTGAAGAGACCCTTATATTGAAAGGGACTCTGTTACTTAAAAGGAAAATCTCTTCTCTTTGAATAAGAGAACTGAATTCAATCCATTTATCTTATCATGTCTAAATGTTATCATCGTTCCCCATTCTATGGAGTATTTAAGGGTGGATAAGACTTCTCAAGTGTAACATATGAGTAAAGATCTAAGAGTTCTCCTTGGTAAATGGCAGTTGCCAAAAATTTTGGTTTGTAAGGTAAGTTTCATAAGTCCACTTGATCTACATGACATTTTATCAACATGTAGCCTCTAAATTCTTTTATATAGTTACACCTTTTGTATAAGAGGTATTGAGATTATTCCCAAACTCCATGTATTTTCGGGATTATCACTTCACTTCATTTGATTTTATCCTTTTTATTATTATTAATTGATCCAGACCATAAAAAAGCTTTAGTGATTCGATCTATCTCTTTGATAACTCTCGTTAGTAAGATTATGTGATTAAGATAGTAGACATATAGATTGCTGAGAACATAAATGATCAAGGCGACTCTAGCTGCAACTTATAAGAATATGTTTTGCTAAGCATTTATTTTGGATTTGTATTTCTTCAAGAGAGAAACGCAATTTTCATACTTGGGTTTTGCTTGGGAGATTGGGACTCCAAGATACTTAAAAGGTAGAGAATGAAGCTCCATCCCTAAGATCCTAGATAATTCAGTAGGATTGCACACATCTTAAAAAAAAACATGCTACTCTTCTAAATATTCACTTTCACCCTTGACCAATCTGGAATTCTTATATGATGAGTATCTACAGTAGAAAGTAGGATAAGATCATCTACAAACATTAAATTTCTTAACTTATAATCTTGCATTTGTAATGAAATTGGTTCCTACCATTGCAATCAACTAACTTGTTGAGGATTTCGGATAACCCCTCTATTATTAGGGTGAATAGATAAGAGGATATGGGATCCCCTTGTAACACCCCTGGCATAATTCATAGGCTCAGTAGGGATACCATTCACAAAAAAATGCTAATGGAAGAAGTCTAAATACACATTATGACCCAATTCTTGAAAGTAGCAGAGAATTCTAGAGCTTCTAAGCAAGCTTGAATGAATTGTCAATTCAAAGTGTCAAAAACATTGAAAAAATATATTTTCCAAAAATAGCTTTGGATATTTCTCCCTGGGCTATATTCTTTCAGTAGTTCCTACATGGGAATGATATTATCCCCTATGGATCTTTTAGTAATGAAGGCTCCTTGAGCTGGGTTAACCACATCCTTTGAGGCCAATTTCATACTATTAGCCAAAAGTTTGGAAATTACTTTGTAAATTGTGTTGCAGTAGGAAATTGGCATGTAATCTACAAGAAAGGAGCGTTTAAGCTTCTTTTGAATTAGACAAATGTAGGTATGATTTTTGCCTCAACATTCTGTAAGAAGAGAAGCATTCCTAAACTGTTTGAGTGAGTAATATGCTTGTAATCTCCTAGGAGTTTTGGAAAAACCAAGTAGTGAACCGATCTAACTTGGATGGTTTTAAGGGATGCAAGCTAAATAAGACATCTTTCATTTCATTATTAGTAAATGGAGTAATAAGAGAGTTCTTAAGATTTTGATTCAAGGAATAGTAAAAAAATGTTTGATATTGAAGCTCTGGGAAGAATAATTTAAAGAATCCATCAACTGCATGAAGAAATTCTTGGAGAGTTTCAATAAAGAGGGCTGATTTGAATAGGACTTTCCACTATTATCTTTGAGTTCCACCAGTTTATTGATATTTCTTCTCGCTAAAATAAAAGCATGAAAAAAATTTGTGTTTGAGTCTCCATCATTTAACCAATCAGCTTCAACTTTCTATTTTAAGATTAGGTTGTGCAACTTAAGAGTCTCCTGATGGTCTCTAATTCTTTGTGCCTCAATATTCTTGAGTTGTTTATTGTTGGGATGGTTGTAAGAGTCAATCTAAGCTTTTGTTTAGTCTCCATAATTTGCCTGGTATTAGTATTAATAAAGAACTTGATATCATGCTTTACCTTTTTCAATTTATGAATCAGTTAGAAGGATTTGTGTCCTTCTACATTCTATCTCCAATAGGTGCTCACCAATTCAGAGAAACCATCTTATTGTGTTAGTGCATTAAAAAATATGAAAGGTGCTCCTTTATAATGCAATGCATTAAAATTCTAAATCAAAATAGAAGAGTGGTTTAAAAAGGAGTTTTCACCAAAGTGAGCAAATGATTGAGGATACATATTTAACCAGGCTAGATTGACTAGTGCTCGATCAAGTGTTTTCCTCACTATTGTTTTCCTTAACAATTGGAGAATTATCTACCTTATCTGTATGCATATCAGGTTATGCTTGAGGGGTCTCCTTTGCAGTAGAAAGTACATTGCTTAAGACTTGAGTGTCCTCCTTTGCAAGTTCCCTAATGTTTGCCAAATTGTTTTAAGTATCCTCCTTTAAACCATTAGAAGTGGCTAATCCTAACAATTCATTAATCCATCTAATTTTAAAGTCTTTCCCAGTAGGCTTCCAACTCTTGCTCAATAAGTTTGGTTTCCATAGATAAGTGATAGGAACTTCAATTTTTTTGAATTCCCCATCTTGTCCAAGCTTTAATATTGGCAATTTATCAGGCAATTTATAATTCTTATTTATCTCAATGCAAATTTTTATAAACAAATTCTTTCCATATTGGTTGTTTGAGAATCCATACAGATTGGTTTCCTAATTGAGCTCACAAGATAACTTAAACCTTTAATTGTCCAAAACTCAAGAGGAATATTATGAAAATTAACCCATATAAGAAATGCTTTGATGCTACCTCTATCACATTCTGAACTATACTTCCGTTTTTTAATAAACATAGGCTATCCATGTATATGACACGGTCTAAGTTCAATGATTTCATTAGATTGTTTTCAACAGAGAATTTGAAAAGAAATGTACCATCCTCCATAAACATTGTCTTCTCCAAGCCCTTCTTTCCCCACCTTTCGGTAACCCAAGTATTAATAACTAGAAATGATGATCTTTTACTCCAAAAATAACCCGCCAAAGTTGTGGACCAAGTCTTTGCTCCAACTTTGAGAAGCTCCATAGGAGGGGATAAAACTCCATCCTTTATGGAATTTGTAAAATGTTTGAGCATACCTTTATTATGTTGGATGTTTAGCTTCTTTTTCTAGGCACCTTTAGGTTAAGTTGAATCAATCTTGACATTTTCATCGATTACTGTAGCTGGATATAAAGGAAAAGTACAAATCCTAGTGCAGTGAAATAGTCAAGAGCTTGAAGAAACTGACACTAAGTTTCTAGACTTTAGTCCTCGAGGTTAAGGACAAACTTAAGGAGGAGGGAATGTCAAAATTTTGATATTTAAGGTATAAATGAATAGTTGTTTGTAAGGTCTTTTATTTATGTTTTCATCGTTTAGAAATGTTTTGCTTGGTAAGGTTTTGATTTCTTTTCCTACTTGTCATTTGTATGAGATAGTTGTATACCACTAAAAAAAAATCATCTTCTCTCCTCTTTCTTTCTTTATTTTATGTTTTTTCTCTTATCCTCTTCTCTCTCATTCACATTTCATCTCCTTTGTTGAATCGCTAAATTCCCTTCTACAGTATTACCTAGTCTTGACAACGCCTTTCTTTAGATATCCTTTAATCATGTAGCTCTAGTCATGATTTCAAATTGTGCTCCTTTCTCCATTTTAATTCTCTCTTTTAAGAATCATGAATTATGATATCAAATGACAATGTTCAATATTTGAGAAAAAATGATCGACTATAATGAAAATTGAAAACAATATTTATGGATTTCTAATATGAATGAATTTTTATGGTTATCACGTAGTAATATCGTCAGTAATTTTGTATATAGAAAGATTAATATAAGAATCTATCTATATTTTTAGAAGAATTTTAAGAATAGATTAATAAGTTTAGCTTAAATTTAACATAAAACTCAACACACATAATATATAAGGTTTTTTGTTTTGCGAGGATTAGAGGACAGTTACTAATATATACAACATTTTCTTTATATTCTTACAAAGAGATTGTATTTATTAATGAAAGAATAACCTTTGGATCATAAAGAGCACCATTCCTCAATTGCCGAAAAATCATGTAACTTGGTTAGCTAAAAGAAAAAATGTGGGTAACAGGTCAGATAGGTCAAAGGATGGCTTCATGTTAATACTAACAAAGGAGTGTTTTAGTCAATTGACAGGTTTTGCCTCACAGACTAAGTGTCTGTTTGGTTGAATTTTTGGAGAGTGAATAAATAATTTTTTTCACTGCCAAGTTTTTTTTTAAAATGAGTGTTTGATTTTAAAATGAAAATTTACTTTTTTTAATAGATATAGCTTTTTTGGCAGTTAAAATATAACTTTTAAAAGCTCAAATTTGGAACTTCTAAAAAAATATTTTTTATGTAGATTTTTCAGATTAATTAATGAGCCTATTTTTTAGTCCTTTTTATCCTTATATTTTACACATAATTTTTACAATACTTACAACTCATGTTCACATTTATTTTGAGATTTATATGATATTATTTGACTTTTTATATATTTTAATATTTATTTTAATATTAATTTATGTATAAATAATTTTTATTACACAATAAAATATAGATAAAATTAATTAAAGTATTTTATTTTTATATTGCTAAATAATTTATTATATAAAGCTGTTTTAAAAAATTATTTTTTTAATTGAAATCCATACCGCGTCCTAAAAAAAACTCGCGTTTGGTGCCCAACAAAGGTTGCGAAAATTCACTTCTTCAGCTGATATTTCTTGGATTGTTCAGTTCATATTTATCAGTCTGAGAAGTCTAATTTACTGTGCTAGCTTCCGAAAGTGAACATAAATGGAGGCCACTGAAAAGCCCGAGGAGGCGGTTTCGCATGTAAGCTTCTCTTCCAAATCCAAGTCATTTTTGCTCGAAATCCAGTTCCTTAATAACTCCGCACTTATCAGATAATTATTATTTGAGATCTGATTTTGCCTAAAATGCCAATAAGCCCTAGCTGATGGAGAAATAGTTTTATAATTTTCTTGCGAATCTTATTGGTTATTGTAGTTGTGTAGTTCCACTTCATTTATTTGCATTATATAAACCTTTTTTTTTTGTTTTCCCTCTTGTGGAATATGATCAGATGAATCCTAAATTAGCTGGAACAGTTAACTGGGGTACGGCCACCGTGGTTGGTGTCTTTGCAGGCATGTTGTATGGCGGTAGCAAGGAGGCTGTTGCATCAGTTGTGAGTTTGGTCTCATAAAAATGACTCTGCTTTGCTTCTGCTTTATTTTTCTTTTTGTTTAAGCCTGATGATTTCAGCATGCTGTTAATGATTATCACCTTGCTATTATAAGAATTATTGGGGACCAATATGAACTTGCTTTCACATATATTAAGGCCAAGAGGTTACTAAGAGAAATTGATGTTTTAATGTTTAATAGCTTTAGGAAAACCATAAGAAGGAACATGTTCATTTGGCATAGTTGAAGAGGAGTAATGGAAATTTTATCATTTTCTATGCTCTTTTAGCAGTTATTAGATGATAAGGGATCTACATGAACGGATTTTACGCAATATTTACATAAGTGAAATCAAAGGGCTGTTTGTTATTCTCTTTTGTATTATTGGTAAATGTTTTCTATGCCTTTGTCTGGAACTAGTTGGATAAGGTGCTGTCATGTTTCTGCATCTATATTAGGTTATGGACACTTACTTGATGTTTGTTAGAGTAAGGATGCAGAAGTTATGTTGAAGCTTGGCAGCACTCCAGACAAGCGTGAGCAGTACAGATTAATGAGAGATGCAATGGAGAAAAGATTTATTCGAGTCACACGAGGTTCTATAGTTGGTGGAGTACGGCTTGGAATGTTCACTGCTGCATTTTATGGTCTGCAAAATTTGCTTGCTGAGAAACGGGGTGTGCATGATGTTTTCAATGTTGTTGGAGCCGGTTCAGCCACCGCTGCAACTTTTGGTTTGATCTGTAAAGGACCCTTAACTTATATGTTGGCTTCTTTGACATGCTTATTACCTCATTGTGGAATTTGGTTATCTGACATTTCATATTTCTTTGAACCTTTTTTTCTTTCTACAATTAATCTAACCTACTTTTCTCAATTTGTTTTCTGGATGTTAGTGCCTGGGTCTCTGCGATGGCGTGCAAGGAATGTGCTGCTTGGATCAGCTTTAGGTGCTGCAGTTTGTTTCCCGCTTGGTACATGCTAACACCTCCTGTAAAGTATTTTAGGTGTCCGCCATATTTTTTATAGGATTAGCTCCTTGAATTGTGGTTGATTTTGGCTTAATGTCATGCAGGCTTGTTATGTAAGTTTAGAGCGTCATGTTTTGACATGCAACAATACCCTTTATGATTATTATGGATACATAATGAAACGAGAAAGTTAACTGTGGAGTTAAACACAGGGAAAGAATTTTTCTCACGGAAATAGTGTTTGTTGCAACAGGTTGGCTTCACCTGAAGCTTGTAGAGAAAGCAAATGAAGGAAACGAAGCTCTTCATCCTGATTCAGCGAAGAGTGGTGTTGGTGCTGCAATTGAGAGGCTTGAAGAGCACTTGAGCAGATGAAGTCTTTAAGTTATGGGGAAGCATAGCCCTTTACTATTGAGTCTCCGTGGGATGAAGAGAACAAAGTTGTAGAATGGTAGTGTTAAGTAGATCTCATCCATCGCTCAAGCCATCACATTTTATTTTCTTCCCTTGTGCTGGGTGCCAAAAGTTGAATAAATGTTCAAATATCCTGTGCATATCAGCAAAATTTTGGTATTAAATTTATGTTTAGTAGTTGTTTAATTACTATAAATTTGCTAGAGTTTCAAGCATTGTAATTGCATTAAAATTATTTATAATTGCACAAAACAAATGGTTAATTGACATCCACTCTTGGTGATCATCTCTTAAAGCAGTAAAAGCACCAAGCATGTCGAACCAGCTTGAAATGATGTGATATGTCTACCGCCAAGCAACTGCTAATAATCGTGTAGTTAGTTTTCTCAACAAAAAAAGAAAAAATCGTGTAGTTAACAGCTCTGGTATTCCTGGGCACATTGTTTGCTGTGATGCCTCTCGTTTCTACCTCGCAGGCACCGAAATGTCGCCTAAAGATTGCGTTTCTGTGTAAGATTGATTACTACTAATTTCTCAGTTCTGTATCAAGTCATCCTTCATTCAATTTGACAGAGCATAACAAAGCTAAATAATGGATAAGTGAAAGAATCAATTAACAAAACTACACTTTGTCCAAGAGACTAATGTTGATCTAGGATTTGACGAAATTACATTACAATTTTTTGAAGCCCTAGAAAACTATAAAATTAATAGCTCTAATTCATGTCGTCGCCAAGCTTCAAGTCGCGTTGAGATTTCCCACTCATCTTTCAGTATAGTTTGCAGCGTCTCATTGCTGTATTCACATCTATCAAAAAGCACAAGGAAACCATTGACCCTACTTCTCCTCCATATTGCAGGTACAATTTCTAGATCACCGGGTCTAAAATGGTTCTGGGAGCTCATATAACATGGATGTAATGATGCAAAAGGTATTAGTCTTCCTTGCCTGCAATTGAATGAAGGATTTGAGGTAAGAGACTTAACTTGGGTTAATTTGCAAGAAAAATATAGGACACAGGTCACTTAAGGACAGTAGTCACCATCATTCTGGTTTAGGGATGTGGCGTCCTTTGCCTTCTTTACCATCCTTTTTGATGCGTCAGCTGTCATCCCCATATAGAAGGTTAACATTAAAAAGAAATTTAAACTTTCAAGCAAAAGTAAATGAAATTATGCAGGATACTTATTCGGTATCACATGAAAGAGTAAAACAGATGACAACTACTCTTATCTGTTATAAAATACATGCGGTGCAATTAGGCTTACCCTTAAACTTCCTTTTCTTCTTAGCCCTCCTCCTCTTCCTTTCTGCCTGTGTAAGCTCCGTCTCTTCTTTGATGCCACCTTTGCCCAAAAAGATTTCCTCAGGAGCCAGCATAGCTGCATCTGAAACTGCCATAGGTGCAATCTGCTCATGGAAAACATTAAACATTTCAGCAAGTATTTAAAGTAAAGAATTCTCTAAAACTGAAGGTATGAAAACCATGTTACCTCTTCCATAGCAAGTGCAGGGACATTTGTTTGTATAGACATTTCCTCAATAACCTGTTAGGATCAGATAACAAATTAGGCTAAAAGAAGAGGCTATAGTATCCTTTCAATAAAGTACCGGAGTTTGGGAAGCTTACAGGTTTTGGAGCAAAGTGGAAGTGCGAAAGGGCATCCAACTTCAGACACAATTTTTTGAAAAGCATGCTTGCCTAGAAAAATAGTAACAACAAAGTTAAGCTAATCTTGTTAATCAAAGTAGACAGGGAAGAAATATGGAAACCAAACAAACAACAATCATCAACTTAGAAATTACCTCCTTTTTCTGCTTATCCGAGAAAGATAATGGAGCAACTGCTGGATTTGTCTTTTGTACATATTCTTCCTGTGAATAATTACATGAGCTTGAAAAGTCAGAAAAGACAAGGGCATTGAATTTTCATATTCAGAGTGTGAAATTTTAGAAGTCAGAAATGATATAGAACATGTTAACAGCGTGTAAATGAATATGATGGTCAAGAGAAATAACCTCGTAGACTTCAGCAAGACCCTTCTTACTCTTGTTCTCATCCTGAAAATTGCAATAAAAACAGTAGTTATTAGCTTTCTAGACTAAGAGAAATGAAAACTGCCTTTTCTGCTATATAGCTTACCAACTCTTTCAACTCCCGTGGTGATTTAGAGGGCAGACTAGGAGCCTTTTCAATGTCATCAAACCGCCCCTGGAAAAACATCAAGGCAACACTGCAGTTCATCAGTTTGAGAGGAAACACTAATGCTTGGAAATAACATATTTAAAAGTGTCTTTAACTTTTTGGGATTTTTTTCAATTTAGTGCTAAATTTTTTAATTTAGTGAGTAACCATTTAAAATTCGTACAAATCAGGTCAAAACGTTGTCTTTACTAATGTGGTTAATAAATAGACATTCACATGGCATTTGGTGTACACGTTCTCTTTACTAATGTGGTTAATAAACAGACATTCACATGGCATTTGGTGTAAACACCACATCAGCAAAATTAAGTTTTTAACCTACTTTATACAAATTTTAAAAGCTTAATCACTAAATTGAAAACTTTTAAAAAGTTTAGTATTAAATTGAAAAAATCTTAAAATATTAAGCATTGTTTAATTTGTTATCCCCTAAAGCTTATCCACCAGAGTGAAATGATCAAACACGTAACAAACTATGAAGAAAAAGAAAATCGAAAGGCATGAGGTAGAAACGATGTATAATTAAAATATTAAATGAGTAGAAATCAAATCTTTGATCAAAATCCATAACACAAGCAGTTTCAAATGTTTGTGACATGGGCACACAAGTACTACTATAGTTCTTTCATTATATTAACCATCTATTATATTTTCAATCTTGTGGTGCGCGAGTCATTTATGAATGTCAACAAAAACAAATAGAAACTATAAGAAATAGATATTGTCTACTGTTTGTATTCTTGTTATTTATCATTTATACCTATGACATGCCAGATGAAGAGAACAATTTATAGTTACAAAGATCAAATGCTGGTTGGAAGAGAGAAAAAAGAGGTAAAATGGGAAGGGAAGGGGATGGAAGGAGATAATGTAGGATATTAGCACTATAAGCTCAATTAGTGTCACAAGTCCATTGATCTAAAACAGACCATAACTATGTAGCTTAGCCCCGAAAAGAAAGATCAGATGCATTGTTACCACAGTTTATGAGCATCATTTAGACATTAATAACCAACTAACGGCAGTCTTTTAACAACTGACATAAAGTCAAGAGTGATACATCAATATCATAGCAACATGTAGATAAACTTTACCTCCACAGTCCGATTCTTAATCATATCTTCAAGGGATGCAGTGACCTCATCTGTGATTACATGGGGAGGCCTTGAATTATGCTCAAAATCTAAATCAACTTCTAATGCACTATTCTTAGGCCTGCTGGCAGCAGTTACCTGTTGGCAAAGACAAAAACATGTATAAAGGGTTAATACCATAACTAAAGTCTGTATCCATCAAAACGCTAATTGTAATGAACATAACTTAAAAAGCAGTTATTGGAATAACACTACAGATTCGAAAAGTTACCTCTCCCTGCATGGTCCATGTTTTAGGCTCCAAATTTGCCTTCTCCATCTGCCCTATTTCAGATTGAAGCTTCTCAAGTTGCTTCTCATGCGTAGAAAGACCACCTCTCTGCTATACAAGAACAACGGTTCCTGATGTTATTTCTTTGAATATGCATGCAATTTGAGAAATGGATTTTCAACATCAAAAGACAATAAAATAGTAATTTTGCAAATCACTGCAATTTTTCAAACACAACATACTACCTTGGTGGCAGAGTCATCATCTTGTTCATCGTCTGATTCTGAATCTTCTCTAGACCCTCTTTTAGTGATTGATTTCTTTTTAGAACCGAAGAAATCTTCATATCTGATGTAAAAGAATGCATAAATGAGCCTCAAAATTGACCATATAAAGCAATTGGAAGAATTGCTGATTCTGCTACTGCTGTTTCCTACTGTATACTGATGACATGAACAGAAGGTAAAAAATCCAATTCTAACATCTATAAACTTATGTTTCAAAAGTGAGGTAGGAATAAAATGAAACTAGACTAGCATTCTTTCATCAGATGCAAATGCAAAAAACTCAAGGACCTGGCATTTCCCAACGTGTCTGCATCTTCCTCTTCATCCTCACCATCATCAAAAGTGCCAAGCTGCATAATCACATTCAACATAAAGCCTCTTGTTTCCATTCTCAAGATCAGAGTTAAATATAGAACTCTAGAATCAGAAAATTAACTGAAGTAGACATATAATGAGACCATAAATAAAAAGAAATATCTTTATTTACATTCATCACCTCATCATCTTCCACATCATCATCATCTTCTTGCTCTTCTTCTTCTTCGTCATCATCGATGTCGTCGTCATCCTCATCTATGTGCTCACCTTTTTTCTTCTTAGTATCCAATCCATATTCCCTAGCCTCATCATCCTTCAAATACTCTTCCAATTCCTTTATCTTCAAAAACTTATCCTCTATCCCATTTTCTCCACCTTCTTTCTCCTCCTCCTCCTCCTTCTCATCATCATCGTCAACATCATCATCATCATCATCAAAGCCATCCATATTAGCATCATCCTCATCATCACCAACCTCCTCGACCCGTTTCGCTTCCTCCTCTTCCACACCCTTATTTTCTCCTTCCACAAGATTTTCATTATTCTTCTTCAACGTCGTTTTTAATTCTTCTGGATTTCTCTCCCAATGCTTGACTTGACGGCGAAGGCTGGACAAGAGAGGCAGTTGAAGCAGGTCAATTTGTTGCCAAATTTGCTCGGCGTCGAACCCATCAACCAAAAGCTGATCAAACGGTGACTTAGGCACGTGGGGTTTGAGGGTGGAGAAGAGTTGCTGCGACGCTGTACGCGCCGCTTGGGCTAGCGAAGGCGACGGCGCCAACCATAACGGAGCATCGGTGGATTTCAACAGGTGCAGGGTTTCCATGCTTGCTTCGATTGGTTTTGCCATTCCTTACTTGGATCAAACTCAAGGCTTTTTGTGCCCTTGAACACCTTGAGGCTTGAGTTAGGGTTTAAGATTTTGTTGGGAAGGTTTAAGCACCGGTTTATATGTAAGCCTGCCAATAGAAAAAATGTGAAGGGTGAATTAGAAATTTTAAATAAAATAAGGAAAGTAAAAAATTATTATTTTGTCTTTTAAAGACAAGAATATATACGGAGGGTTGGATTGGGCGACAACAACATGAAGTTTTAGTTCAGTACACGAAACAGACACTAAAGTATACAAAAACACAAGAAAGCATCCTTGAAATTCTCAGTGTTGCCGAATTCCTCTTTTGTCCAAATTTCTCAGGCGACCCTCCAATCGACTTCTCCACCGCCCGATTCAGTTGGAAACCTCCATTTATCGCTCTTTAGATGAAGTTAAAGGCGAAAATCATATTATGAATAACGGAGAGGATACTCGTGAGAGCGTCTCAGGGCCCGTCTCTCCGGATACATCGGAGCCCCTCCCTCCGAGATCTTTAGGCGGAGATGCGTCGCCGGGCTCTTTGTCGCAGTACTCTTCGTGTGGGGAGTCGGAGTTCGAGAGGTATTGTAGCGCGAATTCTGTCATGGGCACTCCTAGTATTTGCAGTTCTATCGGACCGTTTAATGATCTTCAGGAGTCTGAATTTGGATCGCTGAAGAGTTTGGAGAATTTTAGTTTAGAACAGACGTTTGATGGTGGTCCGGAGGAGCGAACGCTTTCTAATTCGGTTATGGACTCGCTGAAAGGACATGTTAAGGAGGGTTTTAGAGGGAGGGGCAGAAGTGGATTGGAGTCGTCTGGTAATAGGGGGACTAGTGGATTGGTTAATGGCTTGGCAGTTAGAGAAGACGAGAACTTTAATATTGGTGAAGGTGAGAGGGGGTCGATAGATTGCGGGCTGGAGACTGGATTGAACTTTGGGAAAGGATCCAGAGAAGGGTCTTTAGATCGAGTGTTTAATGTCAATGAAGAGATTGATTGTTGCTTAAGTGGGATGTATTCAGAATTGGCTTTGGAATTTCATGGAGGGCAGGTGGAGGAGGAGGATGGTGGATCTTCCAGATATGAGCATTCTGAGGGTGATGATTCAATGTATGGTTGTGGGTCAGATGACGAAAATAGGAGGAATTTGTGTTTCCAGAGGAGTGCAGATTTCAGTGAGCAAGCAAAAATTGAGTTTGACAATCCACTGCTTTTGAACTCATCTGTAGCTTTTGGTTCGGATGATTGGGATGATTTTGAGAAAGAAACATGGGGAGGTACTCTGGCTTCCCTGAATTCTAATATACTTCAGGAGCAGAAACAAGAAGATCTGGAAACTGAAGAAAAAAATATTGGTTCCACTTCTATGAAGTCCAAGTTTTCAATTGCTCATCATACAGAGAAGGGGATAGATTTGGTGGAGGAATATGAGGGCTCCAGTCAAGTTGGATGCGGTAAACTAAAAGCTTATATTAGTTGTTCTGCTGTTCCTACTGATCATCAGCATTCACAAACGGAGGAAGCCGAAGAAATTGGAGACATTATTTTAGCAAATTGTCAGGTGGAAGGAGTCAATGAATTGACCATAGGTGATGCCGGTGCCTCAGTGACCACAACAGCTCAATATCCTCCCGAATTGGATGAAGATAATGCAATAGACTTTTGTGTTCCAATAAATCATATCCAAACTGCTAATGACACAACGGAACCTTCTAAGTTTTGTTCCCTTAGCGATGGCTTTGAGATGAAGCAAGATCCACTGGCACTTAAGGCACCTAAGGATTCTGGATTGAAAATCATGGATTCATGTGTCAAAAGTGGTTGTCCACCAGCAGAATCCCAGGAAAACATTCATCAATATTGCCAAAAAAAAAAAGAAGTTGAGGAGACCAAAAATTTAGAAGCAGACTCGGACCCTCTTTCTGATACAACCAGTCGTCTTGGTTTCCATCCATCTAATTGTTCTGGTAATGCAAATCCAGAATTCTTTGAAAACCTCAATCCAGAACCAATGCAACAAAGGGATGAAAATAACGTGAGTAATGTTTCAAAAATGCTTTTGCTTCCATTATCTTGGTCAAAAACATTGTGAATTGGTCATGATCAGTTTCCTTTTGTGACTGTGTCCATTATCGTCTTCATCGTATACATCTTCACCATCTTCTCTAGATTCTTGATGACCTTATAAATAATAACTTTTTAATTTAAACTGAAACTGTTCATAGATTTTTGTCTTTGATTACGAGTCACAAATGTTTTTAGTTCGTTGTCCTGGTAGATTTTTGCCTGTGATTATCGAAGTCGGTTCAAATAATTATTTTTTTTTTTTTTTGGTGTACTATACCTTAGTTCTAGCATCTACGTCATTTATTTTGAAGGGTTGTGGTCATTTGGAGTTTGGAATGCCATTATTCATTTTGTTATTGTATTGTCAAACTTTTACATAACTCACTATGTGTTTTGTGAAAGAGAGATTATGAAGGTAGTTTTGTGATATCTTATGTTTCTCGATGGGAATATTTTAGAATTGTGGATCCTGCTGCTTGCAAAGCTTTTCATGATCTTACTTCTTATTCTGTTCTTTTGACAGGCTGGAAACGATGAACATCATGAGTTCTATGATGAGATTGTTAATGAAATGGAACAAATTTTACTTGATTCAGCTGATTCTGTCGGTGCTTTGTTCCCTCAGTATGATAACATCTTTCAATCACATCTGTCTTTACCTCTAAGAGATGGGGGGTCAACTGCTTCTACTTCTGGTACAGATGATACTTACCCAGTTGTCACCCAACAGCAACAAATAGATGGTGTTGAAGTTGTTGGTGCGAAGCAGAAGAGAGGAGATGTTTCACTTAGTGAAAGATTGGTTGGGGTTAAGGAATATACTGTGTATATAATAAGGGTGTGGAGTGGCCAGGATCAATGGGAGGTTGAGCGCAGATATCGAGATTTCTATACACTGTATCGTCAACTGAAATCCTTATTTACTGATCTTCCCACTCCTTGGTCCTCTGTGGAGAAAGAATCTAGAAAATTATTTGGGAATGCATCACCTGATGTTGTCTCTGAAAGAAGTGTTCTTATTCAGGAGTGCTTGCAGTCAATCCTCCATTCTGGATGCTTTTCTGCTCCTCCAAGTGCATTAGTTTGGTTTTTGAGTCCTGGTGAATCATTTCCTAGTTCCCCTGCATCAAGAAAATCATTTGCTTCGGCAAGTTTAACAAACATAAGGGGAGGTTCAGAAAAAGTCACCGATTTAGGCAAGACAATATCTCTCATAGTTGAAAATCGGCCTCACAGAACTTTGAAACAATTGCTAGAAGCACAGCATTATTGTTGCGCTGGATGCCATAAACCTTTTAATGATGGTATGACACTAATGCGAGACTTAATACAGTCAATTGGGTGGGGAAAGCCACGACTATGTGAATACACTGGCCAATTGTTTTGTTCCTCATGCCACACTAATGACACTGCAGTTTTACCGGCGAGAGTTCTTCATTATTGGGATTTTACCCAGTATCCAGTTTCTCAGTTGGCTAAGTCATACCTAGATTCTATACATGAGCAGGTAACTAAGAAATGACAACTTTTCTGCAACTTTTCATATGTTCTTTAGCTACATGTAGTTGACACTGCAAAATTTAGTGGCTGCAGTAGTGAAAACATGATTGATGCCAAAATCAGGGTTTGAAGGTTGTGGATTTCTGCTGTTACACTCTAGTATACATGATTTACTTGTTTAAATATTGATTTAATGTTTGGGTTTTCTTGTTTGTTAGTTCCTAAGATGGCCTTATTGTATGTCTGATAAGGTGTGACTAATATACACTGAATTAAAATATGGAATTGTTGACTTTCTTTAGACCTGCATTACGTTAGTAGACTCATGCATGGCCAAAACTTTGTCGCGTCATCAAGCTTTGTTATTCTTATATGTCGCCTGCAAGAAGTCATTAATCAATCTTGTCTTGCAGCCTATGCTTTGTGTGAGTGCAGTCAATCCTTTCTTGTTTTCGAGGGTGCCAGCCTTGCAACATGTCACAGGTGTCAGGAAAAGGATAGGAATTATGCTCCCATATGTTCGCTGCCCATTTCGCCAGACTATCAACAGAGGGCTTGGATATAGAAGATACCTTCTTGAAGGCAATGACTTTTTTGCACTTAGAGACCTCATCGATCTGTCAAAAGGGCCCTTTGCAGGTTCACTTTTGACTACCTTTGAATTGCCAGTTTACAGTTCACCAGTCATATTGAGTGTGTATGTTCCTACCTGTTGTTACAGTTGGAAAGGTCCTCAACGTATGTTACTTATCTGAATTTACATATGCACACTTATCATCTATTGTGTGGGCAATTTTGCATTTACAATTGTTCTTAGATTTCTTTCTGTACGATTATTCTAATACAAAATTGTTACCTCACATTAGTTACGTGCAAGTATTATGATACCGGGAGGTCCATCCGTGAAGCTTTACAGTATAACCTGATTCTTGTAAATCTCCTTTCTGTTTCCTGTCTGTTTTAGTTTCTTATTGGCTTCTATTTATACTTTTATAAGATCAAGAAATAAGTAAACTTTGAATTTGGTTATCTGTATTCATGTATGTGCATGCACGCCCTTATGTGATGATATTTTATCATTGTGCTCTTATTACATGTTCTACTTCTATGTCAGTTCTACCTGTGATTGTAGAGACTGTCTCTGGGAAAATCCTGGAGCACATAACAGAGCAGTGCCTCATTTGCTGTGATGTGGGAGTCCCATGCAATGCCCGACAAGCTTGCAATGACCCATCTTCACTCATTTTCCCTTTCCAGGTAGGTGTCCTTAGACTGGGCATAAATAATATTTGAATCAGTAAAAAAGTATGTGTTACGACGTACTGAGGTGACAAATTGCAAAATAGAAGCACCAAAGTCTAATTTATTTTTCTTGTAGTCCCAGTAACGCTTTTCTTTTGCATTCTCTGTTTGTCTTTCTGAACTCAATTCATTTATTATTTTTTTTGAAAAGCTATCATTTAGTATCCTTACTGTGAAATAATTCAAACAGGAAGGTGAAGTAGAAAAGTGTGCTTCTTGTGGCTCAGTTTTCCATAAAACTTGCTTCAAACTGCTAAAGAACTGTTCTTGTGGAGCATGCATTGCCCCAGACAAGCTGATGGAACCCACCAATGTACTAAGCCGTAAAGCCAGTGATTATCTGTTCGGGGAAAGATCCAGCTCTGGTTTGACCGGACGATTCCTGTCTGGATTATTTTCAAGAGCCAAGCCAGAAAAGACGACTGATTATAGGGACAGTGACAATGTTATATTGATGGGGTCTTTGCCAAGTACTTCTCTTTAACACCTTTGCTACCATTGTTTATCTGCCAAGATTTATTTTTGATCTCCCATGGTCTTCATGTCATTTGTACAGTATTGTTGTGCACGAATTTATAGTTCTTCTGGTACATAGGCTTAATATCCAAATTTAGTTACAATGTTGTAGCAAAGATTTTGGGATGTGGAATTTTTCTCTCCTTTTAAAATTTTTGGGTGCATTCCTTGTAACGAAATTTTTTGTTAATAAAACTATGTTTTCACTTATCACCCAGATTTTGTCATGATAGACGTATCTGTATTATCTTATGAAACTCTACTACCTTGTCCAAAGACAATTCTCTTGTCAGTATCAGCACCAGTAATTGTTTGTAGTCCGTGGATAAACCCGAGTTATTTTCTATATAACTTTAGAGCTAGACCAAATGTCCCTAATTACTAGGACATGCTTGCTTATAAGGTGACCAGTGAAAGCTTTAGTATGGTGACAAAGACGGTGGTTCTACAAAAAAAGTTAAAGCAATAGCTGTATTTCCAAAGTAGTAGGTATACGTGGCTAAAGCAGCTAATCCGAACTTTCTGTAAATGGCTCATAGGTACTGGGCCAAAGCTTAAAAGAAAAAGGAAAAGCAGATACTGTCGGCGAAGACCGCAAAAAATTATGACTATTTGAAAAGTGGTCGGTGATTATCTCACAAAGGCACCATCTTGTCATTGTTTCAGAGTTCATCTGAATCACTAATTGCAAAGATTAAAGACCGTATTCTTCTTTGATATCTTCCTTATGATAGGTTCTCTTTCCTCTTTTAGACATTGTAAAGAGGATTATCGAAATGCCTTAGGCTACAATGCATAGTACATTGTCAAGATAAGAAAAAAGAAAGGCAATGGCACCTTCTAATGGCTGATTAACAGGAATGAGAAACTCTTTTTTAAGTCTTTTCAATAAAAGTATGCTGTTCCATATATGCCACCTTCTTATAACGGCTGTGTAAACTAAAAGTTCCAAGCTTGTTTGAACACTTATGTTTCTTAACAAAAATTCCCAACTGAATTGCACCTATTCAGAACAGGATCATTCCTTTTGTTGTTGCATTTTTATTTTGCCTTCTCTTCTCTGCTCTCCTAATAGTGAAACTTTTAATGTGAGCATTCTGAAATTTTATCAACCTGCTTAAACCGGGGTAGTTCGCAGACTTCTGATCCAGCTACCTCAGGCACCAGGACTCCGGAAACCATCTTGACAACAATGCGTGTTTCAGCTTTATAATGAAAGAAAACAATCCATAGCAGGGGATATGCATTACAGCCACAGCGAAGTACCTTCAAGTTCACAGATTCATGAAGGAAGAGCGTCACTATTTGTTTGCTTACAGCGTTAGTATTCTTCTATGCCTTACAAAATAGCACTACAGCTACCATGTTAGGTTCTTAGTACATCTTGAAACAAGGCTGAAGATATCATGGGACAACTCAATTAGTTTTAAACAAGGCTGAAGATATCATGGGATAACTCAATTAGTTTCAAGTAAAATCAAGAGGAGAATTGTTCTTTGAGCTAGTGTTTAAGAGTATACCATAAAGGAGAAAATGGAGATGATAAGTCGAGGAATGGATAAGGCCACCTGTTTAGGAAACAACAAACGTGTCTTTTAAACAAATTAAGCAGGAAACATAATTCATGTTGGAAACTGAAAGGAGAAGTTTACCAAATTTTGACACAAGCGTGGACTACCCACTGGAATGTCACATATACTATTGTCCACATAAAGAAGTATGCAATCCGAAACCAAGGAAACGGCTGAAAATTTTCGACTTAAAATTAGAAAGAGAGTAATAACATGAGTTGTGCATGCGACTGAAGAGAAAGGAACGTACCAAGCAATTGAAAGCGGTGTCAGCAAGGAGGAAAATAGCATTCATCGTATGCATACTAATAACCAACTGTCACAATAGAATAAGGGATATATTTAGTTACCGAGTTGTAAGTTGGTTTTACATTTTTTTTTTCTACTCTAGTATTGGATATGTGCATAAGTATGCAATTCTGCATTTCTTTCTGGTATAGGTGATTGATTACAAAAGTTTTTCAGTTGACAGAGACTTGTTTTGCTGCCAATTTGGTCCATGAACATTTGGAGAGGTAAATAAAGAATACTTACAACGTTTAGGTGGTAATCTTTGATCGCAAGAAATGGAACAAGTATAAACCAGAAGACACAATCTGTGAGCATGACAGTCCCTGCATTTATCTGTTAAAAAAAATATAGAAATTCAACTTGCTGTATTCAGATATCTAAACTTATCACTAATAATCACCTCCTGAGCAACAGTGGAACAGAAATTGGCAATTCTAAGACAAGCCCCGCCCTCTCTGCTCTATTAGCTTTTTAAGGTTTATCCAATTCCAAACCATAAAGACCAAGACATATTTAGAGCTCCTTTTCAGATGATCCAAGAATAGATAATTGGAAATAACCAGGCTTTTCAATCTGTAAAGAAAATAAACACTGAACCACTTTCACCGATGCCACATTCATAGTCTTTATTTTCCAATAGCCAAACCGGTTGAGAGGTAAAGTTGCAGAGATTCACAAAACGAAATCCCTGCTCTGGCTTAGAAGCGTTATCAGATAAATTACCTGGAAAATTATGTGAAACAGATGAGCCCAGTTGCCTGCAGGTTGGCGAACATCTAGACCTTCAATAACGGAGTTCAAGTTTTTCCTTGCCATGGAAAGATTACAACTTTCACCACTCCCAGGACTAAAGTTCATTCCTTGCTCTGTATCAACGTCTACGTGATCTACCTTGTCACCACCAACTCTTTTGTGATACTAATAGCAGCCATGCATGGAGAGTATTGATCCAAGCTACATTCAAAACGAGCAAAATTAAAGTCATAACAAATGGAGAAGAGCTAAATTTTAAGCAAGCACACACAAAAACTCAAAGAGAAGGGTTTTCAAGACATTATACTTGCCCCAAAATAGATGGTAACAGAAGCGGCTGTCCACCTGTTCCAGACCAAGAAATAGGAATGTTAAGTAACCTAGACCAATAATTGCGGAAAGTTCATAATTTAAAAGATCAATTGGCTTGCTGCTCCTTTTGTGATTGATTTAACAAATCACATCTTCAACTTTCGTTTTAAGTCATTTCAAGAATTCGGCATGAGAGCATCCGTCCAGCAAACTTTACCAGAAGTGCATCACTGCTTGAAATTCAGCTATCAGCATTTTGAAAAACTTGAGAAGGGAGAAGAAGAAAAGCTTACTGGGTATAGTAGTAAAAGATGCTGCCTCCATTCACAAAAGCTGCAACGATGAGCAGCACCAAAAGCACAATGAAAGCAGAACATCTAAACAGCAGCAACCAAGCAGGGTGAATTCCTTTAAGGCATGGCCTCCAAGTTTCATCATCATACAAAAATGAATCTGTTTCTTGCTTGGTCTCTCCACCACTGTCACATTCCTTTCTGGAACAAATTTCTTTTTTCCGTATAAGAATCAATGAAATAGTCATCAAGAATAAAAGCCACATGACACAAAGGAAGAATCTCCAGTTCATCCAGTAACTAGCTATGGTTGTATCGGCAGTCATGACTGGATGCCAACTATCTTTGGAGGATCCTGTTATAAGACTCATCCTGTCACTTTCCACTTCTCTGATTTTTCACTTGATAAATAGGAATCACAAGAGTGGCGAGAACGATGCTTAATAGAATACACTTCAAAGAAACAGATGCTAATTACAAATAAATTGCGAATTATTTCTTAAGGAGTGAAAATCAAGTTAGTGCACAAGGAGAATCACAAATAAATCAGAGGAAAGAATGAATGAACAAAGAATAAACAATGAAAGGTCATGCAAGTGAAATTTTAGAAAATTAGCCATAAAAAATGTGAGGAGTTAGATCCATATGTTTGGTTAATTATCCCTAACAGAAACAGAATTGCTGTTATTCCATGAATGAGCAGAGAAAGATCGAAGCTGAATCTATGATCAAACCACACATACGGATACTTAAATGCCAGATTTTTGAAATCTTAAGTGGCCATACAGAACCTATATGTGTCATCATATTAGAAGCTTAAGAAGAATACATCCTAGTTGATAGGTGCTTATATACACCATTTCAACACCACAACAACCGGGGAGCAATTGTCCCAATGGGAATTCAAATTATATAAAAAAAACCATGTTGGTTTTGAATCAACAAATTCTCCAAAGTAATCAGAGATTCCAAACTTTAGGTGGTTTCTCTGCAGAAGGATGACATGCAACTTCATTGTATAAAAATAATAACCAATATCACAAAAGAAGCAGCTAAATTATAAGGAAAGGAAAGATTGATGCGTACAATGGAAAGCAGGACAATATGGTGGTGAGGCAAGAGCCTAAAGAAGAGGAGATGCTTTGCTTCTATGCTTTGGAGAGAAAACTAAACTAGAAGGAACGAAAAGAAAAGAAAAGAAAAGAGGGCTCAAGGATAGATTTAGAAGAGAGAAGGTTCTCTGCTTTGAGCATAAGCTTCTGCTTTTTTTGCACTTGTGATCTTAAGAAAATCTTTGAAAAAGACGCTCCATATCCTATTCAAAACTCGTAATCCCATCATATCCATGCAAATATTTAAACAACAATCGAGAAAACATCTTTTAAGACATCCAAGTTCCTGTCACCTTTTCTTAGATTACCAGCCTTTGTTTAGCCTTTTTCTTGGTTCTCTATCTTACAATAAATTACATGTCCGCATTTGAAGAGAGAGATGAGATATGCAGATGGTATGTGACTGTAACACATGGGGATATTCTGCTGGGAATGCTTGGAAGAAGATGGCTGGAGCAAGAAGTGTTTTTTATATTTAAGGAACAGCAGCGGCAATGTTTTTCTGCACTGTAGTTCCATTATTGCAGATGGACATCACCTTTTTCTAGCCAATGATTTGAGTGTGATTTGATTACGGCGCTTTACATGATTCGATCAAAATTACTCACAGTAAGTAGTAAAATCATAACCATACCCAAAAGCATATGAGGAATGATGACTTTTGTTAGCTTTTAGATTTCTGTTAAATATGTGAATCACGAGGTTGGGTCAAATGGTGGGGCCGCTAGTTTGACCATTTTGACTACACATGTTTCAAACCTGATTGGCACACGTGTCGCGGTTGAATTGGCGGTTGTGAAGTCCAAAAGAATATCACTTGGGGCCCACAAGGTGGGCCAATGTTATCTGGTTATAAGATAAGACCCCACTTTTCATGACTTTTCTTTATTTTATTTAATTTACGAGATAATAACAACATTTACCTTTAACGATAAAGCAAGAGTAAAGGAACGCAAATGCAAATTATGACCTGAAAACATACTCATTATCTTAACTAACACAAACTGGATATTTTCACATGTATATAATGTTGGATAAAAGGCTTATGTTGATGGCATATATTGTAATTTTTTATTTAGTCTTATCTTTTATCTTTTTTTAATGTTTATCTAGTTATCTTTAAAGTTGTACATTAAGAGGTATTTCCTTTTGGGCCTGTTCTTCTAAATTTTTTTCCAAATTTAGTAAAAAAAGTTTTGTTTATTTGTTTATTTGATTTTTTTTCAGTTTTTAAAATTTATAAAAACCACAAATGTGGTTTTTATTTTTCAATTAAATATATATTATATAATTATGTGATATTCAATTATTAATAAGAATTATAAATAATTTAATTTAATATTATATATTTAATTATTTTAAATTAATTATTAATAAAATTATGAATTACTTAATTTTATTTAATAATTATAATTAAATAAATTTAATTTAATTTAAAATAACTTCAAAAAATATATATATATATCAAATAAAATTTGATTAAATAATTAAAATAAATTTTAATTTTTAAATTATTTATTAAAAATAAAATGATTTTATTGATAATTTATTAACAAATATTATATAACATATTAAAATAAATTTAGTTAATTAAAAATAATTTATTTTTAAATTTTATCTAATATGTAATTATCATCAATAATAAAAATTAACAACTAAACAAAATTTTGTTTTTATTAAAAAACAGAAACTAAAAATACATATTAAAAAAACTAATAACTACGACAACAAAAAAATAGGTGAATTAATCGACATAACAAAACAATACCACTTCCTCACATTGCTTACTTCTTCGTGATATCGGAGCCCACACTTAATCTTCATTAAACAACTCATTTTTTTTATAATCCGACCTCAATTCCAAATACTCTGCCCACACATCAATTTCGATTTAACCAAACACAACTACACACCTTATATTTAGTAACATACCTATTTAGAAACACCTTACATTTAGTAACATACTTATTCAGAAATACTTTTTTTTATTCATTAGTGAGGCCCAGTTAACATACCACCGTATAGGCGGGTCAAGCGGGCGCACCTCATTATCGAGAGTCCAATTGGCACTCCACTTACGGTTAAAACTCTGACTGTCCTAAGCTCTTACAAGAGAAACTAACATGGAATCAAAGATTGAAGCCAAGCCCCGCTCTCAACCATCAAGCCACGCCCCAACAACTTTTACACAAATCAGATCATTATCATAATCAACTTAGAGCGAGAAGAATTTCCCAATGACAGTCATGTCAGAAATCAATCTACCTATATTACTATTCAACCAAATCACAAATTTTATGACCGCCCCATTAGATTCTACAAACTACTTAATGGAAATCAAATTAAAGTTATAATTATTACCTCAAACCTTATTAGAAACATTAACGACACAATTTTATCTCCGGGAGAAGCAAAACCTAACTCACATTATTACATCAAATGGAAGAAACATGACCAACTAGTTTACTGTTTTCTCACTGGCTCTATCTCCAACTCCACCGCCAGACTTGCCCTCGACCACAACTTGACTCGACACATATGGATTGGACTTGAAGACCATTTTATGCTCCAATCTACATCCTAATGTTCACTCCTCCGAAAACTCCACACCCTAAAAAAAGTTTCCAACACCATCATCGAATATCTCAATAATGTCTCCACCAACATCAAAGAACTCACCGCCATTGGAGACTCTACCTCGGAAGACAATCTTGTTCTCTTCACCTTAAACGAACTACCTGTCGACTTGGAGTCCTTTATCAAGACCATTGAACATCGCCCCACTTACATCTCCTTCGAAGAACTTCGAGCTAAACTATTACTCTATAAACATCGGTTGCTTTCCTTCCATACGCCACCTCCATCGAAAGCCACCTTCGCTAGCTTCTCTGGTCCAAACTGCTCTGCTTATGGCTCGCATGACGAGGGTGACACCATTGTCTCACCAAATTACATCTGATAGCCTTAATGCCTCTAGTTTTTTTTCTTCTATTGGTTGGCCCTTTTATTGGGTTGTTTACTGGCCCCTCTCATTCCTCACCTTCTGGGCCTATGCATTTTAATGACAACCCAAATAACCCTTCCATGCACACTCCAACCCACCTTCCATCCTAAACTCAATTTTCTACTAATAGCCCACCTTATCCTAAAGCCCAATTTTCATAATAATTACTTATCCAATGTCAAATTTGCTAGAAATGAGGACACATTATTGCTCACTGTTGCTTTTGGTATTTCGAATCCCATAACTGCTCCCTTGAATTTCATAAAAATACAAATAATTTTAGCACAACTTTTATTGCCATGAATATTCAGTTTGATTATAATCTGACTCCCTTAAATCACAATATTATTACTGACTAGTTACCAAATATTGGTACAATTGCTCGCATGACTTCACATCCTGATTTTATAGAATTCTTCACACCATATAAAAGATCCATTCAAGTCATTGTTAGTAATGGAGAAACTTTTACTATTTCATCCACTCTTACCTTAACCTTTCCCACTTTTTCTCATAATATTCATCTTCGTGATATATTAATTGTTCTTCAAATTACTACTAATCTTTTATCTATTGCCAATTTTGTCAATGATAATTTATGTGTAATTAAATTTAATCCATCTGTTTACATTGTGAAGGATCTTAAATCTAAGGTACCGCTTCTCGCAAGCCCCATTCATAACAATCTTTACCTAAAGAAGATTCTAATGCATTTCACAAATCTAGTTGCTCTCACTGTTGCCTCCACTTCAATACATCTGTGGCATCAACGTCTTGTTCATCCATGTCCCTTAATATTATCTAGATTAGGTCATGTTTTGCAATTTAAGAATATTCCCAATCAATATACTTCTTGTTTTCAAAGCAAAAATGTTCATCTTTCATCTCCTCTGTTTTCCTACATTTTTTCAAACCTTTACAATTAATTCACTGTGACATTTAGGGTCCTTCCCTGTCTCTTTTCGAATGTGGTTATTATTATTTTATTATCTTTATGGATGATTTTAGTCTCTTTGCTTAGATTTTTCCTCTCACCTGTAAAAATCATGCCTTGCTTCATTTTTAATCCTTTAAAACCACCATTGAAAATCTATTTTTCACTACCATCTAAACCTTTCAATGTGATGGAGCTCCTAAACTCCTAAAGGTGCCTTTTCTCACTATCTTCTTTCCTATGGAAATACTCTTTGCATCTCTTATCCTTATAAACCCCAACAAAGTGGTCTTGATGAACTTAAAATTTGTCATATAACTAAAACCCGTCTTATCTTTCTTCTTCATGCCTCTCTTCCCAAGTTTTTCTGGTATGATGCATTCACCACTGCTATTTATCTTATCGGTCTCTTGTCTACTATTATTTACCACAAATCTCCTCATAAAGTGCTTTACTACACTAAACTTGACCTTACTCATCTTTATGTTTTTGGATGTGTATGTTTTCCTTATCTGGGTTCCACCCATCTAAACAAACTTATACCAAAGTCTGTCCAATGTGTTTTTCTTAAACATGTCTCCCAATATAAGGGTTATCGATGTTTTCATCTCATCAACTCTAAGCTTTATATTTCTCGTCATGTCCACTTTATTAAGCATCTCTTTCCTTACAACAATTTACCTATGTTAGCTTCCACCTCACCCTCTTCCTCTACTATTTCTTTACCTTTACCTCTTCCCCCTCTACCACAAACATATCAAATCCTCCTCCTCATCTCATGATCACCCATACCTGAGATCACTCACATACCTGTCGACACTTTTCTGATTATATCACTTATACTATCACCACCCCAAATACTCATTTTGATCCCACATCCTTTACTCAAGTTAAGAAATTTTCTAACTTGTGCGAAGCTATGCTTGAAGAGTTCAACGCTCTATATCGCAATGACACATAGACTTTTTTCCCCCTCTACTAAACACAAACATTGTTAGTTATAAATGGGGTTTTCGCATTAAACAAAATCTCGATGGCTCTCTTGAGTGCTACAACACTCGTCTTGTTACCAAAGGTTACCATCAAACCTCAGGAGTTGATTACACTACTACTTTAAGTCCTATTATCAAACCCACCACTATTTGAATCATCATTGCCTTGGTCACCAACTTGATGTTAATGTCTTCCCTACAGGAACCTGTTTAGATGTCTCAACCTCCTGAATTTATAAATCCACACTATCCTCATTATCTTTGTAGACTCCATAAAGCCTTATATGATCTTAAACAGGCCCTTTGAACCTTAGTTTCATCACCTCATTCAAAAGCTCCTTGAACTCCATCTTAAACCCTTAAAGTATGATACCTCTCTATTTATTCATAAAACCAACTCTCACAAATGTTTCTCTTAGCTTATATGGAAGATATCTTGGTAATCGATTCCTCACCCTACTTCATCACCACAGTCATCTGTGAACTCAACTCTGCCTTTTCTATAAAAGACTTAGGTCCCCTTGATCGCTTTCTTGGTGTCGAAGTTCACACCATTTCTTAAGGTCTTCTTCTTACCTAAACCTAATACACCAAAGATCTCCTTCTTCGAACTGACTTTGATAAATCTAAACCAATTCATACACCCATCACTCCATCTCTTAACTTGTCTAAAAATCATAGTGTTCCTCTTTCTGATCCTTTATTGCTAGATTAAGTACTGAATTTGAGTTCTACAACATTGCTCTTACTTCTGTAGAATTATGTTGGATTACTGCTCTTCTTGGTGATTTGGGTTTTGCCAATCTTTCTCTTACCCTCTAGTGTGACAATCTCGATCCTACTTTTTTAGCCTCATATCTAATCTTTCATGCTTGTACCAAGTACATTGAAATTGACATTTATTTTATTTGTGATCTAGTTGTCAATAAAACTCTACCTATTTGCCACATTTTGTCCTTGCTTAGATCACTGATATTATGACCAAAGTTCTTTTCTCTTGAGCATTTTAATGACTTTGAGACACTCATCCTCTCATGAGCTTAAGAGGCACTAATAACATCTTAGTATCTTAACTAATGCCTACTGTATATTTTGCCATTATTTTCACATGTATATATCACTTTTGTTGTAATTTTTTATTTAGTCTTGCCTTTTTTATTTATATTTATCTAGCTATCCTCAAAGATGTGTAGTAAGGGTTGTTCCCTCAGTTAATAATACACAATAAAACAATTCCATTTCTTCACGTTGCTTAGTTCTTTATCACTCTTAAAGGTTAGGGTTAGGGATTTCATGATTTTAATAACTTGTAAATTTTGACAAAGATAGGTGTAATACAATAATATATTTAAGGAATTTTACAAAAACTTGGATACAAAGTAAAGATACTATTTAATTAAAATTCTGTTACATAGTAGAACTCTTATGGGGTGTTTAGTTACCTGCAACCACATTCCATTCCTAATCTACTTTTTGTAAGAGGTTATTCTTTTGTTTGGTTAAAGAAAACATACATAATATATAATTCAAGGATTTACTTATTTCTTGAATTTGAGGAATAAGTAAACCCATCATCCCTTATCTTTATCTATTCCAAGTAGGATGTGTGAACAGTTGAGAGAGAATCCTGCATTAACTTTGTTTTTCAAAAAGGATAGATTACTATAGTTGAGAGAGAGAGAGAGCATACATACCTTGCATGTTGAAGTGGTGAAGTTTGAGTAATGCCATGAATGTAAATACTATAATTGAGAGAGAGAGAGAGAATACATACCTTGCATGTTGAAGTGGTGAAGTTTGAGGGATGCCATGAATGTAAATACTATAGTTGAGAGAGAGACAGCATACATACCTTGCATGTTGAAGTGGTGAAGTTTGAGGGATGTCATGAATGCAAATACTATAGTTGAGAGAGCGAGAGAGCATAGCTACCTTGCATGTTGAAGCGGCGAAGTTTGAGGGATGCCATGAAAGCAAATGGAAATGATCAGACAAAAGATAGTTGGCTACCCTATATATAATAATTTAATAGTTAATCCCAAACCAAATGCTTAGTAGATGGGTTTTGTACTATGATTTTACATTAACTTGGTCGTTACTCTGCAGGCATGAATGTTAAGTTTCATTCCTTTTGTTATATCTGAAAATAGTGAGTTTTCTCATTATCTAATAGTAATGATACTAGTGCTGAATCTTAAAGCTTCACCCATTTAGTTTTTAATTTTTTATAGAGATATAAAAAAGATTTGGCTCCAACTTAATTTGACTTAAAATTAATAAATAAAATTTAATTGAATGAAACTTAAAATTATAATTAAATCTGAATTTTTCATTTAAAAAATTAATCCCAACTTAACTTAAATTCTAAATTTTAACCTTAAATCGGACAAAATCAGAAGTTAATTTTAGACTCGAATATTAAAATGATTTTCGAAGTAGAGTATTTCAAAAATTCCGCGGCCATGTCTTTGTACTATTTGATAGATGGCATGGTATTTACAAGGAAAGTAGCAAGAATTGAGTCTTGCATCTTCATAGTTTCTTCCAGGTTTGACCCACAATATTCTGAAGTGGCAAGACTCGGTCGTAGCACATGTCATCATTTGCTTGTCCACCCAAGTTAAGTGGAGCTAGGAACAAATCATGCAGTTGTACGAAAAAACTTTACAATTTATTTGATATATACAGTTTCAAATGTGTAGGTTAATACTGGTCGTGAATTCCAATGCCCCTGCAGAGGTAGATTATTCATGGTTCGACTTTGGAAGTCATGGAATATAATGAGACACCAGTTCCCATTCACACATCAAAAAATGAAAATTGGAAAGCAAGTATTTAAATTACTGGCCACGAAGAAAAGTGATTCCAACTTAGCAAAAGGCTTGGCCATTGGCATCACTGATTATCGATTGTCTTTTAAGAAGTTGAACTAATTTCAGAATTTTCGGTGGTTAAGTTCTTATTCTATAAGCAAAGAAGTACTGCCTCTTCGAAGGCTGACTTCGACCCTTAACATCCACACTCCTCACTTGAAGAACCCTATTTCCCTCGAACAAACAAATTGGTTGCAATCAATATCACCAGTTAAGTTTATTTTCAGACATGAAATAATTATTTTATATTTATAATTCTATCTATACTTGATGTATTCCCAAGTTGGATGTCTAACTAGGAGATCTTGAATTCATTACACAATTAAAGCATCAACCTTCTATTAAAAGATGTAGCATGCCTTCAGGACCCCTAATTTTCATAATAGTAGTTTATTGAAAATTTGAAAAGATCACTAACTTTCAAAAAAATAACCATTCAGAATTACTTCTAGGATCTACAGTTTAATTGTGCAAAAATTAAGTCATACACCGGCCAAGTATTACGCTAATGAATCTTGTACATGAGCAAGAAGCAAAAACTTCAATCTAGTGAATACTATAGTAATCTACAGGTGATAAATAGTGCAAGATAGAAACTACATGGACCACTTAGAATTGGCTTATCAAAATTGTAGCATCACTTTACAAAAGATGAATGCTGCCAAGATATTATTGCACTCTGCATACCAAAGCTGTTACATCACTTGAAACTTTGAGCAGAGAGTGTGGAGCAATCTCCTTATGCTCGTCATGATACCTATCCGCATCTTGTCAAATTACATACAGGGAAAAAGATTGATTAGCAGGAAAATGGTACGTAGGCTTAAGCATGCAAAGTCAGGACTTCAAGATAGAAAAATACTATAATCTCATTCAAAAGCATGAGACAACATAGGTCCTTTTCCTAGAAAAAATTTAATAAGAACATCAACACCTTGGAATTTAGATGTTGGATTTAACGTTATAAAGAACCAACAATTATGAATCTCTTACGCCTTTATTGCATGATATATCCTTACGTATCGTCGGGGTTGTTTCTCCTAATAGCAAGATGGCAACAAACTTAGAAACAAGAAAGGAGGGGAAAATAGGATGAGGGAACATATCACATAAACATCGACCAAGAAAAGGTCTGTAAAGCTAAACAAAGGAAATGACTACTTCGAAAATACGGATGATTTGAATTCCATCTTGTAGTAAGTAATGGTATCAACATATGGAAAAATATATTTACCAAGTGAAAATCCAAAAGGATTAGTTTCGTAAAAATTTAGTTATGTCATAGTTGCTTTAAACTGTATTTGTGGTTGCTTGATAGAAAGCAATTGTATCAATAATTTATAAATTTTTTAGCATAAACAAAAACAGAAAAATTAAAAACAAAATAAACAAATCAACACCCAAAATTTAGTAACGAAGTTCAACACATTTTGTTTATATTTGTGGGGTCCTCACCCAACTTAATCACTTTCACTAAAGAATAAAAATATGTTAGGATCTTTACACCCTCCTGTTGTCTTTACCACAAAGACTGAAGACTTTGATTTGATTTGCAAAAAAGTAAGAATAGAAGAAAATTAAAGAACACCGAATTTATTTGGTTCGATAGCTTGAATGTTATCTACATCGAAGGATCTCACACTTGTGATTCAACTAGTATCGAGAAAAGAGCAAGTTACAAGAGATTGAGTGTTTTTTAAAACACTTGCAAGAGGTCTATGAACTCTCTCTAGTATCCTCAGATAAGTACTCTAGTAACTCTTAAACTTTCACTCTCAAACCTTTTTGATTACATTGAAAATGTGTTATATATATGTTGAGAATAAAGCTCATATTTGTCTTATAAAGGAAATATGTAGCAGTTACATTCGATACTGTCTTCACTTAAGAGGTAAATGTTACGTGCCTCTCACGTTTTCAGCTTATCGCCTTCTGCTATGTGTTTTGACTTATCTTCTTTTGTTACCTTAGTCAGAAAGTCTTTCCCTTATTTTCTTCTTCGATTTTTCAGACACAATCTTCACACACAATCACGAATCTTCAATTTGTCTTTAGATTGTTGATTCTTTATTGAGGGTTAATTGAGAACTTGTGAATACTTTCACAAATAGTTTTACTCAAGGTATTATAGAGCCGAATTACCCTACCCTTGACACTATCTCTCATCCTCACAACTCGTGAAAGTATTTCACTCCTAATAATGCAATCATCTCGTACTAACCTCAATAAAGAATTTTCAATAATTTTCGTTAATGAAAATAAAAATCAAACAACTCAAGTGATTTAAACTTTAAGGACATAAACAAAAACACTTGAGATAAGAAAATAACTCCCCGAATAAAGTGGCTTCATCAACGAAAGATTAGAAAATTGTCTACCAAGAAAACTGTTGTAGACCTTTGATACAATCACTGGAACATCCCATGCATAGCAATAAAAAAATCACCAACAAAATAAACGTCTCTTCTCTAAAACTTTACAAATAATAGAGCTGCAAAATAAACGAAAACATGTTGGAGATTTTCGTCACAAAACAAAAATGAAAATAGCTCAGAAAATTACACAACCCTAAGGGAAAGTGCAACTGCCATATGTGGATGACATCCCTGCAAAATTAGCTGCAAAAGATAATCCAATATCCCTAAAAAAATTCCAGTTGCAAAGTCACAATGTACTTTTCATTTTTCCACCCAAAAACAACAACAATACAACCCCAACAATCACGTAAAACACATAAAAAATGCAACTATAAAATAATCCATAGAATCTCTAAAAATCTAGTTATCTTAAGTAGCCATTTTTCCCAAAATAGGTTATTAAGAAGAATCCAAAAATCGCGAAACTTTTACATCTTATCTTAGTCAAGATATAGTGATTTGATTCCAATAATCTTCACATAAGAGTCTCGTATAAGATTGATAACTTAGCATAGTGAAATTCCAAAGATATCCAACATTGTCCAATTACAAATAATGCCCAAAATTAATTAATAAAACACCTTAGCACATATCTTAACAATCTCTCCCTTTTTGAGATTATTTGTCACATATCAAAACTTCCCATTAAGAAGATAATTGGACACATAATCAAGTGTACATAACACATAGGAACTCTCCTTTAATCGAACATCGACTTTTAAATAACTTCCAAATAATATCCAGTTTGTCAAGTTCAAGAAACATCTAAAGAAACAATAATCTCATATAAACAAGTATTTAATCATCCAAATTTCTCCCCCTTAAGACAAAAAGATGCCAAAAGGTAAAACTACTATTCACAAAGATACCTTGAAATCTCCTCCTGAATTGAACAGTCACTGACAAAGCACAAATATCAGATGAAAATAAACAATCATATATCTCCTTTCTAGGACAAAACAATGTCAAAACGAAAAATGCCTTCAATAGGATCAATCTCAGTGAATAAAGAGACATAAAAATCAACAGTAAGTGCAGCAGAAGAATTATAAGCACTTAGTGCAATAGTAGAAGGCCAATATGACAATTTACCACCAGTCAAAACATTAGCTAACATATCGTTACTCACATCAAAGTCATTCGCATATGACTAATTAAATTCATAAAACCCGGTTGAAGTGAGAGTATTCCATCATTGTTAGGCTGAGTGGGTAGATCATCAATAAATACATTCTTCACGTAGGCCATCATTGCATCATCATTGCCAATGAGTGAATCTACAAAAGAAACCTTTGCAGGTCTTTCAACTCCAAATAAAACATATCTCTTCTAAAGACACTTAAAAGCATCCATGGCATCTGAATGAAAAGAAAATTCCAAAAAGGCAAATCCACACTTCATTTCTTCATTGTTACTGTCTTCACAACTCCATAATGTTTTAGTCCCTTTTAACTAAAAAGAGAATTAATTACCAAAATATGAAGAATATTGCATTTCCAAATTTTAGTGAAGAAGGCTTGATGTGACATCGACTATATAAATCCATTTACTTACAGCTTCCTTTGTCCATGACTTGCAAATTTTACTAAAATAAAATGTCTATGTGTTGACTAAACTATTCACGAGACATTGTTTCCAAATCCATTCATGCCTTACTACCAAACCCTTTCGCGCCACACTATTTGACAAGTCTGCTAATAGATGGTGCAAAATCAATCATGTCATAGGTTAAGAAAATTTATATCAGTGACTCCACAAATGATAATGGGATTCCAAGCAACCATATTGATAATCCATAAACCCTTGGAGGATAAAACAAGAAGTCCCTTTGATTATAAAACACATGTAGACTGAAGACTGTCATTGTAGGTTCTTGTCAACTATCATTTATAGGCTTTGGTTCATAATCTTTGGTGCTCTATTAATCATACTTCAGACATTTGAGAAATAAATCCTAGCATTGACAAGACAATTAAATCATTCCCATAATTCCATACGAGTGCCATGCAAATGAACAAAGATCTTCACACATAAAGCATTCTCTGGCCTTATTCTTCATCACATTATCTTTATCATCAAATGAGGCTAATTTGTAAGAGATAGTGACATGCAACATTTAACAATTGTTTGCCGATCTTCTGCCACTCACCAAACATTCTCCTTGTTCAGTTAATATCCTGCATTCATCACTAGTGAATTTAACCAATAATCCATCATCATAAAGTTGACTTATATTCACTAAATTGGATTTTAATCCATCAAAATAAAGCATATTTTTGAGGTGTGGCAGTCTATCCACACATAAGGTCCCTCTTCCAATGACCGAAGCCTTCTTTCCATCACTGAATGTAATATGGCCATCCACACAACTTTGATAATAAGTTAAGTAGCTCCTTTCACCTGTCATATGACGTGAACACCCACTGTCAAAATACCATCCATTATGTGAAATAGCCCTTATATGGATTTAAAAGCTATAAGAGCTTATAGCCTTTCTAACCTAAGTGTATTTTGGTAACATGGATTATTTTTGAAAATTTAATAAAGAATGTATAGATTTTCGATTTTGACCCCGTTGAAATATCATTTGTAGCAACTTATAACAATTTGGTCTTATATGCCTAATTACCCCACAAAAGTGACATATACATATGAACTTTTGATTCTTCATTGTGATTTCTCTTTTAACAAATCTGGCATAATCATTTTCCCCATCATTCAACTTGGAACATTCACCCTTGTAACCAATACCTTGAAAGTCTCCTTTAGTCTTATCAAATTCCAACAATTTTTCTAGCTTTTCGTTACCTCCATTTAACATTCTTATTCCTTTTCCGTGCTGACCATCTTCAACTTTGTTTCATAAAGCTTATCTATTGGAGATAACAATATGTTCTATAAATCTTAATGATGTTTTTCACATAAGAGTTTTCCTTTTTTAGCTTTTCATTCTTCTATGTTTGCACCTACTTTGGATACATTAACTCATAGACTTTGTAAATATCTTCACCTTTGTCCTTTGAGTCACTATCATCAATGTCATAATCTTAAGTTAAATTTTGAACTAATTCATCTACATTTGTCTCAAAATTCTGTACTGATTTATCCACAGTTTCATCATCAGTTCCTTCATTAGTTGCTACTAAGGAGAAACTGAACTTTTACTGTTTAAAGTAAGCAATGCAACATTATTACTCACAAATTATTCTTCATTACCATACTCATTTTCATATTCATTTTTACTCCAAATGCTTGTATAAGACTTCCCTTTTTTTCCTTTTAAGAGTGTTAACGCATTTTGCTCGTATATGTCCAAAGCCTTGACATTCATGACATTGTATCTCCTTTTCTTTTGCTTGTTTGAAGTTATTATTGGAAGAACTCCCATCATTATGTATGAATTCAAGTCTATCTTTCTTCACCTTCTTTAACCACTTGTTGAAGTCTCTTATTAATAACTCAATATCTTCATTCTCATTGGATTCATCCCCTAAATTATTCATAGCTTTACTAACCTCAACTTGTAGTGTCAATCCTTTATTCATCTCTTTTGTCTCTCAACAAATTCATCTCAAAGTTAGTAAAAATTCCAATTACTTTATCTAAAGGCAATTCATTGATATCTTTGGCTTCCTTGATAACTGTAATTTTCGGTAAAAATCTAAGACACAGTGATCTCAATGTTTTCTTAACAAGTTTTAAATTCGATATTTCTTCTTAAGTTGATGTGTTTAGTTTGCTATGCCGTGCAGTCTCTCATGAAAGTCTCCAATATTTTCACTCTCTTTTATCTTTAACTCTTCAAATCTTACTGCCAATATCTAAAGTTTTGAGGCTATCACAGATTTTGATCCCTCATGTATAGTTTGCAAAGTGCCCAATCTCTTATTAATAACTCCATATCTTCATTCTCATTGGATTCATCTCCTACATTATTCATAGCTTTACCAACCTCATCTTGCAGTGTCAATCCTTTATTCATCTCTTTTCTCTCTCAACAAATTCATCTCAAAAGTTACTAAAAATTCCAATTACCTTATCCAAAGACAATTCATTGATATCATGGGCTTCCTTAATGACTGTAATTTTCGTAAAAATCTAGGAGACATTGATCTCAATATTTTCTTAACAAGTTTTAGATTTGATATTTCTTCCCAAGTTGATGTGCTTAGTTTGCTATGTCATGCAATATCTCATGGAAGTCTCCAGTAGTTTCACTCTCATTTATCCTCAACTCTTCAAATCTTACTGCCAATATCTAAAGTTTCGAGGTTATCACAGATTTTGATCCCTTATGTATAGTTTACAAAATGTCCCACGCTTCTTTCACCGATTCACAGGCCGAAATCATGGAAAAGCGAACTTCATCAACTACACTGAAGATTATTTGCATAGCTTGAGAATTTCCAAGCACTGCCTCTTCTTTAGCTCTGGGTCATTCAGATGAATCTTTAAACACTACTTCTCCTTTTTCATTGATCACAATTGGATGTGTCTAAAAATATAAAACTGAATTTCATACTTTTGTCCCTTATGTCTGAATGAATACTCTCATCTGTGATTTCCACATAGGATAATCTAAACTATCTAGCAACAGTGCCCTGGTAATTAGTGCCCCTTCTCTTATAGCTATAATTGCAAAACTCAGGTTTGCACCAACTTAAGGTACCAAGTTCTGATTCGGTGATTTGCTCTAATACTAATTGAAAATCTGAAAGGATGTAATTTTGCAAAAACTTGGTTCTATAACAGTTAATTTGAACTGTATCTGTGGTTGCATGATATAAAGCAATTGCATCTACAATTTATAAATTTTCTATCACAAGGAAAAACAAAAAAATTAAAAGTGAAATAAACAAATCAACACCCGAGATTTGATAATGCATTTTTGCACACCTTAGCTATGTCTACGGGGACCTCACCTTGCTTAATCACTTTCACCAAATAACAACAGTAGTTTTACTCAAGACATTACAGAGCCGACACCCTACCCTTTACATTATCCCTCGTCCTCAGAACTTGTGAAAATATTTCACTCCTAATAACATGACCATCTCGTGCTAACCTTAACAGAGAATTTTTTCAACAATGTTCGATAATGAAAATAAAAATTAAACAACTCAAGTGATTTAAACTTTAAGGACATAAACAAAAATACTTGAGATAAGAGAACAACTCCCCTAATAAAGTGGCTTCATCAACGAAAGATTAGAAAGTTGTCCACTAAGAAAGTTGTTATGGACCTTCGATATAATCACTAGAACATTCCATGCACAGCAATAGAAAAATCACCAACAAAATAAATGTTTCGTTATCGAAAGGTTACAAACAATGGAGCTGCAAAATACACAAAAATCTATTGGAGATTTTCGCCACAAAACAATAATGAAGACAACCTAAAAAATTGCACAATCCCAAGGGAAAGCACAGCTGCCAGATGTGGATGATATCCCCACAAAATCAATTATAAAAGATAATCCAACATCCCCCAAAAATTCCAACTATCAAGTCACAATATATATGTCGTTTCTCCACCTAAAAACAACAATATAACCCCAATAATCGTATAAAACATAGCAAAATGTAGCTAAATAGTCAATAGAATCTCCAAAAATCCAGCTATCTTAGATAGTCATTATCTCCAAAATAAGATGTCAATAAAAGTTCAAAAATTATCAAACATCTGTATCTTATCTTAGTCAAGATATGGTGATTTGATTCCAATAATCTTCACATAAGAGCCCCACATAAGATAGATAACTTAGCACAGTGAAATTTCAAAAATTTCCAACATTGTCCAATTACAAATAATACCTAAAATTAATAAATAAGATAGCTTAGCACATATTTTAACACCAAGTTTCAAAGCATAATATTTGGAATGTTAAGGAAAAAAATAAGTAAAATTTGACAATCCTATAAGAGGAATCCACTTAGTCATCGACATTAGCTTTTGTCGTCTTATAATTCGATCCCGTGCACAAACCAATGATCAACAGATCATTATAAATAACCTTAAATTACTCAAACATCGTGCATTGATAGAACCAAACAATACCATGAAAATCCTCTACCAGATTATCGAGTTCAAAGATGCGTGTAACACGTTACCCCAAAATGTTCATCAGCAATTAACTGCTTCACCAAATTAACGAGTTGCAGAATTGGTTCATGTTCCTCGAATAATTACAATGAATCTCCATTTCTCGTAGCTTCCTCTTAGTTTTAGTACCACAAAAGCTCCCGCATCCACACACATATTAAAGAAGTGTCTTCCCTCAAAACCAGAGCTTCAATGACGCAACGAACTCTTAAAACTGATGCTCAAATCCGCATAAACTTTAACAGCCATCAGGGACAACATGATTCTCTTTGGGGAAAAAATATATTTCTGGATGAAATGTTTCAAAAGAATCTAGAAATTTGGTTAAAGAATGAATCTTCCAAGTATGCGTGATCAATTTGAAGTAGCAAAATTTGGACCTCGCATTACGGCAACGAATATAGGCACTTCCTAGCTAGCTACTTTTGGCAACTACTGGTATTTTTCAGACTATGAATTCACTATAGTAGCCCATGGAACTGTAATGCCAATCTGCTATAGAAGTGAACTAGTGTTAACCAGTTAATACGTGCATTAATCCTACTAACTAATAAAAAATTGAAATTCTAATAAAAATAAAGATAAATGACAAATTATACTTATTTAAAATTCAATTTTCAATTTTAAATGAGACTAATAGTAAATTATTTACAACATTATTAATATGTAACAAATAAAAATTTTAATCAAAATTTTGAATAATTTTATATTTTTAACCAATCTAGATGTAAAATATCAAAACTCATAACTCCTTATATAAACATAATAAATGCAATTTCATAAAACAATTCCAAAATATGTAAATTGACAAAATTGTACAATAACCTTTAGTTCAGTATTAGAGGACTCATAATTTTACATCTAGATAAAAATCAAGCAATACTCACATATATTATGCATTTCAAAGTTAATGGCCTGACAGAAGTGATGAATATGGCTATCTTGTAGGGACTACGAGCTAAAGAGGAGAAATATGAGAGAAGTTGGTAGATCATATTCATATCTTCTCTATCATTTGGGCATGTCGCACGACACCCAACACTTCAATAGGCAAATCACTCTTCAGCCTGACTATCAGAGTGGAAGCTTTGGTCACAACAAAGCTTAGTGCGGAAAGCTTGAGGATGATTAACTAACAACATAAGACTAATGAAAGGGGGATCAGAATGAACATTATCTGCTAGAAAAGCGAAGGGACAATGCATTTCCAAATAATTTTGCATACCAACAAAGAATTAGAGAATATAATGGTAAAAAAATCCATGCACAAGTTGTGAAGGAAGGAGATATATATAGTATTAAGAAGAACGTATGTATCTAAAATAACTTAATGTAAGGAAAAACTTGGACTTGGCTGGTCTGGTCCATTTATTATAGGAGAGGCTATAAGGCTAATTACTTAGTAATTATCTTATTTTAGTGAAAGCAAAATTCTAAAACTTGGAATATGTAACACTTTTACCCATCTTATCAATAAAGGCTCATTCCTTAAATACATAGAACTATATCATATAAAGTATTAAGACAATTTTTTTTAGGTTAAAGGCATTCGTAAAAGATGCAATTTTGCTATACAGTAATTACACAATTAAGACATTTTTGATTAAATTCAATTGCATTCATAAAAAATGCAAATATGCTATACAATGACCATATAATTAAAACATTTTCACCTAGGGCAAACTACACATATAAAAGATGCAAATCCATTATATAATTAGTATGTAACTAAATCTCTTCTTCTTAAGGTGAAACGCATTCATAAAAGTTATATATTTGTTATAAAATGATCATGCAACTAAGACATTAATTTTTGATTGAGGCAAAATGTATTTGCAAAAGATGCAAATCTATTATTCAGTGATCGCACAAATAAAATGCTTTTACTAAAGATAAGACACATTCACAAAAGGATATAAAACTATTATACAAAAGTCACACAATTAAATGTTTTTGCTCAAAGTAGAATGTGGTTAGAAAATGAACGTATGCTTATGTGATGATCATATAAAGAAAGCACCTAATTAAAACCCTCATATAGATATTATAAGTTTAGCTTAAGATAAGGAGAAATCATAGTTGTAAAAGAGAAATTTGTGTTGATTTTGGGTCTAAAATTTAATAAGTATAATACAGAAATGAGAGTTTTTGCACCTATAAAATAATCAGAGTGAGATAAATAGACTAGGTGTCAACAAAATGGGGTTATTTGGAACTATTTGAAGATGAGGTTTATTTGAGATAAAAATCCCAATCATGATATTACTTAGTTCAAACTTAGGCAAGCACTTTTTCAGCATTGGCTGACAAAAGATGAAGATATTCTAGTCTATGAAACACTCGTCGAGGGACTTTCTTATTATGAGATGATGAAGAAGAGTAGATACTGCATTTTCTAAGTGGATATGAGGTCGTTAGTCCAAGAATTGCTGAGGCAATATATGTGGAGTGTGTTCTAGTATTGACTTCACAACACTATGTCTTCCCCTTTAATGATGTTCTTAATTGGGACTCATTTTAAATCCAGGTCTCGGTTAATGAAATACCAGATTTGAAAATAAAAATCTGCTTGGAATCCAAGAATATAGATATCTAAAAATATACCAAGGAGTGAAGCAAGTACAGATACATTTTGTGATAAACGATCCTCCCATAAGGTACGATGTTTTTCATATGATAATCCATTCAATCTGGCTCCAAAGAATGAATGCACAAATCATTGGATGATCCACGTCAATTGCCAAGGTTAGGATCAAGTTGCTCAACTTAATGGCAAAAGCAAGGTATTGAATTCTACACTGTACCGTATCGTGCCGTACTGGCCCAAAATCGGTACGGTATTTTAAGTTTTAGTACTGGATTTGAATACCGGTCGATACCGGCTGATTTTGGCTATACCGACCGGTATACAAAATATCGACCAATTACTGGCCGATACTGAAAATTTTAAAATTTTGGGGGACTTTTTTGTAAAATTTTCAAAATCTCTCTCCCTCCCTCTTACTTCTCTTTCCCCCCTTTTTTTAGTTTTTAAAATAATAATAAATATTTTATTACTAATAATAATTATACATTAAATAAAACTTAAAAATAAAATATTTTAATTTTAATTACTACTAAATTTTTATTTAAATTTATTTTAAT
>JANSVA010000006.1:38171952-38193228 GCA_025504915.1 Erythroxylum reticulatum | reverse complement strand
TCTCCTTACTACAAGTTATAGTTAAAAGTCACCTCCTCCTTAAGTGCTTTATGACGGTCAATGTGCATCTCCTTCTTCATTTTCTTGTTATTCCTCCTTTAAAAAGCATCTCTAGTGAGTTTGTTTATTGTTGGAAATTGGGTTAAAGGTTGTTTTTTCTTAACCTTAATTTATATTTGTTAGTTCCTTTGGTGGAAAATCTTTGTTCTTCTGATCCCAACTCAATGTGCTTAGCTTGTATTTATGTCTTTTTCTACCTAGCAACCAACACTCATCATATTCCAACATATGCTAATCAAATCCTTTGATGCTTTAAACGTGTTATGAAACATTTTTGCATGATTTCTAACTAAAAAAGGGAGTTCTTAGAACCCTGTTTGGTTGGCTAGCTAGCCCAAATCCTAGTTTTTAGAAAGGTATATAAGAAAATATATAAAATTTAGTGCCTTATTTTCTCTTTTAGAATGTGATTTGTGAAGAAGGAAAAGAAATGACTTCAAACTCTTAAGACTTCAACTCTCCTTTAGTCTTTGTTTAATCTACAGAGACCCATTTTAAGACAAATAATCCCTTTTTTCTTATTTATATATACAATGTTAGCAAAAAATTTAAATGAAAGTTACATTCTTTTTAACTCTTTCATAATTATGATTACTACTTCCAAAATAGTCCTCACATGTTTTGGTCCTTATAAAAACTTGGTGCCAACAGTACTGGAAGAAATATATTTTGGCTTAATAAGAGCAATTTCCATTTGCTATATATTTATAAACATTCCACTCATTTTTTCACATCCTTAACAACCATAATCTTTCAAGTATTTCATTTCTCAATTCTTTATATAAGCTAAGATATAATGGGCAAATTAGTGACCATCCTTCATCTTATGGTTATGTTTTATGTTTTAAGTTACCTGGTGTACACCAATTGTGATTTTGTAATATACTTATTTTTGTCAATGTTCATTTCTGATACTCATGAGGATTTGCATATCAGTTGATATAAACATTTCTATGTTTCTTGCCTATTCAATGTACACAGATATCTTCTTAGTTAGTCTAGTTTCATAAAAAGAACTTAAATTTCAATACTTTCATGTTTAGTATGTATAGAATAAAATGGCTACTATAGGTTATAATAGCCATAAATAAAAAAAAGTTTCTAGTTGGTGTGATAATTAGTGATGAACATTCACTCTCTGCTATTAACAAAGAAAATTTTAATATGTTACTCACCTAATTCCAACTAACCTTTAAGATCCTAATTCAAAATACTGCAAAGAAAGACATTTTCAAAATTTATAATGTTCAAAAGAATTTTATATTGAAGATGTTGTCGAGTAGTCATAAACAAGTAGCCAACACATTACATAGATAGATGGCCTATAACCAAAAGAAAGGTTATATTTGATAGCGACATAATATATTGACAATGATTGGATTTTATGTAGTCAAATCTTAAGGTAAATATTCTTTAATTTTATTATCATTTATTTATTGATTATGTTATAATTGATTTTTTTGCTTTAAAATCATACATTTATTTAAACTGACAAGTGAAAGTTTGACAATTGTAATGATTGAGTGCTTAATGAATTGGAACATTGACACTAAGTTGTCAACTATAACTTTGGACGGCTGTAGCGCAAATGATGTTATGATCAAAAAATTGAAGAAGTTGCAAGTTGGGAGATTACTGATTAATGGAAGGTTATTCCATATGTATTGTTTCATTTATATCATGAATTTAATAGTGAAGTATTGGCTAGAGATAATAAAGGAACGGTAGAGACAATTTAGAGTAACATAGTTTATTAGAGTATGACAACTAAAATAGTTAAAAATTTTAAAGCAACTACACAACAACTACATATTCTCTACACAAAGAAGTTACTTTTGGATTGTCAAACTAGATTGGATTCAATATTCAAGATATTAGAGTCAGTAACCAAATATAATAAGGTGTTCATTGGGTTAAGACAAAAAGATTCTCAATATACTTACTTGCCAATAGAAAAGCAATAGTTTGTTAAAGCAAGTTGTGCCGAAATTAGAAGATTAATTTAACAATAAAAATCAAGATCGATATAGATATTTCATAACACTATTGAGTTGTTATCAAGATAAAATATCAACTTTGCACATTTGCTTTAACTGCACATTTGCTTTAACTGCATATGTGAGATCAAGTGAGTATTATCTGGTTAGATTTTTTTTATTTTAATGAGGTGATATGGGACATGAAAAAGTAGATGACATAGAAACTCAATTCTTATTGATATGATTAGACAAACCAATGTAGTTATTCTTGTGTTAAACCCGAGATATAAGATGGAGGGACTATATTGCTATTATAAAAAGTTGTATAGTGATCAGGCTCAATCACATGTTGATTTCATTAGACAATTAAGTATCAGCTTTAACTTTATCTTCGTCCATTGTTGATATAACACTTAAAAGTGTAAGTCCTAAAGTTGAAAAATTCATCAAGGAAAAAATGCCTAGGACCTTTTACAATAGGATAGAGTTGGATAACTATTTAGAGGTAAGTATTATGACCCAAGTTAAAAATATAAAAATTAATGTACTATTATAATGCAAGTCACATGGAGATAATTATCCGATCATACAAGTAATTGCACAAGCCCTCTTAGAAATTCTAATATCTATTATTGCTTTAGAGTCAACTTTTACTACTAGTGGTCAGATAGTTAGTTCCCTTCGTACTTAACTTCTTCTTAATACTATGAAAGCCTTGATGTGTGCTTGAAGTCAAGTAGGTAATAAAAATAGTTAATGTAAAATCTATTCTTTATGATATGTTGTTTTTATTTACCTTAATACTTTTATCAATCTTATATCATATATCATATATCATATTATCTTATATTTTCTTTTCTTATATTGATATTGTTACAAAAACCGTTCTTCCAACTAAAAGTTTATTTGAAATAAATATTCGATAAAGAAGGTATATTTTTATTAATAATAAGGTGTTAAATATTCATTTAATAAATTTATTGTATAATCTGGTATAATTTACATAATGATTTTTTATAGGTAAATGGAGTGAAATATTGATGATCTTGATTATAATGATTAGCTAGTCCGTCTCCTCTATTGTTGGTTTGTTTTATTTAATCTTTACTTCTCAATTTACTATTTTTTTCATATGATTGATTTGGTTTTATGGAAAGAAAGATGTAAATGTTTATTTGTGTGGTTTTATGCAAGTTAATAAAGAAAACTCCATGCTATTTCCTTTACCCTTTTAGCTTAACCTAATCTCCAACTTTAATTAATTTTTAAAAAATCTTTTTAAATAATAGTACTATGATACTCTTTATTTATGAAAATAATAGAATTTTGATAATAGTCTCCAGTCCTTTTCATTAGTGCAAGTAACAATAAAGGAGTTTAATTGTTTGATTCTTTAATAATGTTGCTTTATATCAGACTAAATGAAATTATTTTGACTATTTTGTTTAGCACAGTTATATCAATTTTATACTAATGTCAAAATGATCTAGAATAGTCATGTTTGAGTGATGATTATAGTCAATTTCTCTTGTTGTCTTTACTGAAGCTAGTGAAATAGATAAGTAACTTTTCCTTACTTTCTATACTTAGCAATATACACATGTCGAATTTTATGCTATAAAAATGTTGATTTATAAATATAATGTATTCATTGTCTAATTCTAGGTTAAGGCTATAAATTTTCCTAACTTAGTCTTAATCTAGTTTTTGTAATATAAACATGTCGAATTTATGCTATAAAAATGTTGATTTATAGATATAATGTATTCATTGTCTAATTCTAGGTTAAGGCTATAAATTTTCCTAACTTAGTCCTAATCAAGTTTTTGTACTTGCACGATTTTTCAGATAAAGGAATTAAAATTTAGAAGCTTATTGTTTATAGAAACTTTTTCATTACCTATAATTTTAAACCTAGGCTACCATTTATGTGGATGGATTGATTGGCCCAACAAAATCTACCTTTGTTACTTAAATTGTGCAAATGGTTAAGTTAGATAGCATACGGCTTACAAAATTGCACCATTTGTAAAGTTAACAAATTGCTCACTTATAGAATTTGCTAAATAATTTGACCAAAGAGTTGTGTTACATATTGAGGCACTTGAAACAAAATTCTAAGTTTCAAATTTAAAGTTTGTGACTAATATTACATTAGAAGGAACTTACTATTATGCTATGCTCAGTTATGCAAATGATTTGTACTTGTTTTCCTTCATTTGCTTTATTTTCATGACAACTTACCAAACTTAACTAAAAGATTTTTTATTTTATTAAATAAAACTATTAAATGGTGCTTTTATGTCTCTTTATCAATCCTAGTTATTGCAGATATGGATGAAAGGAATAATCATTTTTTTAATGACAAATGCCTCTCCAAAAAGTAGTTTAACGACCATTTGATATAGCTTATAAGATCTCACGTTAGTATCCACATGCATAAGTTTCAGGATTTACAGTTTCTCATCTCCAACTAGTGGATTTAGACACTTCCAATTCAATACAATATTTGTATTTCAGTTGTAAGCCTGTAGTAGTTTTGACCTTGTAACTTGAAAATCACATTATAGTTATACTCCTTTCTCGCCTTCTATGACCTAATTTAATTAAATTTTTCTAAAAATGATATATAGAATTAGGCTTAACCTAGCGAGGTCAAACTTAGGATTGTTCAAGCACGATCAGACCTATGTTTAAACTTTGGATTACTTGAAGCCTAATTAGGGTTGGGCTAAACCATATGTTGTTGGCTAGGCCTGGGCTACCTTTAATAATTTCAAGTTGAGCAAATAGCTTCACTAGTTTTGAGAGTCTAAAGAGAGCATATGTCCATTGCTTAAGATATAATAAGCCTTTATTCATTGGTGCGAGTAAGAGATGGACATTTTGGGTTAAATAGTTTTGCAATTATTGTAATTAAAGAAATTTCTTAGGATATACTATGTAAGGATTCATTTTAACTTTGACAAAGAAAATGTTGTATAAAGAGTTTCTATTCGCACACTAAAGGAAGAAGATAGTGAATTCTCGAGTAAAAATCCAAACCATTATAAATTATTTTTCTATCTTTTTCTATCTCTATTCAATTATTATTATTATTATTATTATTATTATTATTATTATTATTATTATTATTAATCATTAGAATAGACAATTCTTTCATTGGTATTACTCTCCCCTTCTTATATGCCACCCAAGGACGAACACCTATAAATAAGAAAAATGTTGCTATTGGATCTTTTTTCCTTAGGACAAATATTAAATATAAATAACTAATAAATTAGTATATTTTAATTTTTACTATTAGAACACATTGTGGAATACGTTTTATTCATGTTTTTGAGAATGACTTTGTTCTAAGTAAAAATAACTAAAAGAGTTAGAGATGACTAAAAAATTAATGAAATATACAAATACATAAATAAATAAGTAAAAACAAAATCATTGAGAAAAACCATATTTGGAATTGTTTTTATATGACTTCTTCAACCAAAATGATCGATCTTGCTTGACTTTTGAAGTTTAGTGTCGAGAATAAGGATAGAGACAAGAGATAATTCCTTTTGATGGGAAAGAATAACACAAATATATTTTGGTTTTAGAAATAGTCTCTCTATTATGTACAGGTAAGGCTGCGTACTATCAGACCTCTCCAGCCCCCGCTTCATTGCGGAATTTCAGACTGGGTGTGATGATAATGATGATGATAATGAGAAAGAACTGAGAGGAGCTTTAGAGAGAGAAAAAAGGTTAATGTAGTAGTGAACTTCCTCATTCCTAATCCAATATTTCCCAACAAAGATAAAAATAAAATTAGTGCTTAGAAAATTAAAGAACTTTATAGCAAAATTACAACCAACATAATGTAAATTATTAATGCACAAAATTAAATCAATTAAAATATATGTAACAAAAATCAAATTGAACAATTGAAACATAAGACTAACCATTAAAAATGCATTTTGAAGTTCTTTCTATAATTTATTTTAATTTAAAAATTATATATATGCAAGAAAAGTAAAGGAACCAAACTTTAGTGTTTATATGAGTTATGATCTCAAGTTTTCCACCATAAATCATCCATAAACAAATGACCAAATAGAGTAGATCAATAGCTTATTTGAGGAGTACATGCATTATTATATAAGAGAATATCAATAAAATTGACTTAATTTATTTAATATTGCCTAGTTTTTCTATAACTTGTACATATATTTAACCACTAAAAAAAATCATTTTTTTGAAATTGTATAGGGAGAACAAATCTCACTCTCCTTAAGATTGATAAATAAAAGTTAGGCAAAAACCTCTCAACAAAAATAAATGGCTTTATGAGGTGAATAATAGTTGCCAAAAGGTTTCAAAAAATAGATGAAAAGTATGCAAACAAAAAATAGAGACCTTGTTAGTTTGGTATTAGGGATAAAGTCAGATTGAAAGTTACTCTTCATATATATAACAAGATTAATAATAAGTAAATACATCAAGAGTTAGTTTGAAGTATGATAAGCCATTCAAAGTACCCAGCAAAGTTGTAAATGTCACATACATATAGAAATTGTTCGAACAATTAAAAGCAAGCCTAACTTTTTATGATAGTTTCCTTAAACTTTGTTACAAGGATACAAAAAAGTCTTAGTGGAAGCCAAGTAAAGAGAGTTCCAATAGTTGTAAGGAGATATTTTGATGAACAAGTACAGAAGATTATTAATAATCAAATAATAAGAAACTATAAGAATAATTAGAGAACTAAGTTCTTAGTTCAATAAAAAGAACTAAGTTTTTTTGACAAAAGAACTAAATTCGTCTGGTAAGAGTAGTTTGGCTAAGATTATATTTTTCTAGGCATTGGTGAGCTTTGAGAAAGGCATAGCAAGTTATGGCGTTAGGAAGGCATGTTAATTAAGCTAAGGCAACCATATTGGATGGGATCAAGTGGGTTTTATCTCCAATTAATTGTGACAGACTATTGGTGTATTGATTGACTTGATTATGGCGAGGTGAGATGGACTAATTATAAGAGTGTCCGGATAAACAAACTCTAAAATATGCTTAAAGTGCGAACTAAAGTGTTGATGGATTAGATTATAGAAGTGAATCAATTGGATCATGTATAAATTGACTTAGAACTTAACTACCCATTATCTTTGGACAAAGATATAGAGTAATGTGACAAAGTTGATGATATAAAATAAGAAAAAAGTAACCGATGGATCAAGGACAATAACTAAGACAACTTCCAGTCCTTGAAGTTAGAAATCATCAGGAACAAAAAAAAAAGAAGTAATAAATTAGTCTTTTAATTTTATTATATTGTAATTACTGGATTAATTCAGCTATATGTATCTTGTTGCTTCCGCCCTTAAAATCGCACCCTAGAAAGATCAATAATTAAATCATAAAAAAGATTTTATGTAATATATTTATTCTTTACGATTAAGAAAATTAAATTTCATACTATCTAAAAAATATATCTTTAAAGCATAATTAATACTAATTTGAAATATTTATTAATCTCAAAATCGAAACCCCTAAATTCAAATTAATAATACACGACAAAGATCCCACGGCTTCTTCCTTTAACCTTCTTGTCCTAAGTCAATCAAAAAGTCAAAAAACACAATTCTTTTTTCTTTTTAAGTAAAATCCAAATTTACACTTGGGAGCAGCCACCTAACACCACCTCTCCAGAGTCCAGACAACATTTTTTTTTTTTAAAGCAAAAGCCAAATTTATACTTGGGAGCAGCCACCTAACACCGCCTCTCCAGACTCCAGAGTCCTTTCAACGGACTCTCCCACGCCTGTCACCCACATCGTAACCTCCGTCACGTTCGCTTATTTTCCCTCACTTTCTCACCCTCCAAGCACCTCCCAACTATGCAGACTGCCACCTTCACTCTTCGCTCCACTCCCTCCGTCCCCGTGCCCCGAACTTGGCCACTCAACCCTGGCTTCGCCTACCGCTTCGACTCTGTTCGCGCCTCCCTGAAGCGTTCCGATATCCCCGGGCTGAGCAATGTCGCTTTGCCTCCCCGATCCTGGTCGCTCTCCGGTTCTTCGTCTGCCCTCCGGCCCTGGAATCCTCTGCCCCTTGTTATATCCGAGAGGAAAGCCGAGAGCTTTGAGGTTCGCGCCACGGCTGTGCCTGAGAGCGCCGCTGAAAGTGAGAAGTCGTCGAGCTTTGGAAGGACTTTGGTGCTTGGATTGTTGTTTGGACTCTGGTACCTTTTCAATATCTACTTCAATATCTACAACAAACAGGTTGGTTTTTCTTTTCCTCTTTGGTGCAAAAAATGGGAACTTTCTTTGTTCTCGTTGATTATAAAATGTTAGATATGATGGCTGGTTGCAGTTTTTAGTGTTTTGATATTAATATTACTATTCAAGAAATCATTTTCCAAAGAAAAATGTTTGTTTCTCAAAAGAGATCCATTTGTTTTTGGTTTTAGAAGCTTGACGTGAAAGGAGTGCGCTGAAAAAGGGAAAGAAACCTAAAACGTTTTTAGGTTGTGAAATTAGGAGATTCTGAGTTCATTTGTGTACGGCAGAATTGACTAAATCTTTCATGTGAAAAGAAATATATATTTAACAATGTAGTGTATCACAAAACTTGTCGTATCGATATTTGTTTGACTTATATATGGACCATGTTCTTGTTTCAGGTTTTGAAAGTGTTTCCAAACCCAGTAACTGTAACTGTGGTTCAGTTTGCTGTTGGGACAGTCCTTGTTGTTTTTATGTGGACTTTCAACTTGTACAAGAGGCCAAAGATTACTGGAGAGCAGGTACTCTACCTAATCGGAAACTGTTTGGTTTTGCCATGTGTGTGCTATGATGGTTTGTAAATGAGGTTGATCGTTATAAATGTTCCCTCAGCTTGCTGCTATCCTGCCGTTGGCAGTCGTTCACACGCTAGGAAACCTTTTCACTAATATGAGTCTTGGAAAAGTGGCTGTTTCATTTACTCACACTATCAAAGCTATGGAACCGTTCTTCTCTGTTGTCCTCTCTGCTATGTTCCTTGCTGAGGTGAGTAGTCTTATTCATTTAGTCTCAATGATTTTCTTCCGTGGATGCACGCAATAATGTTTACCCATAAGCAAATTTGTCCACAGTAGCGGCCTTTCTCATGTATTTTCTCCTTATTCATTTTTCCATATTGATGTTTGCTTTTAAAGATCTTATAACTAGCTGATTACTCTGACCTTCCCCTGTGTGGGAAAATTGTTGCTGCGTATGTACCTTTGTTGGCGTTAAAACCTGCTTAAACTGCCCTTGAATCTTTGACCCTGAGTCCTACCTCTTTTTAATCCTTGTGCTGCAGTCTCCAACTCCCTGGATAGTTGCCTCTCTTCTGCCAATTGTTGGTGGTGTGGCACTTGCATCTGCCACTGAGGCCTCTTTCAATTGGTACGTACAACATGCATTTTCATATGAACTAAAGTGATTTCCAAACATATATTCTGCACTGCCCACCTCCCTTGTTCTTGTATTGTTTCCCAGTCTCTTCAAAGCGTGTACTAAATGCTAAACCATTTACACAATTCTTGTACCTTATGTAATAATCATTTTTATTTTATTTGTTTGGAAATAGGGCTGGCTTTTGGAGTGCTATGGCTTCCAATTTGACTAATCAATCACGAAATGTCCTAAGCAAAAAGGTCATGGTTAAGAAAGAGGTAATCTAAACCTATCTGGTTGACTTTGTTGGTTTTATTTGGTTAATTTCTTGCTGGGAGGAAGCATTTTATGCACGTAATGCTTGTGTCATATGATGTCTGCTACCAGTGCATTATCTGTAGCTTGTTGATTGGCAGGACTCTATGGACAATATCACCCTCTTCTCAATTATCACGATTATGTCCTTTATCTTATTAGCCCCGGTGGCTTTCTTCATGGAAGGTGTCAAATTTACTCCGATGTACCTCCAATCTGCTGTGAGTTTTTTGTACATGGCTAAGAATATTGCTATGAAATTACTTAAAGCATGATTGGTGTAACTTTATGCCTGATTTCTTCTATGTTCATTTGTTTGACAGGGATTGAATCTTAAAGAGGTGTATGCTAGGTCTCTGCTTGCTGCACTTTGCTTCCATGCCTATCAGCAGGTAATTTTTCTTGTACATTTGTCATTTTTCTTGTTCCTTTCCATACTTTTCACTTTGGTTTGTCTCTGAAAACTGCTAATCTTCCTATTCTTTCCTGTTGCAAGTAGCTCCAAGTTAAGAATGGAACTCTTTATTGATTAAGATTTTGTAAATTTATTGTTGGAAAAAGGATTGTCCTTGTCATGCTAATGATATTCTGTGATAAAATGTTACTTTATGCAGGACATTGCAGAATTAGATTATATGACCAATGTAGATGTTGCTCTATTATTTCACACTGTTGACTCTTGTTAGTGAAGAATGTAAAGTAGAATGAAAACAGTAATGGTAACCTAGTGTTTGACTTCATTTTAGAGCACGTAAGCTTCCGTAAATTCTGGTGTATTGTTTCATATGTCATAGGCACCTAGTTCTCGTACTTTGTTGTTGGTAGTGATTCATGCTGGGACAAAACAATTTTGCAGGTTTCCTATATGATATTGCAGAGAGTATCCCCTGTTACCCACTCGGTTGGCAACTGCGTGAAGCGTGTAGTTGTAATTGTTAGTTCTGTTCTCTTCTTCCAAACGCCAGTGTCACCCATCAACTCTCTTGGTAAGATTCTTAATTCCTTGTACGGAAACAAAACAGTGAAGTTAATCTTTCCATATTCATAATGAACTTATTTTTGCCTGGGACGCAGGGACTGGGATTGCTCTTGCTGGAGTTTTTCTGTATTCAAGGGTGAAGCGCATCAAGTCAAAGCCAAAGGCAACTTGAAGATACGTGACTGAGATTTTGTACTGAAATTTGGCCACTCAATCATAACATCCATAATGCTGATCCTCTTTGTAGATTAGGCAGAGAAATGAGGTAGCTCATTTGGTTGGCATGGCTTTTTGTTTCTCCATTCATTTTTTTCAGAAACAGACGTATTCTTGTGGATTGCTTCCTTCAAATTCTATATCACAGAGGGTGTTCTAATGTGCCTCGCTTGACCTGCCTTGAAGGTCCTGCTTATTTTGGTATTTAGGTGCTTATCCCGATGCAAGTTCATTTTTTGATAAGCTAGCCTTAGCATCCAATTAAGGAAGCCTCCATGATCTGGCCTTTATGGATTTTACCGTAGGAGGAAAAAAAGATTAGATGAGCTTTTAATGTTTATTCTTAAATATAATGCAATCTCAAACGGCTTAGAGCCTTAAATTAAAAACTACCATTACAAATTAATAGTTTGATCTTTATTTTAATCTAATATACTCTTAATGAATGGACCTGATTTGATTTAAAATAGATCATTAACCTTCATTCTGAGTATGTGATTTCAAGTTCACATAAGAGATTTAGCTATCTGAAAAAAGTCAAGTTTAACTAAGATGAATTTGTCCACACGAAGAAGTAGAGCTCAATCAAAGAGTAACTAAGCTTTAATAGAAGCTGGATCTGAATTTTATTACCATATTTGGAGTTTAAGTATACAGTATTTTAGATCTAATTATATTTTTAAATAATTGTTTATAATAAAGAAACACACCTCAAAGTAAGTTCTCAAAATAACTATTAATTATTAAATTTAATTAAAATTTGTACGTATACTTAGCACTCCTCAATTCTTACTAAATTGAGTTTAAGAGGGATCAAGATCGTATACATGAAAAAAGGTAGTCTTAATTAAAAACTAAGTTTTCTAGTAAAAGTTGGGTCCAAATTTTGTTATCATATTTGGAGTTTAGGTTTATTTTATATTTAACTATATTTTTAAAAGTTTGTGTATAAAAAGGGGGACACCCCAAAATAAATTCTCTTATTCATTATTAATCATTAAATTTATTCTAAATCTTTTACATACTTGGGCACTCTTTAACTCTTCTTATGTCATAATGTCTTTAATAGAGATACTTATAACACTATAAGTAGTCATTTTAGTAAACCTGTAAACCAAAGATAAACCTAACAAACTTAATCTATATCATTTGGCATCAAAAAGGTTTTGAAATTGTCTAATATTTTCAGTTGAGAAAATGTTAAAACAATTGAACTAACACTACTACAAGAAAGAATAATAGATAGTCCACAAACATTAATGGGACAACCAACACCCTTAAAGCTCTTTCGGTGAAAGAGCGACTTAAAGACCGAGCTTCAAAAATTTTAATATTCCATAACAAATTAGACAATTGTTGCAATAGAGGCAGCAAATGCACAAAAGACTACAAACTCACACCATATGACCATCGTGAAAAGGAGCATCATCTACATTTATGCAATTATTACCTTTGGAATATGAAATAAGGGCATACAAATATATAGATCTAGAGGAAGTTGAATGTAACATGAGAAATTTCAGCAATAAGGATAGTAAAAAGAAGAAGAAGATGGTTATGTCTTCAATTAATAAAATCCAGAAGAATTCACCTCATGAAAAATGATCAAAAGGGGTAAACAAAGGAAAGATTGAAGAAGATTCCCCCCATATTCAATACGTATTTCAATAAGGTTATTAACTACATCCTTGATAATAATCTAGCTGGAAAACCAAAAGCATTGTCACTAGGGACGTATCTACAAGTTCCCCCGCTGTCTTTAAAAAATTTCATATAAAAATTATTATTTTAAGTTTTGATCTTATAAAAAAATAAAATTTTCTTTCCATTAAAATTTTGTTTTTAATAGAAATTGAGTTAAAACTCGAGTAACAACCTAAAAGTAGTCATGCTGGCGAAAACGAAAAAAAGGAACAACAACAACAACAACCTCCTTATCAATGGGAAGCTAGACCAATAGAAGTTGATAATTTAACTCAATGGGGATATTATCGCAAAGGACATAAAGTTAGAAAATTTCCTACATAATATACACCTAAACATAAAACATGAGGACCTGATGGAATACTTAATTTAGATGGTATTATTGCACCCGAAAAATTATTATTAGAATGGGCTAATAAGTTACAATTAATAATTCAAATAGAAAAACCATTTAAAGAATTAGACAATAAAAATTTATTATGGAAGTTTATTACTTATAAAACAACCGGAATAGTTTTAAATTTCCTTCTAGATAATGAAGAAAGAGTTAAAAAATAACACAGCTTATTTAACCACTGTCAATAATGTACACACTTTTCAAGTAATATTTAGTGAAATTTATAAGGAATTTATTGGCAAAGATGTAGCTTCATATAAACAGGAAATAGAAAATGAAGAAAGAAGAACTGCTTTATGTCATTTAAATAATATACGAATTTGTGATATTTGCTATTTAGAATAATATATTTGTGAACTTAAAAAATATTATTATAAGTTAACTCGACCCAAACATGAAATGTATATCCAAATTTTTATTAAAAAATTACCTTATCCCATCAACCGAAGAACAATTGCAAGACAAAAATAGAAAAAATTTAGTAGCCTATAATTACGGTGGAGCAATTTCAATTGCTAAAGAAGTTTTATCACATAAATGTTTAGATGCAAAATTACATAAAAAATTAAGACATCACGATATTCAACTCTGTCGTTCAAAATATGCAGAAGTACCTCAACAATATCGTTCTGAGTTTTCATCTTATATGCATCCTAGAACAAAACATCTACATTTTAAAACTAGACGTTATAAATGGAAAAATATCCTAGAAAATATAGAAAACAACCTTTCAAACCTTATAAAAAGTTTTTTAGAAGAAAAAACTATAGACAATTTAAACTCAAAAAACAATATCGCCCTCAAAATAAAAATCTTGTAAATGTTGGCTATGTAAAGAAGAAGGACATTATGCCAATAGTTGTCAAAAAAATAAAAATATAATAAATATACTAAATATAGCATCAACTTTTATTTAAGTGATCATTCAGAATAAAAGAGTAAATGCATATATTGATACAGAAGCTACTATATGTATCGCTTCAAAACAATTATTAACTAAGTGGAAAAAACTAGATAAACCACTTCAAATTAGGATAGTAGATGGAAGTATAAAATCAATCTTGTATGTCAGCTATTACAATAATATAATAATTGAAAAATATACATTTATAGGACCATCAATTTATCAACAATAATCAGGATTATCATTAATCTTAGGAAACAATTTTCTCAAATTATATCACCCTTTTTGTTAATATTTACATTATATCACATTAAAAATAGCAATAATAAAATCACTAAATCAAAAAGCAATTATTCTTAATATCCCTATATATCATACCACTTATTATATTCCTTACACTCAACAAGATGTTCAAGAATTTGTTACTGAATGTATTGAACTTTTAGATAAAAAGTTAATTTCTCCAAGCATTAGTAAACATTCAACCCCAGCTTTTTATGTAAACAATCATTCTGAACAAAAAAGAGGAAAACGACGAATGGCAACTAACTACAAAAAATTAAATGAAGCAACTATAGGCGATGCTTATAAATTACCTCGCAAAGATTATATTATAAATAAACTTAAAGGACATAATTGGTTTACCACACTAGATGCCAAATTTGGATACTAGCAACTAAGATTACATGAAAACACAAAACCACTTACTCCTTTTACATGTCCACCTCAAAAACATTTTCAGTGGTATGTATTACCTTTTGGATTAAAACAATCACCTAGTATTTATCAAAGATTTATGGATAATAATAATGAAGGATTAGAAGAATTCACCCTTGCTTATATAGACGATATTATAATCTTTTCTAATACAGATAAAGAGGACTATTTAAAAAAGGTGAAACTAGTTCTTCAAAGATGTTAGGTTAAAGGATTAATCTTAAATAGAAAGAAAATAAAATTAGCTCAACAAAATATTGAATATTTAGGCATTGAATTCCATAATGGATTCTTAAATTACAACCAAATATTCTTTCTAAAATATAACACTTTCCTGATATATTAAAAAATAGAACTCATGTTCAACAATTTCTAGGCATACTTAATTATATCTTTGATCAAGGATTTTTTAAAAATCTTGCTAAAGAAAGAAAAAATTTACAACTCAAATGTAGTACAAAAAGTCAATGGAGTTGAACTACCGAGGACACTAACACGGTACGCAAATTAAAACAATTATGTAAGGATCTACCTGTATTATATAATTATTTTCCGAAGGATACACTTATAGTACAAATTGATGCCAGTATGGATATATAGACCGGTTGCCTTTTGGCAAAACCACCTAATCAAAAGAAGTATTTATTATGCAAGTATATAAATGGGACATTCAATCCCACTGAATTAAAGTATCCAATACATGAAAAGGAAACATTAGCCTGTCTCAAAAATTTGAGAAAATGGCGAATTGATTTATTACCTGTTGAATTTTTTATTCAAACAAAATTTAAATATTTATGTAGATTTATTAAATATAATATTAAAAAAATTATAATCAAAGACGGTTAATCAGATAGCAGTTAGAATTAAATCAATATATTTTTCATATTCAGTAAATAAAATCTTCTAACAACAGTCTTGCAGATATATTAACCAAAGAATGGAAGCAACAATTATGAGTCTTAAGGATTCACTAACCAAAAAAGAAATCAAATTGATGGACCTTCATTAATAAGTTGGAGTAGTTACTAAGGAAATCATCCAGTTAAGATCTACCATTACTTCACTCGAAAAATATTGTGTTTCCGAGCAACCACCAAAACCCATTACCTCACCAAATATTCATCCATTACCCCTCAACAAATAACGCAAAACACATTACCAGCACCACCTAACTCCTCAGCTAGGTCTCAAAAGAAGGCAGACTTTAAAGAAGATAAAATTTATGTCATCTTTAATGGACCAATGGTAGGTATCTACGAAGAATGGCACAAAGCTATAGTTCACATAACCGGTAAATCATCCATTTTGCATAAAAGCTTATCTAGTAAACCAGAAGCCGAGCGAGCCTTGGTTGAATTCAAAAATCCATCATTAAATCCCCAATGTAAACAAGTTCTGGAAAGACCTCCTCTTGAGCCCAATATGAAGACATTAGGAAAACCAATCAATATGGAAAAAATCAACTTTGTTCCTACCAAAGCTTTTAAGGAAGAAATACGAAAAGTCACATCTGAAATGTTTTGTGACTATTTTCAAGCACTGAACGAATGGAAGGATGAACAAAAATTATTTCAATACTATCCCCAAATTCGAGGCAGATATGGACGTAAGGCTATCATTTTCCCTAAAGTAGATCCATTGGCAACCTATCTCTTCTTCCAAAGTGGATTAATTGAGATCATTTATCTAACCCAATTGAACATTTTATCAAAATTTCCCACAGGATTTATCCAGGCAGTCAAAAATTATAAGGATCGATTTGCCAAGGAACGAGAAATATTCATCAAGGTATTCAGTAGTTATCCCATTTTTAAAGAAACAGACAATCTCAAAGATGCCGAAATTAAAGTCACCAAGGTAGCATTTATCTAAATCGAAATAAAAAACGGGATGTATCCTCCCATTGATGAACCACCTTGATATACTATTCACTAGGATCTCATTAATCAGTAAATCTCAATTGTTTGGAAGGAGTGTATCAACAATGCTTAAGTATTAATGCTGAAGCCTTAATCAAAGTTAACTACAAAGGACAAAATATAATTATGATCTCTGTATATAAAGCAATAGCATCAACTGAAGCGTTTCAAATTATTCGACAATTTGAACAACCTTTTTCAGCTCTCAATGGCATTTTCAATAATTTATTCGACCAATGGAAACAGACTCTCTATCAGTAACTTTGCAGCCATCCGTAGCATAAATGTAATTATTGCCCTTCATCTTCAAAAAACGACAAAGATGACAGCGGTTCAATTGACGCAATAATTGAAGAATAAAGCATTCAACTGACGAGAAAGATTTCAAGAACGAATCTCTAAAGGATGTAGGCCCCTGATTGTAAGCCACTAAATAAAAAGTAGATTCCTCTGCTTTTTGCTCTTTCTCTGTCTTTTTCTTTTGTCATTTTTACTTTAACCGATTCTTTCGGTTTTCTGTAAAGCCAACCCGTTGTCTATAAAAGTGACGCATGTATCTCTTATCAGACATTAAATAAACTACTATTCTCATCACCTCTCTTGTTCATTTCCCTCTTGGCTGACGTTGGCTTTTAAACAAAAAAACGCAAAGTAAGGTATGTTAATAGTATTTTTTGTTTCATCAATTGTTATCTATGTTTATTATCTTATCATCTATGCATGTCTACCTCTTTTTACTTTTCTATCTATTTGTTTTACTTATCTCGATCCATATTCTATCAATATATTTTTGTGGAAATGTTCTAAATATTAGTTCTCTGCTTATCTCTTACATTATTTATTTGAATATGCATATCATAGAAATACTAATCAGATTCAATTACCATTTTATTCACCACTCGGTGAAGCTTATACTGATCTATAACCATTATCTTAATATTATACAATGTCTTTAAATTCATTATTATTATTTCAATTCGCACTTATTATTAGCTATGTTTATTTAATCATTCTTCATGCTTTACTCCCTATTTTAGTATTTTTATCTACTTGTTTGTTCTATTTAGACTCTAATTCTATCATTACCTTTTTAGATGATTGTCTTAAATCTAGATTTCATTTTATTTGGCTTTAGTGTTTATTTAAGTATGTATGTTTATCAAATCGCACATTTAGATTTACTTAATTATAGCTTTAATTATGTCTTTAAATTCAGATTGTTATCTTTTTACACATTTATAAAGCTGGCTACTAAGAAAGTAAAAGTTACTAAACAGATTATTGAATTTTGGAAAAATCAATGACTTCAGTTATTACAAACCACCGATCCATTTTATCTAGATTTTCAAAACTGTTAAGACCGAATCAATAATAATACAGTTATATATCTTCAAGAATTGAGAGAGCTTCAAGAATTACATAGATGTTTTAGTGAACATTATCAATTACATTTAAATGAGCCCTAATAGTTGTCCTATTTGTAATCAACTCTTTAATCATATTCATAGAACCATTAATCCTGCAATATCAAGATTAAAAGAATATTATGAAAATCAATATAATTATGTTCAATTTCTAATTAGTAATGCTAATGCATTAAAACCAATATAAGAAAAATTAGAATTAGCTAAAAATCTGTATACTTTTTATACTTAAGAATTAACTTATTTACAATCTCTTTTAGTACAGCATCAAGGTACTCATTAAAATGACTAATCACAAACAAGAACAAAATATATTAGAACTAGACAATTTAGAACTCACAGAATCTATTGGTACTTTTCATATCAATACTTTATTATCAAATGAAAAACAAAGCCAAATCGTTAAGGCTCAATTAAATATGAAAGTAGGACAAGATATACAACATTCTTTATTTAAACATTTTATAAATAGAAAAATATTATTTATTTTGGTAAAATTGTTTATGAAACACCGATCAGGATAAACCAATGTAATGGACATATTCGAATTAATTTAATTGATCAAGAACAAAATTCTAAACACTTATAAAAAATTCCAAAAGATAAAAGACATAAAATAGGATATATTCATTTATCTACAATACAAATTTTATTAAAATCAACCTTTCAAGAAGGAATCGATTCACCAATCAGAATGACCATCATGGATGAAAGAATGACTAATCTAAATGATCAAATAATAGGAATAATAAATGGAAACTTAGCTTATAGAAAAATTAAATTTAACACTCGTTTAAAACTAGAACTTCCTTTAAAATCACACAATCTTAATGAAACTATAACAATCGCCTATAAATTTTATAAAGAAAATTTAATGACTTTAGGACAATACCCATTCTCGATCACTTATCAAATTAGTTATGCTTTAACAAATTCTCATTATAGCATTGAATTTAAAAATACTGATAAAATTAATATTGATTAATTATTTAATGATGTCGCTAAAGTAAGAACTAATATACGAACAAATTTAAGACCTAATATACGAACAAATTTAAGAACTTTGCTTGTAATTCAGTATCCAATTCAATTAAATCCAAATATTAGTCCTAGACGATCTTTTTCGAATATTAGCACTAATAGATTAGACAATTCCAATCTTATTAGATGACAATCATTATGTCTACAATGACCTATCAGGTTTACTGAACCTAGACAGAACTCAGAACATTTAATTAAAATTACAGATCCTAAGATTTATCAAACTGATAGAAATTCGGAGTAATTAGTAACTAAGGAACTCGTTATAATAAAAAAATCAATTACACGAATTAACTACATATATTAAAAATACCCTCTGAGTGTAACAAAATATATTATGGAAATAATAGAAAAACAAGTATAGATTGAAATACAAGTAAATGAACTATTAAAAATCAAACCAATATGTTACAAATAGTACAACAACTAGTAAAAGAAAATACACAGAACAAAGAAACGATAAATACAATAGAAGAAGATTTAGTAAAACTAGTAGACAGACTTGAAAAATTTGTAGACAAACTATATCACCCCAAAATGGTATTAAGGATTCTGCATTAATCCTTAAGCATTGTTGATACACTCCTTCCAAACAATTAAGATTTAGCTGATTAATGAGATCCCTGTAAAAAGTATGTCGAGGTGGTTCATTAAGGGGTTCATTAATAAGAGGATACATACCATTGCTTATTCCAATATGGATAAATGCTACCTTGCTGACTTTATGTAGCACCCCACTCCCGCAAGAAGCGAACTCAACATCGATGGGTGATGTTCGAGTCTGTTCCCCGCAAAGGTGGCATGCTAGGACATTCAATCATTCAGAAATCGGTATAAAAATTTTGTTTTTGAAACCATAAACACGATATATGAAAATCCATAACCCAATCGGGCCTCACTTTATTTCATAAACATTTTTAATCAATAGAATATAGTCAACAATATTTTCAATAGCTATTTAGGCCCTTTCATAAATACAAATCACTTTAGTCATTTTGAAATACAAATTTTTACAAAAAGTTGCAGAATATACAATTCAATACAAAATAAAGAAATGCAATGCAGACACGAGTTGATCCTGACCTCTATCCTTCACTTGTATGCTGTAGGTATACTCCCGTTGGCCTAACGGGGTATTCTTCTGATCCTGAAAAATAATTGCAAATTTTGGGTGAGTTTTGCGAACTCAATAAGTGACCATCATCGATGGTTCACCCAGTCACATAACACATAATTCACAATATTTCGCATCTCACATTCAATCTCACATTTCACATCTAATACACTTAATCATTCATATTATGCATATGTAATGCACATGAGACTCACTTTTCATTTGTTACTTTGTTGTGACCAAGTGCCTAAACTGTCCTATATCCATTGGATATCGGGCTCATTACTAATTGTCCCTTATCCGCTTGGGGGATATAGAGCTCATTATACATAGTGAGCCTTAGGCTCTTAATCACTTTTGAGCTCGAGGCTCATTTTCACTTTCTGAGCTTTAAGCTCTTTTTCACTTTCGGTGACTACTCCGGTCACAACTGCCATTACATTTCATACATTCATGAGATGGAATGCATAACTCACATTGTATAATCCCATTTAATCATATTCACTTATCATCGGACCGTAGTCCGGCATTCAACATTTAGTGATGAGAATTCGCACTTTCATTCATATGCAAATGCATATTCGATACACATTTAACAATCATATTAAGTACACATAGTCCATCCAATTCACATTCAAGTAGCACTTCAATATACAAATCAAACATCTCAATCATCAGACCTCTTTTCTGGAAACCAACATAATCAATCACATCACATAATCATTCAGTAGTCAAATAATACAAAATTCAAATAACAAACAATGAAGTGAGACTATCTCAGTCTACTCACAGGACACTCCAGATTAGCATTTGCTTCCAAATTCTAGAAATGCCTGAATGCGGATACTTAACCTGCACAACCCATTTATGCAAGACACATATTGCACACTCATTAATAATTACACACGTATAAGCATTTGTTTATGCACAATTGCATGCTCAATGATAGTCCTGGGTCCTTTACCAATTTCATGACTTAATAACTCATCATTTCTTTAACTCACAACTCAATCCTTTGGTACTTTGATATCAATAACTCATTCACTAATTTACTAGTATAATCCCATATATGACTAGTGAAGAGGAAAATAGAGTATATAA
>JANSVA010000006.1:38161129-38171852 GCA_025504915.1 Erythroxylum reticulatum | reverse complement strand
ATCATTTATTTCATCTCACACATGTATATTCTCAATTAATTTATAATTATAGGGGCATAACCAATATGAAACTCAAATCTCCATTCCACAGATATATTCTCATACTGAATCATAAACTCTTTTATCGATAATCATACAACCATTCTAAGTCCAAGTTTAACCTTTCAAGGTCATATCAACTTGGCTTATACACTTTAATCTCATCATTTCTAATTATATCCTTATTTTTCCTCAATCAATCCACAGCAATATACCTACTCACACCTATACCATATTTAAGGACATATCACCAAAACATAATATTGATGTCATATTTAATAATACGTCCATCAATATAATTGCGCAGAATCTTTATCTGTTATATCTAACCATATGCTATTTCCCATTCCTAGATGTCCTTCAACCTTCCTCTTCTCTCATTCTTGCCTAAAATCCTATCTTATAAGCATTTCTAACTTTCCCCTTATTATACATCATTTACCTCTTATAAAGTCAATTTTTCTATTTCTTTTCCCATATATATATATATATATATATATATCCTCAACCAATCTAGAATTTCTGATGCATAATCATTATGAATTTCTGGTGTCAATTTTCCCCTAATATCTTCTTATACTGAATTTCAAACTCTTATCACAATACTCACATAACTATTTCGGTTCCAAATTCATCCTTTTATGATCATAACAATTTTATGATTTCATTTCATTCTATCTGTACACTTTGGTCTCCTCATTTCTACTTATATTCCCATTTTCTTCAATCAATCCACAGTAATATACCTATTCACACCTATATCACCTTCAAGGGTACATACCCTATTGTGGTGAACCTTTATCTATCATACAAAACTAGATACTATTTCTCATTTCCAAATGTCCATAAACCGTTATTTTCTCACATTCTGTTAGATCATCATTTTTCTCAATGTTTCTAACAGCTCAGACTCTTAAGGAATGCTCATGCATGTGACTTATACTAGGAATCAGTTGCTGCTGTCTGCTATGACATGACTCAAATGCATGTGACTTAACACATATTTCAAAATGCTCATATAAGATAGTACTTTTGGGCTCTGATACCACATAAATGTAGCACCCCACTCCCGCAAAACCTGAACTTGACATCGATGGGTGATGTTCGAGTCCGTGCCCTACGAAGGTGACGTGCTAGGACACTCAATCATTCAAAAATCAATATAAAAATTTTGTTTTTGAAACTACAAACACGATATGCGAAAATTCATAACCAAATTGGGCCCCACTTTATTTCATAAACATTTTTAATCAACAGAATATAGTCAACAATATTTTCAATAGCCATTTGGGCCCTTTCACAAATATAAAGCAATTTAGTCATTTCGAAATACAAATTTTTACAAAAAGTTGCAGAATATACAATTCAATACAAAATAAAGAAATGCAATGTAGACGTTAACTGATCCCGACCTCTATCCTTCACTTGTATGCTGTAAGTATACTCCCGTTGGCCTAATGTGGTATTCTTCTGATCCTGAAAAATAATTGCAAATTTTGGGTGAGGTTTGCGAACTCAATGAGTGACCATCACGATGGCTCACCCAATCACATAACACATAATTCACAGTATTTCACATCTCACATTCAATCTCACATTTCACATCCAATATACTTAATCATTCATATTATGCATATGCAATGCACATGAGACTCACTTTTCATTTGTTACTTTGTTGTGACTGAGTGCCTAAATTGTCCCGTATTCATTAGATACCGGACTCATTACTAACTGTCCCTTTTTCGCTTGAGGGATACAGGGCTCATTATACATAGTGAGCCTTAGGTTCTTAATCACTTTTGAGCTCGAGGCTCATTTTCACTTTCTGAGCTTTAAGCTCCTTTTCACTTTCTAAGCTTTAATCTCTTTTTCACATTCGGTGGCTACTCCGTTCACAACTACAATTATATTTCATGCATTCATGAGATGGAATGCATCACTCACATTGCATAATCCCATTCATTCATATTCACTTATCATCGAACTATAGTCCGGCATTCAACATTTAGAGTTAAGAATTCGCACTTTCATTCATATGCAAATGCACATTCGAAACACATTTAACAATCATATTAAGTATACATAGTTCATACAATTCACATTCAAGTAGCACTTCAATATCCAAATCAAACATCTCAATCATCAGACCTCCTATCTGGAAACCAACATAATTAGTCACAACTACATAATCATTCAGTAGTCAAATAATACAAAATTCAAATAACGAACAATGACGTGAGACCATCTCGATCTACTGTTTTCCAACAAATTTGAATATCACTGTTTTTAACCTTTTAACAGTGAGATAACGTGATGCATGCTTCATTTCAAACAAAAATGCAGAATTAAAACATCTTACTTATTTGAAGCTCCAATCTCTGTAAAATTACGTAATCCTAATCCCTCATGCACCCACGTACATCAATTTGAAAGTTGATAGGGAGGCTCGATTTTCTTATAATAGAAGAAAGAAATATCAGAGTGTAAGTGATGACAAATAGAGAAAAGCAAGGTTAAACTTTGGTGAATATTTGATGAAGAGCTTTGGGTTGGAGGAACTCTAAAGAAAGAAGTTTCGAGAAAAGATAAAGACAAGGACAACAACTTGTCTTTTAAGGCAATAAAAATCTTAACTTTAGCTAGGACACCTATCCAATTCTTATCCACTTATCCACTTCCCTTTATTAAAACTCACTTAAGTATAATTTATACTTAAATTTATGACTTAATAAAACCACTGTAATCACAAATCATAACCCCTTACTCACTTTCAGATTTTTCCTATAACACATCATTTCGGGTCAACTTTACATCTTCTTTTTGACCCTAACACTGAAGTCATTTTGTAACACTTTATTTTAGAACATGTTCCCCTATGTATTATGTCTCTATTTTACTCCAAATCAAAATCATCTCATTTGGAATCCTATAGATCTGAATATCATCAAAATACAGGAACATGTTCAGTAAAATATCTAGTTCATGCTCTTCCAACCGATACACTTACTTTTATTAGCTCAATCTTTTTCGAGTCAAACTAAAAGCTATTATTTCTATGGACAGAGATAGACAAATGCGTTATGAAACCAATGCTTCAAAAATCAGGTCATTTGGAGGTCGGACGACAAAGTTATGGCTGAAAGAATCAATCAAGGTTTTGTCCACATAAGACGAAGCAAGAAGTAGATGAATGCAAAAAGTAAACGAAGCAATACGCAGACGAAGTAATAAGGAGAGGAAGCAGAAAGAAGACGAAGCAATATGCAGACAAAGCAATAAGTAGATGAAGCAGAAAGCAGATGAAGCAATAAGCAGACGAAGTCAAAAAGCAGACAAAGCAATAAGCAGACGAAGCAGAAAGCAGACAAAGCAATAAGCAGACGAAGCCAAAAAGTAAATGAAGCAATAAGTAGATGAAGCAGAAAGCAGACGAAGTGGAGTCAACTTAAGATGATGCAAAGTCAACTTAAGACGATGCAACTCTTAAGATAAAGTGGAGTCAACTTAAGAAGAAGCAAAGTTAACTTAAGACGATGTAACTCCTAAGACGATATGAAGTCATCACAGACGATGCGACGTCATCACAGATGATACGTCTTTACAGACTATAGATCTTTACAGATGATGCATCTTTACAAACAATGTATCTTTATAGACGACGCATCTTTATAGACGATACTATTTATACTCCTAAACATCTCTACTCATAAGGATCAAAACTTTCTACTCCACTATCCAAAACTTCCATACTATAAATATTCTCAGTAAACTTCTCCAACATATTTTCCTTCTCTAAATCTAACACTTAAATTTTATTTCTAGTCTTTCTACTCCATTTCATTATACTCATTCACTATAACCATAATCCTTAATCTATCCCATTACTATTCCATATACCTGAAATGTCATTGAGTGCATGTACAATTATTTTCATGTGTGTAAAGATTCAACTTCACATGCATGTATACTGTCATTCTTCTGAGCATAAAATGCAACTTTTTCTAACTCTGACATTGCTATTCTCTTTATTGTTGAAATCGGGGTTCTATCTCTTAATATGAAAACGGGATGTTACACTTTAAACTTAAAGGACATAATTGGTTTACCACACTAGATGCCAAATCTTGTTACTCTCAACTAAGATTATATGAAAACACAAAACCACTTACTGCTTTTACATGTCCACCTCAAAAACATTTTTAGTGGAATGTATTACCTTTTGGATTAAAACAAGTACCCATTATTTATCAAAGATTTATGGATAATAATCTTGAAGGATTAGAAGAATTAACCCTTGCTTGTATAGATGATATTACAATCTTTTCTAATACAGATAAAGAGGACCATTTAAAAAAGGTGAAACTAGTTCTTCAAAGATGTCAGGTTAAAGGATTAATCTTAAGTAGAAAGAAAATAAAATTAGCTCAACAAAATATTGAATATTTAGGTATTGAATTCCATAATGGATTCTTAAAATTATAACCAAATATTCTTTCTAAAATACAACAATTTCCTAATATATTAAAAAATAGAACTCATATTCAACAATTTCTAGGCGTACTTAATTATATCTTTGTTCAAGGATTTTTTAAAAATCTTGCTAAAGAAAGAAAAAATTTACAACTCAAATGTAGTACAAAAAGTCAATGAAGTTGGACTACCAAGGACACTAACACAGTACGTACATTAAAATAATTATGTAAGGATTTACCTGTATTGTATAATTATCTTCTGAAGGATACACTTCTAGTATAAATTGATGTCAGTATGGATACATGAGCCGACTACCTTTTGACAAAACCACCCAATCAAAAGAAAAGTTTCTCTAGTAAACCAGAAGCCGAGTGAGCCTTGCCTGAATTAAAAAATCCACCATTAAAGCCCCAATATAAACAAGTTCTGCAAAGACCTCCTCTTGAGCCCAATATGAAGACATTAAGAAAACCAATCAACATGGAAAAAACAGCTCTGTTCCTACCAAAGATTTCAAGGAAGAAATGCGAAAACTCACATTTTAAATGTTTTATGAGTGTTTTCAAGCACTGAACAAGTGAAAGTATGAACAAAAATTATTTCAATACTATCCCCAAAATCGAGGCAGATATGGACCCAATTGAACATTTTGTCAGAATTTCCTACAGGATTTATCTAGGCAGTCAAAAATTATAAGGGTTGATTTGCCAAGGAGCAAGAAATATTCATCAAGGTATTCAGTAGTTATCCCATTTTTAAAGAAATATACAATCTCAAAGATGCCAAAATTAAAGTCGCCAAGGTAGCATTTATCTAAATTGGAATAAGCAACGGGATGTATCCTCCCATTGATGAACCGCCTTGACAAATTACCCACAATTCTAATTGGTTCTAAAACTCTCTAATATACAATCGGATCTTGTACAAGATCTCTCTCTATGAAATTACTAACTAGATTTATTAAGTAGTCAATTAGATTGCCTAACTTTCATTAATTTGATCTAATCATTTTTTCAGGTCCATCCTCTCAGTTTGTTACCGAAATATACAATTACATTAATCAATCACAACACCCAAAACAATAAACACAAAAATAACTAAATCAACATTAACTCAAAGTAAAATCCCGAAGGAGAGTTTAGAACATTTAACATTCTCAATAACCCAAAATCCAATTCCATACAATCCATCTCAACTTTATACATTTAAATGAAAAAGGAAATGAAGAGAAAATGGAACTTAGGTTGACAAATTGGGAAGGTAGCGGCGTTAAGATACCATCTGATTCGGGGAGCAACGAGGTTGGGATCCACTCCTTCTTCCTTTTCTTCTTCTTCTCTCTCTGTCTCTTATTTTTCTCTCCCTTTAGGGTTTCCAAGAGTGGCTGAATGTAAAAGATCCTTCTTTTTATTCTTGCTGTTCTATTTATGTTCTTTTGTATTTAGAGTTGAACTAAGGTTTTTTGGGGGCCCAAAAGGTCCAAAAAATTTCTCAAAACGTGAAGTTTGGAAATGGATACACATTTTCCCAATGTAGGCCACGATTGTGACCCTGTAGGCTACGATAGTGGCCTATGTCAGGCCTTTCTGTTATGATCGTGGCCTGCTATACAATTGGCTCTAATTTGCTCTGAAACTCCTTTATTCTTCAATCTTTACCCTGAAACACTACCAAACACATCAAGATACCTTTAAAACATCATATTTAAGCTCAAAGTATTTTTCTAACCCATAAAACACTTAAAACACAAATAAATCACAAACTAACACAATTCCACCCTAAACACATACTAAACAATTGAATAAATGACTAAACACATATCAAACTGTACCTTAAAATATGATGCATTTCACATCTATCAACATCCCCACACTTAAATGTTTGCTTGTCCATTGTGTGTTTTGTGTTGTTTGTTGTTGTGTTTGGTTGTCCTCAAGCAAACAAAACAACAAACAACAAACATCACAAATCACAAAACACAAAACATATAATGCAACAAATGGGGCAATGACTTCAACTTCACGAAATAATTTAACTCTAAACACAATCATTCAAGTTGTTCCAAATTATTAACGTGCGAAATTCACATCTAAGCACCTTGGACTCAATATACAACTAATCAAAATTTTAGTGTTCAGTCTATTCACCCCTATCACTTGTGCACACACATTAATAATCATTCAGTCAAAATAGAAGTGTAGCTATTCCTTAGTATGTTTTCATGAAAAATCAAGCTACTAATAAGTTTGGTAGGTTTTTATTTGGAAACATTATTTTTGTTGATTTTTCTTTCTAGTCTTTTACGTAGAGGTAAACATTTGTGATGAATGTCGATCCGGTTACTTAACTAAGTCATGTTGTTATTAAGTTGCTTAGTTGGAATGTCATTATAGCCTTTTCACCTGAAGGCACAAATTTGTGATATGTGTCGATCCGGATACTCAACTACATCACATTCTCAACTGCTTACTAGCTCTATTCATAACCCGAAGGTTAACAGAATAATTATTTTAGTTAAAATTATACAACCATTTTTTAAATACAAAATTTTGCCTACCTTATTGCTTTAGCTAATCATTCTCATGAAAATGTACTAATAATGCCACTTATTTGATTGGCCTAAAATTATAAATGAGTATGGGAAATTCCTAGGGTGAATTGACTAACATCGTATCCTAATTAACTAAAATATTTAGCCCTAAGTAACTTAGGTCACTAATTTTACAAGCTAATAATTCTTTGCAACCTAAAAGACTATGTTCAAAGCCAATTTTATCCCGTTAAGTCCTATCTATTGACGCATTCACACAATTCACATCATGCAACCTAAACAAACTATCATACAATATGCAAAATTCACACTCAAGGTAAAATCATACAACCCTACCCACACATGAACAACACATTGTCCTCAATGTGAGAAGGGTACACAAATACACTAGGAGGAAATAAAACCCAATATATGAAAAAAATAAGAAAAATACTAACAAAAATGAAAAGAAAAGGTTAGAACACGAAACAGTTTATGGTGATAGAGGTGGTGATGGCGATAGTGTTGAGACCAAATCTGCTTGACATCGAAAGTGTTTCTCTATCTTATAAGTGATCTAAAAGAGAAAAAGAATTTGCAATTCCAACCATTCCAAATCAGTCAAAACTTATTTTAGAATTCAAAACAAACCTAACTACACAACAATTTAAATCTAACTACTAAATGCTCTAATTTAGGGTCATTTGCTTGACCTTGCATCCTTTGAAGCTAAGCTCAGATGAATTATGAATGGTTTGCTTCCACCCTTCTCGTTCAACATCAATTTTGTAGCTTGTGAGTAAGCTACAAATTGCAACATGATTATAAGGAAAATATTGATGAAGTTGAGAAAACCAATTAATTTCAGTAACGTCCTTTTCACTAACAAACTATCAATAAAATAGGGAATAAACTCCTTGAATCTTCTATTAAGTTTAGCAGTTTGTTAGGTAAAAGTGTGAGCTGCTCTTGTTCTTCCTTAGTCACTCCTTCTTCTTCTTCTTCTTCTTCTTCTTTTGCTTCGCGAATAGAAGCTTTCATAGCTTCTTCAAACTCGATGTCCGCTGTCATTTGTTTTCCATTCTCATGCTTCTTTAAAGATTCGACATCATCAACTCTTCTAAATGGTATTCCCGGTGCGTAAGGCGAAGGAGGAACATAGGGAGGGTCCTCATTCTTTTCTTCATCCTTTTTTTACTTCTCTTGGTCTTCTAGAGAGTGAGTTTCAGCTGGTTTATCTGTTAGTCCTCTTATCTCTTTCCCACTCCTAAGTGTGATATCCTTAACTTGCTCTCTTAGATATACTTTCGTGTTATTCAAAAGACTTCCCATACTTTTTGTAGATAACACATTGGCAAGCTATTCCACTTGAACCTCCAGGTTGAGAATAGAAGAGGCATAAGTCCTTATTACTTGATCAATTTGCTTTTCTAACCTCTTTTGGGTCTCATCCATACTTATGAGCTTATCCATGATCTTCTCTAGTTTGGAATCATAGTCATTGTATTTATCTTGTTGATATTCATATGACCTTTGATTTCTAAACTGAATCTTAGTATTATTAGACCAATAAAAATTTGGTTGGTTATGCCACCCCGACTGGTATTTGCTAGAATAAAGATTGTTTTCTCCCTGATACTTGTGCTCCATTAAAGTTGAATTGCTCCACGTTGTTGTTTTTCCATGAGAAGCAATCAGCTGCAATATGGCTCTTTTGTCCACATAACTCATATTCGTGCTGCATTGCTATGACCGAAGAGAAAGAGGAGGCTTTCAGGCTATTAAATTTCCTGTTTAGGTTGTCAATCTTAGCCTGCAATGTTGTCATTAAATTTGCAGTAACAAACATTCCTCCTGGATCCCAAAAGGTTGACTGCTTTCTACTTCGTTCTGATGTCCAAAGACACCTAGTGTATGCCATAACTTATAACAGGTAGTGTGCTGCTTCCACTGTTTTTCTCATTAATGATCCTCCACCTATTGCGTCTATGGTGCTCTTGTGGGTGGATTAACTCCAGTGTAGAAGGTTTGCAATAGGAATTGATTGGGTAAGTTATGATGAGGACAACTTTTTTGTAACTCCTTATATTGCTCCTATGCTTCATATAAAGACTTCCCATCATTTTGTTGGAAATTGATAATTTCCTTTATTAGTCTTTTTGTCTTGTTTAGAGGGAAATATTTATCTAGAAAAACTTGCACCAACTACTCCTAAGTTGTGAGGTTGGATGGGTGGAGAGAATTTAACCAGGCCTTGGCTCGATTCCTAAGTGTAAAGGGAAAAGGCCTCATCTTAACAACATCCTCTAACATCCTAATATATCACAAGGTGTCGTTAATTTATAAGAAATTAGCTAAATCAGTATTGGGATCCTCATTGGCTAACTTGTAGAATTACACGTTGGTTCATAACATATTTAACAATGATGGTTTGATCTTGAACGTATTCGATTCCACCGGTGGTCATGTAATCCTTTAATGATGGGCATTGAGCTGTGGCCTCATGACGTCCATAAGGGTCCATCACTCTCCATGATGTATTTCCTCCACCATTGTTCTTTCCATCTCTTTTTAGCGTTCAACTCTTGAGATTCCTTATGTTGTCTAGTGATATCCAAGTTGATGTGTCATCTACTTTATGCCTAATTTTTTTATGGTGAAAAATGTTAGACTATAAGAATTAAACTAATCTACACCTCCTCGACAATGGCGCTAAAAAACTTAATCGTGGTTTTTCGATGTGCGTAAGTTTTAATTAACTACCTTGATAATCCACAAGCGCACAGGTCATTCACGTAGTACCTAAGATGTCGATCCCACGAGGAGGGTACTAGCCTAATCCTAAGTCGTCTAAGGATCAAAGAAAATAACAAAAGGAAATAAAAAGTGCACAAGTGAACACAAAAATTAAATACTGGAAATTGATTCACATAGAATTAAACTGAGCAGTCACACAGGTCACAATGGAAATCTGTCAAGATAGTTAATCAAGTTATGAGAGAGGGGATTTTATCTATCACTAATGCTAATCTAGCCATTTATGTGTTTACTGGGTATCGGTGCTAGATGATCGTAGGGTTGATTACTCTCTCTCGAATTATAATCATTAAACCTTAAATTGTAAACCCTAATCGAATTATAAAACTTGCAATCTCTTAATTCAAAAATTACCCATAATTTTAATTAGTTCTAAAGCTCTATAATAAACAATCAGATCTTGCACCGGATCTCTCTCTATAAAATTTCCAACTAGATTGATTAAGTGGTCAATTAGATCGCCTAACTCTCATTAATCTGATCTAATCATTTTTATTCAGCTCACCCTCTTGGTTTGTTACTAAAACATGCAATTACATTAATCAATCACAACACCCAAAACAATAAACACAAAATAACTAAATCAACATTATCTCAAATTAAAATTCTAAGGGAGAGTTCAGAACATTATCAATAACCTGAAATTCAATTCCATACAATCCATATCAACTTTATACATTTAAATGAAAAAGGAAATGAAGATAAAATGGAAATTAGGTTGGACAAATCGGGAAGGCATCGACGTCGAGATACCACCTGATTCAGGGAGCAACGACGTTGAGATCCACTTCTTCTTCCTCCTTCTTCCACTTCTTCTTCTCTCTCTCTCTTCTTTTTCTCTCCCTTTAGGGTTTCCAAGAGTGA
>JANSVA010000006.1:38150504-38161029 GCA_025504915.1 Erythroxylum reticulatum | reverse complement strand
CTTCTTCTTCCTCCTTCTTCCACTTCTTCTTCTCTCTCTCTCTTCTTTTTCTCTCCCTTTAGGGTTTCCAAGAGTGAATGAATGGAAAAGCTCCTTCTTTATGTTCTTGTTGTTCTATTTATGTTCTTTTGCGTTAACTAGGGTCTTTTTGGGGTTCGAAAGGTCCAAAAAATTCCTCGAAACGTGAAGTTTGGAAGTGGCTGCGCATCTGCCTGATGCAAGCCACCATTGTGGCCTATGTCAGGCCTTTCTGTCATGATCGTGGCCTACTATACAATTGGCTCTAATTTGCTCCGAAACTCCTCCGTTCTTCGATCTTTATCCTAAAACACTACCAAATACATCAAGGTATCTCAAAAATATCATATTTAAGCTCAAAGGATTGTTCTAACCCATAAAACACTTAAAACACAAATAAATCACAAATTAACACAATTCTACTCTAAACATATACTAAAAAAGCGAATAAACGACCAAACACATATCAAACTATACCCTAAAATATGATGCACTTCACGCCTATCATCAACCTTTTTGAAATTCAATGTACAAAAAGTGACCTTTAACTTTTGAGAAGGTGAAAAATAAGGGTATATAAATATGTAGATCTAGAGGATGTTGAATGTAATATGAGAAGCCTCAACAATAAGTATAACAAAAAATTAGAAGATGGTTGTGTCTTTAATTAATAAAAATAAAAAAGAAGTCTTGAAAGAAAAAACGATCAAAGGAGAAAAATAAATGAAAGATTGAAGATCTCCCCATGTTCAATGCATATCTCAATAGGATTATTAATTATGTACTTAATAATAATATAACTAGCAAACAAAAAATAATTATCACTAATTATGCTAAAAGATATAAGAACATATACTGTCTTTTCTAATAGAGATATTGACTATGACATCAAGGACTGTAAAAACTCACAAAGATAGCCAATGAAATGGTAAAACAAGGTAGGTTGAGCTGTTTCTTAAGAAAAATTGGCAAGTGCAATCGAGGTAGGAAGGAACAAGGAAAGAGCCCTCTATAGAGGTTAAAACCCCCAGAAAGTTGATGAGGAACCACACTCTTGTAAAAACGTGATCTCCTTTATCATTGGATATGATCGTAAGGAGTTAAAATCTCAGTGAAAGAAAATGTCACAAAGGGAGAATTATAACAAATGACTTGATTATACAAACTCTGATAAAAGAATGAAGGTATATAAGATAACCTTATAAGAAAATGGATAATAGGTCTTTAGTTCACCCTCGTAAATATGCCACATTTATAACTCTATCGATAACCAATAATTTGGTCAAAAGAATATTGGTAGATACATGGAGTGGAATTGATATTTTATTATATGATGTTTTCAAATAGACGGACATCGCAATGGGTTAATGTAAATAAATGTTTTAAAATTGTTTAATATTTTTGCTTGAGAAATCTATTAAAACTAAAACTACCATAAGAAAGAATAATAGACACTTATAGAATCTATTAATCCATAACTTAATGGAACAACCGACACCCTTGTAGCTTTTTAGGCTAATGTGCAATTTGAGGACCAAGCTATTGAAATTTTAATATCAAACAGTAAATTTGACGATTGTTGCAAGAGAGGTAGCAAATGCATGAAAGGCAACAAACTCACACCCTATGACCGTAGTTATAAGGATCCTCATCTATATCCATACAATTAGTACCTTGGAATGTGACACATAGGGGCAAAGCCTAATAATTGATATCATGATGATATTCGATGTCTTAGTGGAGTCATTACTATTTAGGTGTAAAATGCAAACCTTAAATATTGATGATAGCACGCACAATCTTGTCGATGACATGCATCAATATATATAATTTATAGATCTGTATGAAAATTTTGATGCTATAAAATACAAGGTCTTCTCTTTTATCCTGATTAGCATTACACGATTGTTGTTCCATGCCTTACTTATAGCCTTAATGGCTACCTTTCGGTAATGTATAGCTACATTTATATCACACTTTATCAGCAATAGGAATATATCCATAAACTTGTCCTACTTTATATCAATAAATTAAAGATTAAAAGAGAGTTAAGGGATCACTTACATCATTTAGTTTTGAGAGAACTCAAATTGCTAGCCTCGATGCAAAGGTGGCAATAATAGGCTCTTCTAATAAATTCATACCTTGCTAACCTTTTTGAAACTCGATGTAGAGAAAGCAACCTCTAATTTTTTAGGTGATGCAAATAATGGCATATAAATATATAGACGTAAAGGATGTTAAACGTAATGTGAGAAGCCTCAGCAATAAGTATAACAAAAGATAGGAAGATGGTTATGTCTTTAATTAATAAAACTAAAAACGAAGTCTTCTAAAAAAATGATCAAAAGAGAAAATTAAAGTAAAGATTGAAGATGATCTCCTCATATTCAATACATATCTCAATATTGTTATTATGTATATCCTTAATAATAATATAAATGGAAAACTAAAAAGAATTGTCACCAATCCTGCTAAAAGAGATAAGCATCTATACCATCTTTTCTAAAAGAGATACTGAATATGACATCAAAGACTGTAAAAATATTATAAGGATAGTCAATGAAATGGTAAAACAAGGTAGGTTGAGTCATTTTTTGAGAAAAATTGGTAGGTACAATCGAGGTAGGAAGGAACAAAGAAAGAGCCGTCCATGCAATTTTAGAACTAAGAAACTTAATAAGGAACCACACTCTACTTAAAGGATGATCTATTTAATCATTGGATGTGATCGTAAGGAGTTGAGATCTCAGTGAAAGAAAAAATCACGAGGGGAGAATTGTAACAAATGACTTGATTATACAGACTTTGATAAAATGATGAAGGTATTTAAGATCACCTTATAGGAAAATGGATAATAGGTCCCTCATTCACCCTCACAAAGATGCCATTTTTGTAACTCTGTTGATAACGAAATCCTTGGTAAAAGGAATATTGGTAGATACATGGAGTGTCATGGATATTTTCTTATACAATGCTTTCAAATAGACAGACATCATAATGGATAGACTAAAACTTGTTACCTTACCTCTACTTAGTTTTGAGGATGACTTCATATGCACAAAAAAGGAAGAAACCTTTGTCTATGATAATAAAGACGTGGTCAAGATAGGTAAAAAACATAACAAAAATCTATGCAATAATTAGACCCTTCATATGTAACATTATAATTGATATGTCATCAATAGTTGAAACACGAGTAATCGCACCATTTAACCCACTAAAAATAAAGTTCATAACCCCACTACAAGAAAATGATAAAATATCGACAGAACAAATGTTGTAGCTAATTAGAGACGAAAAATCAATATCCGTCGGTAACACTATCATGAAAATTTCCATTTTGAGAGAGACAAATTTTCCATCAGTAAAAGTGGAGGGAAAATATCCCCGTAAATTTATCAATGGAATATAGTGACAAAAAAGTCATATTCGTCGGTAATTAGGCGAAAACGCTTGCCGCGATAAACTAGTGTCGGGAGTTTACTAACGGAATATAGATCCATCGGTGAATTTCTGACGGTAGAACCACTCCGTCGATAAATTGACGCTGAAGCATCGAGATTTGTCGACTGTAATTATTTCGTCGGTGAATTTCTGACGGTTTAGCCACTCCATCGTTATCTTCATATTAATAGTTTTAAAAAATGAAACGACGTCGTTTGGTTTAATACCATACGATGTCATTTTCGGTCGGGGATAAACCTATCCAAGCCTTCCCCCCTCATTTTCTCGTCTATGTTTTAGAACCATCTTCTCCTCCCTCGCCATCGCTTATTGCTGTCCTTTTCAGCTTTCTTGTTGCGAGGGTGGGATCAAGTAAATTGGAGTTATTCACATTCCTGTATTTTTTATTTTTGCTCTCAATTTTGTGAATACCCATTTTGTGGTTGCTAGGTGTACGATGCCATATTGATGAGAACAATTTGGACTTGAAATCAAGTACGCACATTTTTAAGTTTAATATGGGTTCGTTTCTTATGGTATTTGAAGGATTAATGTTTGTGGGTTTATTTTTTGGTTAACTTTTTGCTTAAATATAATCATGCAATTTTGGTGCTTTCTACATTTTGTTTTCCTCTCTCTCTCTTACTATGTAATAACACTTTTGCTGAATTCTATTCGAAGCATGATTGTGTATGGTCTATTTGTGATGTATAGTATACCCTATATACTCTACTCTTATTGACTAAAAGTTTATTGTGTCTCCACATATTCTATACCCTGGTCTGTCTTCAAATTAACTTTCCTTGACTCACATTTCGTTCTAATCTAATGTAAACTCCACTTTCCATCTTATAAAGACATGATTGTGGATAATGGATGATTGCTGGAGTGGAATCGGTTTTCATCTCAATTCTTAGTTATTGAAGTGGAATCAGTTTTAACTTTTTCTCAATTTCATGCTTGCACTGGTGGTGTGAATGTTTTAGGCTTTATCTTTGAAGCTTTGTCAGCCTCTTTAGTCTACAGTTTGTTCTTCTTTTAAGTCGTCTTTCTACCTTCATGACCATATACATTGCATCCTCTAACTCCATATAATAATATAGATCGAAAACATTAGTATTTAAAATTAACTTGGATCTTTTTGATTGATCTCCTCTTACTTCCAAATTATGCTCCCATCTTGATATAATAGTGACAATATCTTGATTTAGTTTGGTTTGAAAACTACTTCCTCAAATCCTACTAGACTAATCAAACATTTATTAAATATAAATAAAGAGATTATGATCTCGTGAATGCGTAAGTTATGGATTTTAATTAGAGAGTGATCAAAAGAAATATTGTTTCCAAAATAAGCATCATTAAAAGGAAATTCAATCATCCATTAGGTATTGATTAATGCTCTGTATAGTTTCATTCTAATTATCCATTTGCCACTTTGCTTGTTAGACCATATATAGTGATTTGAATTACAATTAAGGTTAATGCGCTTTATTTGTGACAAATAATCTTTGAACTTAAAACTTAAGTGCATGTAGTATGCATCCCATTCCTCAAAATATTGCGAGTATATAATATTATGGAAATCACTTAGGATCATCAAAGAGGAAATCACATAAGAGTTAATTTCTATTAGGTATTTCCAAAGTGTGGTTCTTTAAAAGGCATGATTTACTATATATACAAATGTGAAGTTGATAGTGGTTGGACAATGAGTGAAGTTTAAGGATATGTGTATAAGTTGGTTAATAGATGTGGTTTGAAGAATTCTAATTTTGTTAGGGTTATAAACTATTGTCCTTAACCCACAAACATGGTTTTGATGGTGCTTTAATGTTAATCTCCAATTCTTCCTAAAAGACCATAATCCTTTATTGTAAGGATTAGCTTTTTTGTTTTCCAAAGAGACCTACAAGCTTTTTGCTACTAATAAAATCTTATATTAGCTGTTGAATTTTAGAGTAGTTAAGCCCTCTCACATTCCATATGATCAATGACATTAAGAGCTTGAAATGGTGGCTCTAGAAGCCTTTTTTTATTTTAGATCTTTTTTTAGTCCTTAAGTTTTGGTTCAAAGTTGTATTTTAATAGGAAGGATTGAGCAAGTAATGTCCTATCTAATAATTTGTAGGCACTATCATCATTTGATATTGGAAGATGTCATTCTCAATAAAGTGGATATTGCCACGCAAGCCAAATAATTCTTATGATTTTGATCATCTGTTATTCCACTGCCGTATGCACATGTTCTTCCACATTATGTTAGCATTTGTGGCACGTTAATATAGAAGAAAGTAATATAAAGCTATTCTTTTTAATTTCAAAAAAGAAAAAAGATAAACTATGTGAGTTCTAATATTATGTAGCAGCCACTCTCTTGCACCGAAAGTAATTAATTGCTTAAGAGTCAACTAGGCATATGAAAACAATATTTTTCTTTAGAATGATATAGCAATTCTTTTAGTTAGTTTCAACAAATAAGTAATTAGAAAAGTCATGTATTTTAATATTATATTTATGGAACATCTAACTGGTCAAATCTCAAAATTGTTTGTACATTGATCCATCGAGCTGTTTTTCTATTTTGTTTGTAGTTATTTTCCAATAAGGGATGGATTTACAGTATAATTAGATTAAATACCATAATATTTATTGGACATATGACAATCAAAGGTAAATGTTCTCATTTATGAAATTCTATATAAGAGTTTTTTTTTGTTTGATGGGAATCCATAAAACGTTATTGAAGCTTAGATTATACTTTTTTTTTCTTGTTTTGTTGGCCTTGCTTGATTATGCTTCATATTGAAATTTTCAGGTTCCTCTATGGCCACAAATTTTCATTTCTTATGTTGTTTATTTAGTAATAAGTATGTTATGGATGTATATATTATTGCCTCCAGATTGTTAAGATGTTATTTAAAGGAATTGAGTGGAAAATATGTAAAACTAATATTTTCAAGTTTATCCAGTTGATTTAAGATCTCTTTCAAGTACTTAATGTTCCTACCTAAGATCTTATTTATTATTTCTAGGTTGTAGGAACTCATTTGTTGGAAATATTTCTATTTTCAAGGAGATTGAAGAGAAGCTTCAGTAGGTATACAATTTTGACATTCATTTCCTTTGCTAATTGACAATGTCAATAATGATTTTCGACACATTTTAATTGAATTTGTATATGTTTATATATTTTGCAGCATATTCATTTTGCAACTTTTTACTTCATTGAAAAGAGAATTTATCATCATTTTTATGTTTTAAAAGGCAAATGAAACTTGTTTGTGGTATGAACTTCGGTTTATCAATGAATTAATATAGGATGAGTTTGACTTATAGTTCCAAATATCTGAATTTTGTCAATGGGTTATTTTATTGATGCTCTCTGAATTGATTAAGTTCTCTTTACTTTTCATGCGCGAATCTTTACACACATCTTTCTTAATATAATAATAATTTTCTTCTAAACATATTAGATAATTTTATATGTTACAATAGTTTATTAATCAAATTGTTCATATTTTTATCTTTACTTATTATATTTATTACTAGTATATAATTAATTTAGGTTAAATATCAAACTTCTAACATTAATTTTAAATTTCAATAATAATATCGAAACCATTCAATTACAAATTCTAACTTTATAAAATTAAGTAATTCATTTTATGTTCCCATACCAAATCAAGCAGTTGTTGCTTTTCCCTTTCATGTCCTTAAGTGCGTCTTTGAAATGTCTTCTAACATATATGATTACAAATAGAAAAATATCTTCAGTTAATAAATATTTTTGATCTTAACCCATAACCCCTGATATAGCTCCCGTGAGGCTTATCGGTGAAAAATACCACGAGCCTAGAAGTCACAACGAGAACTTGTTTTCTTAATTCACAGGTGTAAATTTTAGGGATTAATTCAATTGGTTAATACTTAGGGGATGTTATGTAAAGTTTAGATGTTTTGTAAACTTTGAGGAATATGAAGGATACTAACTACGAAATCACTGTTTGAAATTAACAGTTTTGCAAAAATGAGTAATGTTGATAGATCTTGGATGTATAGACGATCAACAACTGATGGTTTCATTAATCCTGAATTTGTTAAGGGAGTTGAAGCTTTTATTCATCATGCATGTTCTCAACCTGCACATATGGATGGCCCAAAGATTAGATGTCCATATAAAAAGTGCAAACACATTTGTTTCCTTCATATTGATGAAATGAATGGGCATTTGTTGAAAAAAAAAGGTTTGTCCCTAATTATTTTGAGTGGACACGACATAGGGAATCATTGATTTGTAGCACCTTAAAGGGTAATGAAGTACAATCATCAGTGAACTTAAATGAGTTTGAAGGGAGGAATGGATTTAAAACAAATAATGTGGATGCAAATAAAAATTCTTACATGTAAATGGTTTATGATGCAATCAGTTATACCTTTCAAGAAAATATAGAAAATATTGAAAAAGAACCAAACTTATATACAAAACAGTTGTTTGACTTATTACACTAAGCTGACCAAGAATTATGGCCTAATTGAGAGACAATGACTCAATTGTCCTCAATTGCTCAAATATTAAACATAAAGTCTGAAGGGCATATTTCTGATCATAGTTTTGATAAAATTCTTAGATGGTATAATGAATCATTGCTTCCTAATCATACAATAGTTGATAGTTTTTACAATATGAAGAAACTTATTATGGGTCTTGGTTTGCCTATTGAAAAGAATAATTATTGTAAATTGGGATGTATGTTATATTGGGGAGATGATGTGGAATTACAAGAGTACAAATTTTGTGGACAATCTAGGTTCAAGTCTAGAAAGCATTCTATGAAATAGAAATTAGTACTTTAGAAGCAGATGTATTATTTCCTACTAACTCTGAGACTTCAAAGACTATATGCTTTTGGCCATTAGTAATTTTTCGGCATATGCCATGTTGTCTGGATGGAGCATAAGAGGAAAATTGGCTTCCTTATTGTGACAATGATTCTGATGCGTTTTATCTTCCAAATGAGGGAAAAACATGTTGGTTTGACAATCACAAGAAATTTCTTCCTCCAGATCATCCATTTAGGCCCAATAAACAAAAGTTTATTAAGAATAGGATGGTAAAAAAACCTCTTCCCCCTCACAAAGCTGGTGAAGAGATATTGCAGGAGATTGAGGAATTAGGCTTGCTGACAGTTACAGAATTTGAAGCTGATGAAGTTAATACAAGCATTAGTAAAAACTTTGATTAGAGAAAACGAAGCATCTTCTGGGATTTGCCATATTGAAAAACTAATTTGATACGTCATAATCTAGATGTGATGCATATTGAAAAAAATATTTTTGACAATTTGCTCAATACCATAATGAACATTAAAGGGAGGATAAAAGGCAATGCAAAATCATGAGCTAATTTGTAACTTTTTTATAGAAGGAATGAGTTACATAAAGATCTTTGTACTGATAAATATCCGAAAGCATGTTACGCTTTGGATAAAAAATAAAAGGAAATATTGTGTGAATGGTTGAAAAGTTTAAAGTTTCCCGATACTTATGTTTCAAACCTGGCAAGTGTGTGGACATGAGAAAGTACAAATTTTTTGGGATGAAAAGTTATGATTTTCATGTGTTTATGCAAAGGCTAATTCCAATTGCATTTCGGTTGTTGCTACCAAATAAGGTTTAGGAAGTAATAACAAAATTAAGTTTGTTTTTCAAAAGTTTAATATCATTTGAAATAAAGTTAGCTAAAATGGAATAACTAGAAAGGGAAGTTCCAATAATTTTGTGCAGGTTAGAAGGGATTTTTCCTCCAAGCTTCTTTGATTATATGGAGCATCTACCTGTGCATTTAACATATAGGACAAAACTAGCCGGTTCAGTTCAATATCAATGGATGTATCAATTTGAGAGGTAATTCAACAAAAATGATTGTAATTGAAGTAATAATATGTTTTAACAACTAAATTGTAATAACCCTATTTTCTAATATAGGTATTTACATCACTTGAAGAAAAATGTCAAAATAAGGTTTGATATGTAATCCTTATTTAGTATAGGAAGCTAGTACATTTTGTTCACATTATTTCTAGTTGCATGTTCACACAAGAGAAAGAAAAGTTCCTCGTAATGACGATGGGGGAGGAATGAGTGATGTTAATGATAACTTATCCATTTTCACATATCCTAGACGAATATATGGACGTTCAACAAGAAGACTGTTAATAGAGAAAGAAATTGAGGTTGTCCATGGTTACATTTTATTGAACTATCAAGAGGTTCAACCTTTTATGCAGTAAGTTGAAATTGATTATTTGGGTTTTGAAATTTAGTGTTATTCATAACTTAAATACATAATAATGTTTTTAAATTATACAAGGAATTGTTATGTGAGCTAATGTCCGACAAAACATAGGATGGTATCAACAAAGAAGTTGGAAGACACTTTCCTCGATGGTTCAAGAAATATGTAAGACACTTTCTGTTGGTAATATCCATTGCTAAACGATATTTTTCTTGTAGGGCCCTAAATGGAGAATGCAAGATACAGAAGGATCAAAAAATGTCAAAATAGTGTTATTCTATAACCACAAAAGAAAGGAATGCCACATTCACAACAAAAATTGAAGAATTAGATGTTATAGATCTGATAAAAGAAATCGAGGGGAGCTAGAAAAAGATATTAAGTAGGCTATAATAAAAAGACCGGAAGATTCCAAGACTTTTAAAATTGAAGCAAGGATGGAAGAAAGTGCTAAAGAAAACTTGAAGAATTTATTATTCCAACACTTGGATGTTTCTTAGTGGAATCTAACTAACATGCTAGAGGCTAGTAGGAAAATTATCTCTCATAAGCTCAATATTGACTATCTTTTTAGGATAATTATAAAAAAAAAACAAAATGAACTTCATAATAGAAAGACAATAAAACATGAAAGATGATGTGATCAAACTTTTAGACTCGAGCTTCATTGAAGAACTCAACAACTTTGCCAAAGATAGATTAACTGGTGGATGCCACTTTAGGCCACTAAACCTTAAGTTTCATGAATGCTTAAGATCAAAA
>JANSVA010000006.1:38128392-38141937 GCA_025504915.1 Erythroxylum reticulatum | reverse complement strand
TCAGTTTTCTTAGAAACAGCTTTTGCGGTGAAAAAAAGTGCTTATTCACTCTCCAAAAGCTGAACCAAACAGGCACTTAGTATAATAAGGTGGATCGTATTACCACCTTCAAGTACAGAATGCAAATTATTACTTTGAAATTTTGAGGATTAAATCAAAAAATATTAAACCACTTACCTATTTAAACTTATAAAAAATAAAACTTTAGTTTTGATATTTTAGTGTTCTTATATTTCATAAACTTAATCTTAAACAAGATTTAGAGTGAGTTTAATGATTCAATAAATTTCTTTTAATTTTGATGACAATAGAAAGAGATTAAGCATTAACACAGGATGAATGGTGAAAACTGTTAGTTTATGTCTTACAATCAACCGGTTAGTTTTAGTTTAGTGACAAAATAATTTAAATGTATTCTTTATCTTGTATATAATTGGTTGTATATGATAAATTCTATAGAATAATTATACATTACAAAAGAAATTATGATAAGATTATAATTATGAGATTTATTTTGCACTTATATATTATCCCTATATTGTTCCTAGTAATTATTCTATTAAGACTGAACATTAATAGAATGTAAAAAAATTAGCATACGTTATATTTTTCCTTATGAAGGAAGAATTATTTCTTTATTTTGTGAATAGTATAAGTAATATATAGGACAATGTAGCCTAATCATGTCCTTCAATAAAAAGAATCTAGTTATTCTCTAAGTAATTAAATGTCATTAATTCATATACTAATTAATTGAATGTTAACTAATTATCTAAAGAGAATCAGTCAATTATCTCTACAGATAATTAGTCGATTATTTTTATAATATCAAAGATAATTAGCTGATTATTTCTATAATTTTAACACTCTCTATCAAGTTGATGCATAGATATTGATCATGATCAACTTACTTAAACAGAATTCAATATTTTGTCTTAGTAGCCCATTGGTGAAGATATCAATAACTTGTGTTGAAAGTACAAATGGTATGCAAATGAGCCCAATTTCAAGTTTTTCTTTTGTAAAATGTTTCTCAATCTCCATATGCTTTGTTCAATCATGATGAACTATATTGTTGGCAATATTGATAGCTACTTTGTTATCACAATACAACTTCATTGGATACTCTATTGGTTTCTTATACAATCTCGAATATTTTCTAGTACTTATTTTGTTTGTGTTGTCATCCCTAAATAACTAAGTTAAATCTCACATCTTTAAGATGTGTTCTCCTAGGCTACTCTCATCTGTAAAACAGGTATTAATGTTAATTTCTTAATCTTAACAAGTATATTATGTCAACTAATGTTACTTTTTTGGAACATATTACTTTCTTACTTACTTCTTCGATTTTTGAAAAGGAGGATGATGATTTGTTGGCTTACAATATCACAATTAGGCCATTGATGTTACTTCTACACCACCACCAATACCATGTATTCACTTAGTCTATTACAGATTAGATTACCCTTATACAAGTTCGATACATATTTCTTCTTTAACATCAAGTCCAATAATTGATGATCCTGATCTCCGTATTGCTCTTTGCAAAAGTAAACGTCAAAGTACTTATCTTATTTCATCTTTTCTTTCTTATGCTCACTAGTCTTCCTCTTGTTATTCTTCTGTTGTCTCCCTTGAATTTGTGGGTCATTCAAAAATTGTTCATAAAGTTTTACTCATCCTGGTTGTCATGATACTATGATAGAGGAGATGAATGTTTAAGATGCTAGTAGTACATGAGATTTAATGAACTTCCTTATAGGAAAGAAAACAATTGAATACAATTAAGTGTTTATAGTCAAAGTCAATATGATGGATTAGTGACTTGACTTAAAGTACAAATTGTGAAAAAGGCTATGCTCAAAATTATGGTGTGAATTATTATGACACTTTCTCTTATTTAACTAAATTAACCTATATTCACCTATTCATTTCTTTGTCAACTATTCATAATTGGCCCTTAAATAAGTTAGACATATAAAAATGTCTTTTTACATAGTGACATTAATAAAGAAGTGTATATGGAGCAACCATCTAATATTGTTGCTCAGGGGGAGTTTATAAAGGTTTTCCATCTTCAAAAAACCTATATGGTTCAAAATAGAGTCCTCATGTTTGGTTTAAAAAATTTATTCATGAAATGGAAAGGTTTAGCAAGAATAAGAATAAGTTTAACCACTCAGCTTTCTATGAACATTCTAAATCTGGAGCCATTCTCCTGATTGTGTATAAGGATGATATTATCATTATTGGAAGTGATACTACGGGCATTTCATCCCTAAAGTCCTTTCTCCAAAATTTCATATAAAAGATTTAGGAATTTTAAAATATTTTTTGAGAATAGAGATGACAAGAATTAAGACAAAAAAATCAAGGGCTAAACTATGTTATGATGCATCCTAGTTTACAACTTACCAAAGATGAAAACTTATTTGAAGATTATGAGAAATATAGAAGATTGATTATAAAATTGAACTGCCTTATAATAATTCATCTAGATATGGCATAATTTGTCAGTATTATAAGTTAATTCTTTTCTTCCCCAACCTTTCATAATTGGGTTGTTCTATAATAGATCCTATGTTACTTAAAAGGAGTTTTGGACAAGGGATATTGTATGAAATTCGTGAACATACACATATCAAGTGTTTCTCAGATCATATTATGCAAGTTACAAGATTGATCGAAAATCAACTATTGGCTACTATGTCTCTATTTGGAGGAAATTTAGTCGCAAAGAAAGGTAAGAAGCAAAATGTTGTGTGCAAGTCAAGTGTAGAATCTGATTATAGAGCTACGAAACAATCATTTTGTGAGAAGATATAAATATATAAGCTCTTAAGTGAAATTGATCTTAAAGACTCAATACCAAAAAAATTCTAGTGTAATAACTAAACTGCTTTGCGTATTGCTTCTACTTTTATGTTTCATAAATTAACACAGATTGACTGTCATTTTGTTTGTGAAGAAGTGTAGCAAAATTTGATCTTTACAAAAAATATGAAAATTAAAGAACTTGGAGATATTTCTACAAAGGCTTTAAATTGAACTTATATCAATTATATTTGTAATAAGTTGGTCATAATTACTATCTACATTTTAGATTTAGGGGGAATGCTATAATCGTATATTACAGATTATATGCAATTTGTATAGCTATAGATTGTGTATAGCTTAATTATAAGGATCCCATTTATGTACTTATATAATTACTAGTTGAGTAAATAGTATAGTTATGTATCTTGGACATCAATTAAAAGATATTTATACTCCTTTTTTCATAAGTGGCATAGACCATCATCAATTTTAAAGGGGAGCAAATTGTTTTTGTGATGACTCAAAACTTCTACCTTTAGTTTATACAATTATTTTCATATGATTTTAATAGGTACTATTATTCACAAAATCTTCTTAAAAGGCCACAGGTGGTAAGGCATACATATTCAAAGAAAGGCTTGGGGTTAGTTTTGACAAAGAAGATGAAATGGATTATCTTATGGTTGGAGCAAACTTTTTACTTAAGGTGATATCTTTAGTTATGAATGTAAATATATAGAATAGTATCTAAATTACACTTAACTCCCACTTAGCTCTCAGTTGTAACTACAACTCTATTAGTTGTTAAAGTAGTTATTAGTTGTAGGTAGTTAGTTTGTTAGTAGATTACTATCAGTTAATTCTTCTTCATTGTAATTTGTGTATATAAGAGATATTAACATCTAACAAATACAACAACTTTTCATTTTTGCTTCATCTAGATAAATATGTTCATGGTATCAGAGCCATACAATCACTGGTTGTTAATAAAATACACATTCTGCTACAACAAGTCAATGCTAATCATGGCAAAAAATGATCATAGTAATAAAGCAAGACATCAGTATAAAAGCCAAATCATTGAAGATCCTTTACAACTTCAATCATCAAATCATCCTAGTATGATTCTTGTTTCTTCTCCTCTTAATGGATATAACAGCATATCATGGTCAAGATCTATAATAATTGCCTTAGGAGCTAAGGTAAAATTGGGATTCATTAATTGAAAATGCACCATGCCGACTAAGACGATGCTTGAGTATGAACATTAGGTTCGGGTAAATTACATGGTAACATCATAGATATTGAACTCCATCTCTAAAGAGTAAGTTAATACCTATTTATACAAGAAATGCTAAAAGAACTATGTGATGAATTATATGAGAGATTTGGAGAAAGCAATGGGCCTATGATATATCAAATTCATAGGGAGATAAATATGATTTGTCAAGGAAACATGAACGTTGCTAGATATTAGACAAGGTTAAAGAAATTGTAGGATGAGTTGAGTTGTTTGTTGCCGATTCCATAATGTACATATGGTTCATCAAAGACCACTGTTGATGTAAATCAGATGACTAGATTGATTTAGTTCTTGATGGTTCTAAATGATTCTGTTGATCATATTAAAAATTAAATTCTTCTAATGAATAGATGATATTCAGGGTTGAGAAGCAAAGGGAAACACATGCCATGGAGGATATCTCTGAGCATAATGCTCTATTAGCTAGAGGACACAATTTCAAGAAGGAAAGTGGAAAAGAATACAACAAAGAAAGCAATCAATGGTGTGATAATAAAAGAGAAGCGAAGAAAGATAGATTCTACGATTACTATAACATAGAGGAACATTTGAAAGAAACCTGCTTCAAATTACACGGATATCCAGAGTAGTATAAGGGCAATAAGGAACGAAAAGGAAACAAAATACTATCCAAAGGACATCTGGATGGGCTGCAGAAATCACCAATGTTATCCAGTAAGAGGTTATGAAATAATGAAGGGAAAGAATATTGGTGAGGATAGTCAACAAATCAATTTTACTCATTTAGTAGACTTTATAAGTTCTATAATTAATTGTTCTTTCAGTTCAATTGATTTTATTGAACCTGGTTCATAGATAATTGATATAGAAGCCCCAACTATATGACATCAGACTTTAACCTCTTTGATCAGTCTAGAGCCCCAAAAGAATATGCACCAATTTTCTTGCCTAATGGATAAGTCACTGGTTCATCATATAGGTGATATAACCACAAATTCCTCCCTTACACTTACCACTGCTCTTCATATATCAAGCTTTAAATTCAATTTACTTTCAGTTTACAAACTTACTAACTTGTTTGGCATTAAGATCAAGTTTTACCCCTTTTTTTGCATCTTTCAGGACCTACTAACTGAGAAGATTTTAATAGTAGGACAAGTTGAGGGAAGTCTTTACATTCTGGAAAAGTCAAGTTTTTTATAAGATACAATTGATTCTTTTGTTCAGAATACAAAGGTAGTATTTTCTTATAAACCCCAACAAATAACATGTACTTTTACTAAACATAGAAATGAAAGATTTAGAACAGAATTACAACTTTAGCATATCAAATTGGGTCATGCACCTTACACTGTCATAAAGCATATTGTTGTTATTACTTCTGATGATTTAATGCATTTATCTCCATGTGATGTTTTTCTTTTATCTAAACAATAAAGATTACCATTATTTAAAAGCCAAACCTCTTCATATCACATCTTTGATCTCATTCACATTGATATATAGGGACCATATGAAACCTCATCTATCTCTGGAGCTCATTATGTCTTAACTGTTGTTGATGACTATAGTAAGGCTACATTGATGTTTTTACTCAACCATAAAACACAAATAATCAAAAATCTTGCAAACTTTCTTATCCTTATGAAAAGTAGTTCTAAACTAATGTCAAAACCGTAAGGAATGATAATATAAATGCGTTTATCAACTCATAATGTTCAAGTATCTTCCAAAAGAAAGGAATCGTAAACCAAAGATCATGTCCATACTCCCTCAACAGAATAGAGGAGTTGAAAGAAAGCACAAGCACCTATTACAGATTGCTAGATCTTTTGTGTTTAAAAGTAAGATGCCAAAGAAATATTAGGGGGATTCAATTCTGGTGGCCACTTACATTTTTAACAAATTTCCAACCCCTCTTTTATCATGGAAAACTCCATATAAGATGCTCTATGATAAGCCACCAAGTTATATCAATCTCCAGAATTTTGGGTGTCTTTGCTATACCACAAATACATTACCCCATAAGGATAAATTTGATGATAGAGCCTTAAAGTGTGTTTTTATTAGATATGTAATTGGTCAAAAAGCTTTCAAGTTGTATGATCTTAATACCTAAAAGGTGTCTCTTTGAAGAGATGTCATATTTCATGAATCTGTGTATCCCAATGCCCAAACCAATAACAATATCACACCACATAATAATACAACTCCACTTCCATTAATTCCTCACAGTGAATCTTTTTCAACACTTCTTAATGACTTCTATTACCCTTCAACGATATGACCTATAAATGATACAGAGGTTACCATACAACCAGATGAAGAACCAAAGAACAAGAATCAAGTATCGGTCTACAAAACTAAAAATTTATGTCTCAAACGTAAATACTTCTTCGTGCAACTTCTCTTCTACTGCTACAAATAGTCAGCTAATTTAGGTACATCATATAGTTCTCCATCTTTTCCTTTTGTTCAACCATATTGTTTTACCCCATCATACTTACTGAATGAAAATTGGGTTAAATACATGCAATAGTAGTTAAACGCATTGGAGGACAATCATGACCCTGTTTGGCAATCAACGAATTGCATTAGCTATTAGCTAATTCTATCAATAGATTGCTAATAGCGAATTATAACAACTGATTTGACCGGCGAATAACATCAGCTATTTGTTAAAAATGTTTAGTAGAATTAACTATTCAGTATTAGCTGTTTATATGTAAAATGACTTATGGGGACATAACTATAAAAAAATTATAAGAACATAAGTATTATATCTTAGTATTTCTTTGAATATTCTCATAATAATTTAGATTTTATATATTTAATTTTACAAAATAAATATATAAATAATATTTATCATTGATATATTTTTATTAATTAGTTAATTTAAAACTATTTGATCTTTTAGTTTTAAATGAGTAATAAAATTAACTTGTGAATATTATTAAAATTTTATATAAAATTTTATTGTAATATTTTTATTGAAAATATTTTTAAAAAATTTCTATTAAATTATTATTTGTTTATATATAACTGCAATGGCTATTGACAGTGGCTTGAACATTGCAACATAAAGAGGACCTTTGACGTACACACACCAAATAACTTAAATTCTATAATATAACGTGACAATTGATGGCAATTTACTTAGCAAAGAGTGGGCACAATTGTCATTAACACACAATGTTAATAAGGTGAAGACCAAAACACTAGTCTTAATAGCTTTTTAAAAATTAGCTAATTATTAAACATCTCTATTAGTTGTTTGACTATTTCAAACAACTAAAATCTTTGAATTAGCTAAAAAATGGTTGCTAAGCCATTTGTCAAATGGGACCCATATATAACAGCTAACCTCCATACCTCCATAAGAGAAAGTTATTGGTTCTAAATGGGATTATAAGGTAAAATTTAGATATGATGGAACTATGGACAGGTATAAGGTGAGATTAGGTACTAAAAGGTATAGGCAGTATGAAGGCCTTGATTATTTTGATAGTTTTTCTCTTGTTGCTAAACTAGTAACTGTGATTCGACTATATGCCTTTCCACTTGCAATTCTATCATAGGTTACTACATTTTTCTTGGCTCATCTTTTATCTCATAGAACACCAAGAAGCAAACTACTTTATCAAGGTTCTCTATAGAAGCAGAGTACAAATGTGTGGCTCTAACAATTTGCAAACTATAGCGGCTCACTTATTTGCTGGAGGATTTTATTATTTCACTTCAGTTGCCAATTACTTTGCTTTATGTCGATCAAGTAATATTACATATAGTTGCTAATCCCCTGCTCCAGGAAAGAACAAAACACCTTGATGTCTGTCATTTGGTTTGAGAAAAGCTCAAGCAAGGTTTCATTCAAACTATACATGTTCTGTCTACACTGCAACTAGTAGATTCGTTTACTAAACCTCTTATAGTTCCTGTATTCTATAATTTGCTTTCCAAGTTAGGTTTGGTTGATTTTCACTAACCTCTAACTTAAGGGGGCATGTAAATATATATAATAATATTTAAGTTATTACTTAACTCTCTCTTAGTTCTCAGCTGTAACTACTATTTTGTTAATTGTTAAAGTAGTTAGAGGTAGTTAGTTTATTAGAAAATTACTAATAGTTAATTCTTCTTTATGTAGTTTGTATATAAAAGAGATATTAAAATCAATAATAGATACATCAAATTTTCACTTTTTTCTTCTTCTAGCTAAATCTATTTAGTGAATGTTAATTTCATATGTACAGGCTCAATTCATCCATGTTTCATGAATGGAATTACTATTTAATTCATATTTTAGGCCAATTATTTTACTGATGGGCTCTTAAGTTAGAGGTTGCTTCCCCATGGTTCTCTTATATGTGTATATGCTTGTTGGCGAAAATTTTATATTTGAGGGTTTAAATACATGCATAAACACAATGAGTGATTATTGGTTTCACTCTAAAATTGAAGAAATTTATGGCATACTATGATGGAGGCCAATCAAAAGTTTAAGGGAAGAAATAGGGAAAAAATGTCAGATTTTTTACTAGAGAGAAGAGGATGAGCAAAGAGGAAGAAAGGAAAGAGAAAAGTTGAGAGGAAAATGATTCAATATCATTTATCCAATAGTAAAATATGATTTTACATTGAACCTAACCCCACTATTTTTATAATTAGAGACTAATTACTACAACAACTAAGGGAATGTAAGTGGAAAAGAAGATAAATAAGAAACCTAATGGAGAAACATTACCTATGTACCTAAATATAATAATTCAACTAGGAATATTAAGTATGGGAAACAATCACTAATTAAAGTTAAACATAAGCTTTGCCAAATCTTTTATTATTATTTTTGGTCTTGCATCATACTCTCGGTTTGCATACCTTATTTATGGGAATTCAACATAATACTATTGAAGATTTGTTAGCTTAGATTTATTACTAGAAAATGATTGATACTTTCTTGCTTTCTATAATTGGAAAGATATCTGTTGTTTTCTTTATAGTTAATTTATATATGTTTTATTCCCAACACTTAATTTTGAACTGTTGATTGCTCTATGCATTTGTTTATATTGATTTGTACTTATGAATTATGTGCTAGAAATGCAACTATCCAATCCATTAATTTTGCTACCTTTCTCTCTATAACCTGGCAAGCTACTAGTCATGAAGCTTTCACATATGTGGAACGTCATAAAGATTTCCTTCAAATTTAATAAATTGATTTGTTCCCTTTCCTTCTCGTGAACATAGGATGGTTTGTATGGCAGGGACAGGCTTGCTTAATTGCATATAGTGATAAGAGAAATCAAAGACATTAACAGCCTACCTAAAATTTGAGACCATAAAGATTTCCTTCAAATTTACTAAAATGATTTGTTCCCTTACCTTCTCGTGAACATAGGATCTGGTATTAGTATGATATATATATATATTCTTTTTTAGTTATCAGTTCTTTAAGCTCCTAAGTAACACACACTTTTGCAATATTATTAATTTTATTTAGGTCGATGGAGATGGGAAACTTCAGAACGGTTAGTGGGACAAATGTTGGTGGTGGTACCTACTGGGGGTTAGGAAGACTATTAACTAAGTGCAAGAGGTAATTATAACATCTAATAAATTCTTATTTTTCAATAAATTAGAAAATTTATTAAGGTTTTTCATGATCTTTACTTTCAATTTTGATGAGTTGCTATAGTTGAGTCAAAGGGGAGATAATAGAACCATTGACATGCTTGTTGGCGATATTTATGGTGGTATAGATTACAATAAGGTGTATTATAATTTTTATGCATATCAATCTCTTTTATAACTACTTTCAAGTTCTTTCACTTCAGTAGACATTGGTGCTACTTCACTAATGTGTGTTTATTACAAAACTATTTCTTGATATCTTGTAACAACTTCCCTCCGTTGTATATTGGTATTTCAACATTTACTTTTGCTTATAGTTTTGGTAAGGCTATATCTGAAAGAAGCAACTTGAAGACTACATACCAAAAGATATTTCACTTTTTATTTTGCAAATGATTCATATAATATTGGGCAGGTGAGTTGTATGAAAGATTCTCCCTAAAAAAAGGTTCCTAATTTTGTTTCATCTTCCAAAAGAATGTCTGTAGAGTCTACTTCTTTTACAATTCAATTGCAACTTGGTTGTTCTTTAATGTTTCTTGACATCATTTTATGGAAGAAATTGCCTCAAAAATAATATTTTTTATGTATTATAAATCAAATGTATTCAATGTAGATTTCATACTTAAATACACTTTGATTTAGGTTTGAACAGAGTAGAGGTCATGCATGTACATTGGACATAATTCTCTTTTATAGTGTAATTTTGGTATGTATGATTTATGTGGTGTTAACTTCTCATATTAAACTTAATTGATTGAAATCATGTTGCTTATCCTCATTTCCTACTTGAAGGCATTTTTCATAACCAAGGAAATAATGGTTCTTTAATATCGTAACAGAATTTGAAGTTTTTGATGCTTGCCTAGGTCAAAGCAGATATGCAAGCAATATTTCTTTGATAAAAAGGATTTCTGATGCAAAAGAACTTAAAGTACATAAAAGAAATAAAAGAGGAAAAATTATTCAACTGCAAGCCTTAATTTGATATAATGAAGATGTTAGCTCAAGGACTATGATTAACGATTTTGATGATAACTGTATAATATTTCAAAATTCAAATTAGATTTATTTCCTTGTATAATTAACGATCTTATTCTCAAAAGGAAATAAAATTATAAGAAATACAATTTCATTCTTGCAAGAACCTCTATTATGAACTTACCTTATTAGAAATGGTTTATCCGAAACGATCTGACTAATTATGAAGGACATATATTATCCACATGATTACCGGAACATTTTTGGGCAAAGATGATATCGAAGTTATTCAGATCTAGATGACTAAGAATGCAAGATGAAGCAACAGCTAGTTGAAAAAATTGACTATTTAAGGAAGAGCCAATGCAACTATAAATAAGAACGAAACGATACAAAAGCTTGTGAAGCTATATTGTCAAAACTCATTAAAAGTATATACATTCTTGAAAGTAATATCTTTGTAAAAAAAATTCTCTTGTGCATTAGAAAGTGAAATTCTGTTGAGAGAGATTACTAAAACTTATATAGAGGAAACCTCTTTTTTATTTGGGAGCTTGTAGAGGCTAGTGAAATATTACTAGTGTGGAAGCTTAAAGAACCTTGAAAAATATCAACTTGTGAGCTTGGAGAGGCTCCTTAAACTACAACTTGATTTTATAGTGAAACACTCAAGTTGAATACTTAGGGACTGAACGTAGGCTTGGGTTGTAAGCTGAACTAGCATAAATCAACTGCGTCCTTCTTCTCTTTCTCTCTCTCTTTATCTTTTATATTTCCGCATTATATTGTGTGTGTTCATTTCAAAAAAAGGCTCCTTCGCTTTTATAATAGGTTCCTTCTGTTTTCGACTTTCTGATGGTTCTTTTCATTTTAACAAGGGCCTTCTTTTTATTAGTTCAACAGAACTCATACTTTAGCAGGCTCCTGTCATTTAACATGTTACTATCGTCTGATAGACTCCTATTGTTTTAATTTTTAACAGGCCCCTATCTTTATATGAATTGAAAGTAATTTACGAAAAATTTTTAAGTCACACGCAATTCACCCCCTCTTGTGTGTGTTTGTTTTATCATTTGGTATTAAACCAAGGTTTCATATTTATTATATTTTACAGCACGTAATAGATCATGGCAAACACCTTGAGAAGTTTTGAAGGACAATTCGTCACAAAGTCTCCTTACTTCAATGGAAACAACAACTCATACTAGAAAGAGAGAATGACCATATATATCCAATTTATAGATATTGAAGTATGGCAAGCCACATAAGTAAACATAACAGAGGAACTAACATCAAGCTAGAATTGAAAAAATTTGGAAGTTTGAGAATTTAATTGTCACTTTTTAAAGTTCAGGTTATAATTGCAAAATTGAACAAAGTTTGGGATTTTATGTCGTTAATCCTTAAATTTATGATACTTATGAATATAAATTTGAGTTGGATTTTTCAATAATTTAAAACAACCTTTAAAATTTTTAAATTAAAATTCAAAGTCAAGTTTAATATATCAAGTAATTTTTAAAACTCAAAATCCTTAATTTTTGGGGTTAGCTCATCAAACCAAAAATGTTGAATCAATTTGTACAAATCTCTTAATATGGTAAGTCTCTCTTGTATTTACTAATCCAAAGGTCATAACTTTGACAAAGAAAGGTTGTGTCTCACTTAATAACTTAAAGAATGATTGACTAAGGATAAAAACACATTAAAACTTGCAAGTTTAATTGAAACTTGTTAATCGACTCTAAATTACTAACTTGCCAAATAACTCACTTGAACTGCATAATTTGCAGATTATTTTTTTCAAAAATAAATAATTAGTAGTAACTATAAAGAAACCAATGCAACATTACAATGAGTTCAAGGCTGTATAAACCTCAATTAAGGACAATCAAAAAAATTAAAACAAAGCTATAAGTTCTAACAAATTTAAAAAAATAAATCAAGATCTAACTTATAAGTTCCATCTCTGCTTCATGTTTGCTGAAAGAGTGTGTTGAACATTCTTAGCAACAATAGCCAATTGAATCCAATTAATAATCTTATTTGTAAGTTGGTATTTTTCAACTTCCCTGCGTGTAAAGATTTTGTTATTCCTCTCCTTCCAAATCATATAAATAGTCGAAATGAAAGCCACCTTGAAAATATGCCCATTAGTGATATTCTGCTTCAAATGGTTAATCACTCAATTCAATGTTGTTCCTAATCATACATATAACTGTCATTAGCTACTAGGTGTAGAATCTTGCTTGAAACTGCTTTAGAAAACCTTCGTTGAAAAATTAAGTGATCGCAAGTATAGTTTGCAAATTATTGCATGCACAAAAAAATTAACTAAAGAATAATTAGTAAGTTCAAGATCAATTTTATTTTTATAGGATAAAACTTAAAAGATATCATTTCTCTCTATAGTTTAAGAAACTTTAAAGGAACTCCAATCTTTAAAATTGTTAGAAAAAATATTTATAGTTTCTAATTTTCTAAAAACATTCTCTTAAATTTCGGAAAAGAATAATGACAAAATATACGCGATATGAATATCAAACATAAATATATTATAATTATCTTGAATTATTAATTCAACCTGAGTTTAATTTTATGCTGGGTTTAAGAGTTAAATAAATGATTTTAACATAGATTCAGATGAAAGTATTTTTATTATCACAGATACAGAAAATACTTCAGAAGAAGAAGAAAGTAGTGAATAAATGGAAATTAATACAAATCCAGCTGATAATGAACAAACCATAGATAATCAGATAGAACAAATAGGAGAATATAAACAAGAGATTTTAATAGATAAGAAAAAATTAAAACAGATTCAAAATGAAAAATTTTCATTATCA
>JANSVA010000006.1:38112894-38123386 GCA_025504915.1 Erythroxylum reticulatum | reverse complement strand
CCTCTCCAATCAATTTTTCAAACACAAAAATCACACTTTTCATAAAAAGCACCTTTATGATCCAAAATACCGGGAAACGTCATGAATGCATGTACAATCATTTACATGTGCAAAAGTCACTATTTTCATGTATGTGTATTCATGAACATGTCAAGACAATTTTAAACACTCATAACCCGTTCCAAATGACTACTCTACCCTTCCCATCGGTGATGGGATGTTACACGAAACTCTTTTAGTAAACTTGCAACCGCATCAAGGACTTCCCCCACGTGGTCTTCACTGATCTCCCACATGGCAATAAGATAGGTCTGCATACCTTTCTTCAACCCTTTATTAATGCTCATAGCCGAAACATATCCTACCGAAGTTGTAGCATCCGTCGTTCCACCACCAAACCTACAACTATTCATGTAAAAGAAATCTTGTTCATTCATCAACATCATACCTCCCAAACTCAGATACAGCACTACCTTTGCTGCTTTAAGGAAATCGATCCCCAATATCATCTCGAAATCCTCTAATGGTATGATGATGAAGTTCATCTTGGCATGCCAACTTCCAATGCTGATTGGAACATTGTAAGTAATTCCCGCAACTGTTTGTGCCTTCCTCGTAAGGGTTTTAATTCTCATCGGGGCCTTGGACACCCTTATGCCCAACTTTCGAACCATTTTTTCTACTAGGAAATTGTGGGTTACACCGTATCCACCATTGTGGTCACATCCTTTTCCCCAACCTGTACACCCACATACATTAGTCTATCAAAGGAAACTAATTCACCACTAACCGCATTAAGCAAAGTGATCGGATTTAGCACCACGTCATCCAAAGAATCACCGTCTTCTTCGACAATTAAGGCGTTCAACTTCTCCTTTCTTGAGCACTCTCTGGCAAAGTGTGGACTGCCACACAAGTAACAAACAATCTTACACTTCTTCGAGGATGTCTCCCCGTTCTTCGAGAACCTTCCTAATAACTTCATCCTTGATATGATGATAATGATCCATATTTTAGACCATGGATTGGGCTTAAAAACCCATGATCCAGGCCCAAGACTTTTCAGGAGTTACTTAAAGTTGTTAGAAAGGAACATGTGTTCCTTAAAGATCTAATCCCTAACAGAACTCACCCAATTATTCCTCCTATTTCTGTTTGTACTCTAGCACCATTCTCTTGTATGATGATGAGACCATATAAGGATGAATTTCCGCCTATAGAGAGACACATAGATGATACTAATAGAGGTATCTCCAAAACTTATGATCGTGCTAAGGGAATTACTTCTCAAGGCATTCTTGTCTCAAATTATACCAATCAAGTACTCAACTAACCGACTAATAATGTTGTGTCCCAAAACAAAGTTCTTATCTGAATTGATTCCAAGTTTGATGGGCTTAAATAATAGACTCAGGCCACTTAAAAACTAATAGAAATAGTCTCTTCTCATATCCAAAAACCATATACATCTTTGAAAGATCAAATGGTTCAACTCGTTGTTGATCTCAGATGCTATATTGAAACACATTATTTTGGACCCGATTTCACAAACAAAGAACAAGAACTTCGAAGAGTGAAAGAAGCACTTCATATAATATAGGCAAACATGTAGAAAGAACATTCTACGATTGTTTATGGAGCTTATCCTACAACTTTTCCAATTATCCAACCTACTTATTCATCCCCGACTGATTGTTAAAAAGTGTTTAAAAGGAACAATCCTTTAATTAGGCAGCATGTTCATTCTACCAGCAAACCCAACACCAAGCCTACAAAGCCCAAAATAGAAAAGACTCATGATCCATCAATTCCGTATACTAAACTCATTAATCTATGGACAAAACTCTCGCAAATTAACTTCACCTTCTTTATCACCAAAAACCTAACCTTCTCCATCAATTGGAAAAGATAAAGCTCCTCAATTAGAGTTCATTGCAACTCTTGCACTAGTATCTATTTTAGAAGAATCTGGAGAACAAACCTCGAAAGATTATGAAATTCTCGGAACGATCCTCAGAAGAATCAAAGCAATTTGTAGATTTTTTTGAATTAGCTCAGATCATGATGACTATACCTTAAACATTTCACCAATTTCTATATATTGATCTTCTATTGACCAATTTACCAATAAAGGATTCAATATTATGGCAGGTGAATTGTCATGTCCACTTGGCTTTGAACCTAAGAAAACTTTTGAACTTAGAGAAAGTTTCATAACCCAATAGTTCGAAGTAGAGCCCAAACATCCTGATTATTTCTGAGATGCCCAATATCCCTGGCCTCCAGTCTAGACTAACACAAAAATACCCCCATTTTATTAAATAACAGGAAAAATGGAAGATGACATATCTGACTCTGATGATGACAATAGTGGACCTTAACCTTTTTCTACACCTCCCTATTAATAGATTCCTTCTTATCTTCTAGGAATATTATGGGGAATCAGTGTTTTCAATAATTCTTATATTATTCAAGAATCAAGCTTTTAGGAGAGGGAAAACTTAGAAAGATGCCATAAGATAGAAAACACACATAATTTTATTAAATTCTCAATGATCTACAATGGAAGACAAACCTTGCTTTTATAGACTAAACAAAGGGATACAAGACAAACAACTTTTAGACAACTTTAACTTACATGGAAACCAAAGCACTGATATGGAAAATGCAAAAATATAACACACAAAATCATTCATTCCAAAAATCTAGAAAATATAAAAAAAAAAACTTAAACACGAGCAACTTAAGCCTAAAAGATATAATATTGGCATAATAATTTAAATTTTATAGCAATTAATGATTTTAATAATACAATATATCTATAGCTACTAGATATGTCTAAAATATATCAATTATCAATAGATAAAAAAGAGACTTAAAGTTAAAAGAAATGTTTCTCAAAATATGAATCAATGACTATTTTAGAACTTACAAACTTTAACTTCTCCATATGAGTATGTATGACAAGCCACCACAATTAGTATCCATATGTTTCATTTCGACAAATATTGTATGCTTTCATCTTTGTGTTAGTGCTTCTTAAAATTAAGACACTTCACTTATCTCCATGAAGGATAGAGCCTAGGAGTAGGAAGATGAATCCATGTACAAAAATATATTTATTACGCACAACCTGAAAATAAATTGTATGGGATAACAAAAGCAAAAGAGAGAGAAATTGTAAGCAAAGTCCATCAAATTAATATATTGAGTTTGCAAACTAGTACAAGCCTTGAAATAATGATAAAACTAGAAAATAGGACCATATGTCAATAACACAAATCACGATGAGTTATTTCAATGGAAATTTTGGTTCAAGCTCAACTCCCAAAGAAAGTTATGAATATCATACCAATACTGGTACTGAATTTGGTACTGGTATGATATTGTACAAATACTAGTCAATACTAGAAACCATTTCTAGTAATTTTTAAATTTATGAAATAGTCCCTTAATTTTTTTAAAATTGCAAAATAGTCCATTAGTATGGTGTACTACATACTTTATAATTTTACATCAATTTGTTTCCAAAAATCATAATAATAAAATTTTAAAATAACAAGAATTTATTTATTTTATTAACTTTAATTTTAGTAACCACATTTAATATAATAAAAGATCATTTAATCATTATACAAATATAAATTTAAGAATAATCCAAAGTATTTATAATTTACAATTTCATCATATAATAAATAATAATTACATAAAATATCAAATAAAAAGAATAATAAATATTTGTTACTCTCTAACAATTACAATTTACAACAACATTTCGTGCTGAAGAACCAACCAGAAGTAAAACCTGAAACAAAAATATTTACAATTACATTACATATATAAAATTTAACATATACATTAAATATAAGTAAAATTAAAAGAAAAGGAAAAAAAACTTGGAACTTCATTCAATCGGATACGGGATACCTGTTATAACTGCGTTGACCTCAATTCTCATTTAGTATAAAATCCTCATCATTAAGGGGAGACTCATCATCATCATCATCATTCAAATTCATTGCACCAAATGACATGCCAGTGCTTTCCCATCCAAGATTATCTTCCAAGTCACTCTCATCTATCAAACTCAGTTCCTCATAAACATAATATGCCAAAAGACCGATATTATCAATGCTAACTGGACCTACTAAACTACTTATTCTATTAAGAGTCCTAGTAAACATTAAAATTAAATTATTAAAAATTTATGATATATTATATCTAACTTAATAATGATAATAACATACCTTTCTCGTAGCTTTAAATTAAATTGAACAAAGACAAAGTCATTCTATATTTTATGCTCTATTCTATTCCTTTTCTTGAAATGGATGAATTCAAATATATTCCAATTCCTTTCACAGCAAGTTTGCAATTCAATTTCTAAGTTAATATGTGAGTCTTTGCACTTCTGGAACACCATTTTTGAATATATCCTACTAATAAATTGTCAGTCGTAAGACAACAAAATAGTGTTATAAACAAAATAAAGTGATAATTAATTTGCAACAAGTAACAAAAGTGAAAAAATTTATAATTGGATTAAGTTTTACTCTTTAGAGAATAGCAATTGGCATCCCAAAATTCCCAAAAATCTACTTATAAATCTCCATTTTGAAGCTTAAGAGATCTTTCATCATCTCATGGAAACAGTTGTTATAATAGTCAATAACATTCCCCTATTAACTTTAACTTTCTTTGTAAGACTTAGTTTGAAATAGACACTAGGATTCAAAAATGCCCCAGCTGTAAACAACGAAGAGTAAAGTTATCGTTCCATCTCTCATTAAATAAAGTGTTTACAAAGAAGGTCTATTTTTCATATTGACCTTAATTGCTGCCTTCTCCCTCTCCATGTCATCATAAAAATAAATCATTGTTGTCATTTCATCACTATCAACCAGATAAAATACCCTGACCAAAATCTCACAAACTTATATGACAAATTGGCATTAGGACCAAAATTTAATATCTTCAATTATCATTCTGGAAACCTCCAATCCAACATTAAACCTAACATGATGAAATGCAACCCACTTATCACTTTTAAACATCTATCTCAACTCTTTATTCATCAAAATAAAACACTAAAGTGATAAGAAATTTGTTGTAAATCTTGTAAAAGTATAACGATACAAATTCCTACCATGGCTAACATCTTTTCTCATTAAATTAAAGACTTTATGAACGATTGTAGATAAACTTTGTCACCTTTTTTTCTTTCTGCATAATCTCATCAATAATAGGAAAATACCTAGCATCTCCTATATTTTCTATCATTAAGTCAATGCAATGTGAAGCACAAGGAGTTCAAAAAAAGAATTATACTTGCTTTTTAATCTTCTTCCAGCCGCTTTATAAATGGAATCATTATCAATAATGAACTAAAGAATATATCTGGCTTTACTTCATTCACAACTTCATCGAATATTTCAAATAAAGTACCTAACAAAGGCCAGTTGCATCAATAGACTTTAAAAACATTGAGCTTTTTGCAAAATAAACCAAATAATAATAATAGGCTCATGTCTCCTATTTGTCCAACCATTACATATGATTGAACACCTGTAAGTAACCTAAGCCATTATTCTTTCATCCAAATAAATTTTAATTTCATAAATAGAGCTACTTAAAATTTTACCTCTGTAGTCATAAGCATGGGAAGCATTGAATGTTATACCTGAATCATACTACAATCTATCCATTTCCATATCCATATTATGAGCCGCTTCTCTTAATTGCAGGGCACTACAAATTGAAGGCTGAGCTCAAAGAGTTGTTTGTTGTGTAAAAAATTTAGACACATGCCTTCTTCTTTTCTTAACACCAAGTCTAAATGCAACATTTACTTCTTGTTAGGTAAGACTACTACCACCTTCATCATTTCCACTATCATTGATTGAGTTGTCGAAGCTCCTAAAATAATTTTGATTCTCCAAACTTCTTGTAGTAGTCGTGGAAACATGTAGAATCTCTAGAGAACTAAACACTAGTTTTTTAATTTCAAGTTATTAAATAAAATGAGGGGTTTTTGATTAACTAAAATTAATAAGAAATCAAATTAAATCAACTTAATATAAAAGTGAGAAAGCCAAGATTACCAAACTCTGATCCAAGGGAAAGATCTCATCTAATTGTAACATTGATCATTATTCTAAAAAGAATATTTTCACAATTCAAGCAGTTAGTCCGAAACATATTAGGATAGTCGTAATAAGTCTCTAATTTTTCTAAATTAATTGGTTCAAACCCAGCATCCAAACCAAAATTTATCATCTATGGACTGAATGTGATAGTATTCCATATCAAATAAATGATAGCAATAAGTTTAGTGAAAAAGACTAACCCTAAATTAAATAATCGAGATAACTGTAATTATTCAACTTAATTTTCTTATTTATCATAAATTAAATATGGAAAGTCATAAATATCCTATTTGCTACTTGTACCAATCTTTCATGACAATTACAGATCTTTGAATTCATGGATAATGATAGAATAATCAATAGTAAATTAAAATTTCAAATTAACCAATATTAATTATTCATGAAATATGAGAACTCAAAATAAGAAATATTTGAATTAAAACATGAATAAAAGTTAAGAACATAAAACCTCACAAAGTTAAAACTAGAATATCGAATCCCCTTGAATCAGAACGATTGAGTTTAGCCACATATGAGTTTTGCTCTGATAATAGAAGAAAGATAAGAAATTGCGAAAAACGTAAGAAGAGAGAACCTCTTTCTGTTGTGAGGAACGCCCCTTTTATAAGATTTTCTAATATAATCCTAATCTAATTCTAACTTTCAAAGATTTTTATCTAAATTCAAATTTAAATTCAATTCCTACATGATAAGGATAGAAGGAAGCTTCTCAGTTAAACTCTTAACTCTTCAAGTGATCATCCTTATCCATTGTGACAACCTCTTTATTTTATCCAAAATTTGTGATTATCATCAATAAAGTCCCAATTTGATGCAATCTCCACTTTTCATCTCCTAAAATAAAACAAACATTATTTTTAATATTTAACCACCAAAATAAATTCAAAATAAAGAAGATAATATCAAATAATATGTCAAAATAAGATCTTATGAAATTCCCTCACACTAGATCCATGCTTGTCCTTAAGCATACATCAATTCAATACATTAATCATCTTCACAGCAGCCTCTCATCTCCTTTCATGTTATCTAGAATATCCAAAAGTTAATTCACATTTAAGGGTTAAGATAAAATAATTGAAAGAATAAGCACTCATAGGACACATTGTTAAAACATAACATCTCATCAATTCCATCAAAATCAAATGAGCAAGACTTAACTCCCTCATAAGGATTTTACTCTATACACTCAAAGTATTTAGGGTTCATTAAACTCTCAAATTAAAATATAGCAAGTTATTTTCATAAGCTTGCTCAAGAATCATATCTCTACCACTAAACAAAATAAACCTAATGTATAAATCAAAGGGACTTGATAAGGGTTGTAACATGGCTTAGGTAAGGTATGACCAAAAAAGCTTTTTGTCTAAATAAATTGAAGGAAATCATACAAACTTATCCACACAAGTAAATCAAAATTCACTTGATTCAAATAACATCTCTTTCAATCACTTTTTCTTTTCTTTTCTCTTCTTTTCTTTTCTTTTTGTTTTTTCTTTCTTTAACAACAATATCAAGAGGGGATTTTTTCTTTTTTTTCACAAACCCTCCATTCTATAAAAAATCAAAGCAGTGAAACTTGAATCATCTAATTTACTTTTCATGCAAGTAGGCAAAATCCTATGCAAAAAAGCTGATATGATTCATTCAATTTAAAGGTTCAAAATTATTAGGGATATCATCAATAAAAAGGGTAAATTTGGCTTGTAACAAGGTTAATGTGCAAGAAAAGAAATGATAAGGCTCAAATTGGCTTTCTAAGGAAAAAAAGTAAGGTAAGCTTATTAGGTCAAAAATAGTTATCCTAAATGCCCACATCATCTTTATACATAAATTCATCAAAAGTGTGATCTCAACACGTATTTAAAAGCAAGTTCTATCATAAACAAGATATGTTTGACAACACACAACAAAAAGATATATATAAGCACATATGTGATGAAGGCTTTAGGCTCAAAGCTCACGTAGCTGTCAAAAATGCATCAAGTCTTACACACTTTCATACAACAAAATCAATGAGATACTTGAAATAGTTTAATGAAAACACTAATCATGCTTATCTCTCTCATGCATTAGATCTTAAACCAAAAATGTATCCTATTTTAAATATTATTTATAAACAACAATAAGAAAATTATGAAACTATCATGAGGAATAATTAATATATGAATCTATATATCACGAGTTCAAGCACGATTCACAACATTCATCATAATATAAACATTCGCTCCCCTGCACCTAAATCATACATTGTCCCTAATGTATACGTAAGATACTCACAAGTCCACAAAATAATCAAAGAAAATAAAAAATAGAGGACTCCCCTAAGGTGTGAGCATCGGAAAGGAGGTGTGCTATAAAGATACGACCATTATTGGATTACTTGTTTGGCACTGTGTTAGAGCTACGTGAATCTCACTTGTGGAATTAAAACAAAACGAATCTGGGTGTGTTTGTTGCTTGGCGAGGAGAGTTGTTGTTAGTGCCTGCTTCTATTGGTGGAATTGGTTCTATCGCTGGTGTGGATACACTCCAAATGCGTTAGAGTTGTTGGTGACACGTTGGAGTTGTGCTAGGCGTCTACTTGTGATGTTGCTACCATTTTCTACTTGTGTGGCTTTTTTGTTTTGGTAGCCTTTGTGTGGAGTAGTTGTTGTTTTCCTTGATGTGGGTGAAGGTTGAGTGAGTAATGTGTTGAAGAAGGGCTGCTGGTCTGTGTTTGGCTGGTGGAGGGTTGATGAGTGTTTTGTCTGTGTTTGCCAAAAGAGAAACACGTAGACATTAGGCTAGGGATTTTTTAATTTTTTAATATTAAATTAAATAAAAATAAAAAAATTGTTAAAATAAAAAATAAGTAAATAATAAAATGAGAGATTAAAAAAATAAGTTTTTCCCAGAACACTAAATCATATAAAGTGAGATCTCGCCTTATGAGATTTAGTATTCTAGAATTCCAGAGCACTAAATTATATAAGGCAAGATCTTGCCTTATAAGAATTAGTAGTCTAGAATTTTAAGGTCTTTACTCGAAAACACTAAATTACATAAGACGAGATCTCACCTTATGAGATTTAATAGTCTAAAATTTTTAAGACCCCTTTTTCCCTTAAGCCAATAGATTTATTTTTCAAAAGTAATCACACAAGTTATATATAACTAAAAAAAATAAAACTATCATATTATATAACTAAAACAAAATAAAATAAAACTATCATATTTTGGGTTCCTCCTAAAACGTGCAATTATTTAACGTCGTTATGCTCAACATGGCTTTTTCATCTCTAACTTCTACATAATTACAGTTTTGTACTTCTTAAGTAATGCTACTAGCCCTTCCTTTTGCTCTTTAGTTAACCTTTCTTAAATGATTGTGGGTAATGACTTTTCATCACCTAAATAGAAATACTTTAGGCGATCAAGTAACACCTTTAATTCTATCTTCGAAGCCTACAAAAAAGAAGGTAAGATTTTCTTGTGAGTTATAGTAAGTTTATCATTTAAAGTTTCCAAATCTGTTATCATTGCTGACAATGGTTCTACAATTTCACAAGTTTCATCACCTTGCTAATTCACTTCTAATTTATCTTTAAGCTCCAACTCATCTTCATCACTTTCTTCCTTAAATGTATCATGCATAAATGATCACAATATCCATACGATAGATGGATCGAAAATCATTCATGTGCTTCATTGCTTCAAAAATATTGAATTTCACTATCCTCCATCAAATTTAACGAAAAGTGTACCCTTATCTGCATCGATTTTCATCTTGGTTGTCTTCATAAATGACCTACCCAACAAAATCAAAAGATGCATGATCAATGCTATCTCTATCCATTTTCAAGATGTAAAAATCCCCTGGAAATACCAAATTGTTAACTTTGACTAAAACATTTTCTATAACACCAATAGGATGCACATATAAACAATCAGCTAGTTGAATAATCACATTAGTTTCTTACCAAGAATTCATATTTAAAGCTCGATAAATTGAGTATGGATTGACATTAATGGATGCACATAAAGTATAGCACGACACACTCAATTTTCTTATTATCAATAACACACGGAAGTGAAAACAAACCTGGATCATTGCATTTTTTCAGTAATTTCCTATTTATCACATCTAATACATTCTTACCCAAAATTATTTTCTCATTATCCTTCAGCTTTCTTTTATTAATGCACATCTCCTTCAAGAATTTTGTATATTTTGGAACTTGCTTAATGGCTTTATGACGCCCTAATACCCCCTGGGAAGATACGAGAGTGCCACGCAGACAACAAAACATATATACAGAACGAAGATAAATCAAAGCGAAACG
>JANSVA010000006.1:38065427-38090741 GCA_025504915.1 Erythroxylum reticulatum | reverse complement strand
CTTATGTTCTTAATTGTTCTAAGCATAATCATTGAGTTGGAGCATTATTAACATAGTCCTATCATGGGAGAATTACTTGAATCAATATGTTTTACAAACAGTTTGTCAATGCCTGTGACGTTCCTAATGCATGATACATTCTTTTAAAATTTTGGCATTTAATTGCTTTCTAGTTTTAATTATATGTAAATGGTTTGTTCTTTCTACTTTAATCATTGAATTCAGTAATATGAACCTGTTGAACATATAAATTCATTACATTTTAACATATGTGATCCTGGTAGTTTAACTTCACTTTTAAGTCATCATAGTATTACATCTTCGCCATAATGAAACTATTTGTTCTTTTCCTTTTTTAGATCCAAACTGTTATTTATGAGGATGCTAAAGGCTAGGCAAGGAGGATCATTTCTTTTCTGAATCAACATATTCCCATTATGAATCCACATGCTAAAGCTGTTCAACAATGGGACAAGTTTTTTGTGATTTTTTGTTTGCTGGCAATTTTCATAGACCCCTTATTTTTCTTCTTGCTGTCAGCACAACAGGTAAGTTTTATTTCCAAATGGTTGTATAAGCTCTAGTCCTGTACTAAAAGTTTTCTCATACACCAAATTTTAGAAACAAAAAGCTTTTGTAGTTTTGTAAAAATTTTTATTACAACCTTGGACTAGGTATATTTCATCTCATTTTCAAATAATTGTTGAACTTTTCTGATGCAAAAGAACTTAAATTCTATAAAATAATTAAAAGAGGAAAGATTAATCAATCACAAGTCTTAATTTGGTGGGATAAGGATTGAGAATTGGATTGATATCATAGATAAAGGCTGAAGTTCATATTGTATTAAATTTATGAGTTTTAGCTACTAGTTCATAATTCTTCTATTTTCCCTACATCATTTTCCCTTTCAAACATCTCTTTGTCAATTCTTTCTTTTTTCATTCTCTAGATAAAATTGCAAAAAGAAAAACATGCTGAAAATCTTTTTCAATTATATAGCCCTTTTATTAAATGATTTTATTGGCTATAACATAATCTCCTATTTAGAGTTAGGGACATTGTGATTACCTCCTAAAGAATTACACCCCATTCCATCATTGTTCATAAAGTCACTATTAAATTTCCATGATGAGCTCAGTTTGGAATTGATCCCCAAACACACTAAATAATGCTACAAATATCTGCATCTAATTGGGACTTTTGGTGCTAAATCTTTTTCAAAATGGTTTAGTTTTTTTAGGAAAATAATATCTCTAGTATCTACTTTTAATTAAGATTTAAGACATGTAATTCTTTCTCAAATTAATTTAATTGATTCTAAGTTCCTTTTAAGTGAGCTCATAAACAAGGAAATACACCATCTCTTGGAACCTTAAAAAATTGGGCTATAGGTTCTTTCTACAACATAAATCACTTCCATCATTCGCCCCTTACTGATGTAGGATAGAGCTCTACTTGTGCTGATATAATAGTTGTAATTTCCCTATATTTAAATCCAAGAGAATAAGTGTATAGTCATCAATTGGCCCATAACCATAACACTTGTTGTTTTTAGGAGCATGATTGATCTTGTCTACTTACTAAACATATTTCTTCAGGTATACTGTCCTCTCTGCTCATGTTATTAAATCAATAGTAGACTCCTCACATCAAGTATATATAGACATTGAATTATCCATAATACAAATGTGATTCAAAGCCATAAACCCTCTTTGAACTTTCATCGAACACTTCAAAGCCTTCACCATATTATCCTAAATCACTTAAACATATAATCTCTTCTTCCTTAACATACTGTCACGCAATGCAAAGCTAAATGCATTGTGTTACAGATAATCAAAACAAACGAATAAGCAATCTTAAACCCAGATTAAATCGTCCACTTCATTCGAATCAAAAACTAACATTTTACCCGACATTAATCTCAAGCAAATTAGTTGAATGACTTACCTCAACCAACACGCACATGCACTCTGACTGTAGACGACAGAGGGACGTCAACTGGTGAAGCAACCTCCACAAATTCCAAGCACGACAGAAGATGAGAGAGGGAAGGTGGCTCGAGGAAGAGGGAAGGCGACAGAGCTAAACGTGGGAGATAGATGAACCTCTGTATTTCTTTTACACAGAAAATGAGACGACATCATTATTGGGGCGAGGACATGACGTCGTCGTATCTGGTTAGAGGGCGGGAGTTTAACTTTCAAGGATACAAAAATGATGTCGTGTTGGGCCAACGAAACAACGTCGTTTTGTTAGGGGCGAGGGGAACAATGTAGACCTAGCCTTTCCCGACATTTAATTGACCAGAACGTCACATTTACTATTTTGGGACATCTTTCTAACAAAACAACGTCAAACACTTTGTTTATTCGCGACGTCTGCGTACAACGTCGCAGAATCTTGGCTCTTTTCGTCACGTTTTTTAAACATCACGAAAGCCTCCTACAATTTGCGACATCTACTTTAAAGATGATGTGAAATGTATGTTTTTGTTGTAGTGATTAATGGTGAATCATTTGTCTCACAAATTGAAATTGTCAATAAATATGTAGACATATACATAAAGTGTAATTCATAAAACTTGACCTTATTTTGTAATGTGTTTATAGATTTTTTTATTTGGATAAGATACATGTGAATCATCCCTTAAAGTGGGTAAATATGATAAGGGTTATAATTTGGGATGACGTCAACATTAATAAGACCTTAGATGCTAATATTCTATCAAAGCAAGAGTATGAGAAGATTTGGCACGACCCCAACCTTGGCCCATGACTGGTGCTAAAGGAATAATAAAGTCAAGGTTTACTAGACCCTTAGTAAGCCTAAAATGTCATTAAATCCCTATATCCATAATAAAGATAAGCTTTGACAATGACCAAACTCATACTTTTAAAAATTAAACAATCCTAACAATATCCAATCCATAATGTGCTACAACATTGAGGTATTTAATACATCCAATTCATAATTTAGGTATACCAAATTCTAACCCCAAACACCCTCATTTATAATCAATACATCCAGGTAGTCCCAAGTCTAATCAACAACGACTCAAATTTAATCAGTTTCATGCATTTCCATATGAATATAACCCTTTCCAAATTTTTTTAATCTCACAAACTATCAAGCATTTCAATACATTACTTTTATGAAAATTGATCTATATAATATTTGAAAATTTTCAAAATCATTTTCAACCATTTATGGGCTAGTTAGAAAATCACCATTGTCACTGGAATGTGGGGTCTAATGGCAGTGATCTTCATTACCTACCTAGAAATGATGAGCTCACCTCCAGAAATCCAATGGAACTGGTCTTATGCGAAACTCCTCTTGGTTTGTGATAGTCAAAGGGTTGAAGCTTAAAAGTAACCTATTTCTGTTCACCAATAAAATGATTCGATTAGTGTTGGGTTCCTTTCCTTTCTTATGTTTTTAAGGACATGATGGTGCATTAGTTTCACCCAACATGACTAGAAATAGGAGAGCAGTGACTTACCTAAATGGACTAAAATTTTCAATCTTGATTTTTCTAAATTTAGTTCATTTTGATGAAACATGTTTAAGTGTTTGGTAAAGCATCTCGAGAGCTTTCGTAGAGTTCTAGATCATCAGAAATGGTAGTCGGACGATGAAAATATGAGTGTTGGAAGTTGGAAGTTGGAAGTTGGAAGTGAATAGTAACCTATAAAGAAAATAGTTGAAGAAGAAACGAACTTAAGCTTTATTAAGCTTAACTTATACTTTTATAGGCTTTTATCCTTATTGGTTCATTATGAGTAATTTAACAAATATTTAGATCATTATATTCTCTCCCCCTTATACAAAAATTCGTCCTTGAATTTTAAATCTCACCTCATTGTTGAAATAGATGCTAGCATTGACTCAACATATCTAGCTCTATCTCCTACGTATAGTCATCCATGGTATAATTACTACATAACACTTTCACCATTGATATCTTTCTTGATCTCAGCTGATGAATCTAATAATCTACTTGGCAATAGGTTGTTCTTCATATGTCAAATTGCCATCAATCTCCACATTGGCTAAAGGATATGAGAAGGATCTGAAATATACTTTCTCAACATTTACACGTTAAATACGAGATGAGCTCTAGATAGGTTAGATGATAACGCCAACCTATATGCTAGTTCACCCACTCTAGATCTAATTTTAAATAGACCGATATACGTTGGAGCTAGTTTACCTTTCTTACCAAACTGCGTCACTCCTTTCATTGGTGATATTTTCAAAAATACCATACCACTTACTAAGAATCTCACATCTTTCTTCTTTGGATTTGTATCACTTTTTGTCTATTACTAAAAGCTATTTTCAATCTTTGTTAAATAGTAGGGATCCTTTCGGAAGTGATTTGTAATAAGTTAGGTCATGTCAATTGCCTTTCACCAATTTTCTAATATGGAAGTGATCTGCATCTTCTTCCATACAAAGCTTTATAAGGAGTCATTTCAAACTAGCATGGTAACTATTGTTATAAGCAAATTCAATTAGTGGAAAATACAAATCCAAATGACTACTAAAATGAATAGCGCATACCCTAAACATATCCTCTAAATTCTGAATAGTTCTCTCGGACTGACCATCTGTTTAAGGATAAAAAATAGTGTTAAAGTCCAATCTTGTACCTAAAGCTTTATGCACCACTTACTAAAAATTGATGTAAAGTTTGGATCTATATTAGAAACTATAGATTGTGGTACCCCATGCAAACACATAATTTTATTAATATATAGCCCGGCTAACTTGCCAATCGAATAAATCTTCTTAATAAATAAAAGTGTGCAGACTTTATTAATCTATCCACAATCACCCATATGATGTTATATTCAGTATTAGTACAGGGCAATCTAGTCATAAAATCCATAGTAATTATAAGAGTTGTAATAATTCAGAAGGTCTTTTACTTGCTAACATATTAGGCACCTAGACATAAATTCCAAAATATCCTTTTTTCATTCCACTTCACCAATACATGCCTTTGAGATCATGATACATTTTGGTAGAGCCTGGAAGAATGTTATAAGCCACAAAATGTACCTCCTCCATAATCTCCTTTCTTAATTTATCAACATCCAGTATATATACTCTAATACCTGTCCTTATAATACCGACACCATCCACATTAAAATTCTTAGCTCGATCCTCTTGAATCTCTTCAACTATCTTAGACAACTGAGGGTTTTAGATTGAGTAGTCCAAACTCTCTCTAAAATCATTAATCGAATCTTAATTATACTAACAAACATCCTGATCTTGATATCTTCCATTACAATCCTTAGCTAACTAACTAGTACAAATCTTAAATTAAGTTTCTTCTTCCAGAGTTAATGTGAGAAATATTACTAGATGATTTTTTTCTTAGAGCATCAACAACTACATTAGCTTTACCTAGGTGATACAAAATAAAAAAAATCATAATCTTTCAAAATCCCCATGCATCTTCATTGCCTCAAGTTTAGATCCCTTTACTGAAAAATATATTTCAAACTTTTATTATCAGTATAGATTTCACTAGTCATACCATGTAGATAATGTCTCCAAATCTTAAGTGCAGACACTACAGTTGCCATTTCCAAGTCATAAGTAGGATAGTTTTGCTCATGCTTCTTTAGTTATTCGGAAGCATACACTACTACCTGTATGTGTAACATGAGCACATAACCCAACTAACTAGAAGCATCACAATTCATTGTAAACCCATCCAATCCTGAAGGTAAGGTCAACATTAGAGCTGATGTTAGTCATTAAGCTACTGGAAACTATCCTCGCAAGCCTCTAACCAAACATATTTAGCATTTTTTTGAGTTAACTTAGTCAAAGGTGTAGCTATTCGAGAGAAATCTTAGACAAATCTCTAATAATAGCCCGCTAAGCCTAAAAACCTCTTAATCTCAGTAACAATAGTAGGTCTTGGCCATTTTGTGATAACTTCAATCTTCTTAGGATCCATTTAGATTCCATCTTTAGATATCACATATCCCAAAAAGTCTACATAATTTAACCAAAATTCGCATTTGGAAAATTTAGCATACAACTCATGCTCCCTCAAAGTTTGTAAAACCATTTTCAAATGTACAGTATGTTCTTCTTCACCCTTAAAATACACCAAGATGTCATCAATTAATATTATGACCATTCTATCTAGAAAAGTTCTAAACACCCTATTCATCAAATCCATAAAGACTATAGAAGCATTAATCAACTCAAAGGACATCATCAAAAATTCATAATGACCATACCTAGTACAAAAAGCATTTTTGGAACATCTTCTCCTCTAATCCTCAATTGATGTAACAAAACCTCAAATCAATCTTAGAAACCTTAAATCAATCTTAGAGTTGGTCAAAAATAATCAATTTTTGGAAATGGATACTTATTCTTAATCTTCATTTTATTCAATTCTCTGTAATCAATACAGAGTTGGAGGCTACAATCTTTCTTCTTTACAAATAATCAATATTGCCTAATAATTCCTATAATTGCTCTTTAAGATCCTTTAACTCTACGGGAGCCATCCTATAAGGTGGAAATGAGATAGGAGTTGTACCCAACACTACATCAATGTAGAATTCAATTTATCCCTCTTTGTAGGCAAACTTGGCAACTTTTCAGGAAACTCGTAAGGAAATTCACATACAATTGGCACATTATGAACTGAACCCCTCTTTGTTAAAGTATCCCTCACTACTAAGGCTAAATACCCTTGACAACCTCGTCGAAGCATCTTTTTAGCAGTAATGGCAGATATAAGGTTTTAAGGAGCCTCCCCTTTGTCTCCCCTAAATCAGAATTCAACATCATTAAGAATCCTAAAGTTCACTAACTTCTATTGACAATCCAAGGTAGCAAAGTGTTGTGACAACTAATCCATGCCCAAAATCATGTCAAAATCCATCATATCCTATGATAATAAAATAGCCACTAATTCTCTATCCTTGATCAACACCATATAAGAAGGAAAAATAATTTTGATACTAAGGGGTTCAACCATAGTGTGACTATTGATAAAGGAGTTACTAATCTGATTGCTTGCCAACCAATCCTTGATGCAAAAATAAGAGATATAAACAAATGGGTAGCATCTATGTCAAATAAAACTCTAGTATTAACATCACAAACCGATACAGTGCTTGATATAACTATATTAGAGGTCTCAGTGTCTTGTGGGGTAAGGGTGAACACTCATTCCTATCCTCCTCCTGACTGCTGAGAGGTTGAACCCTACCCAAAACCTTTAGTACTAGACCTATGCTTAGGTTAGAATCTACCCCCAAACCTACCTCCTGATCTACGAACCTACTAGCCTACAATATGAGATTAACTCTGGTACTACCCTTGATTTTGAGGTTGAACCTGATGTGGTAGCTATACCATGCTAGCACAGGAAACTTGAGAAAACTATATTTGAAACCTAAAATTAGGGTACTCTCTAGGAAAATGCTTAATTTGATCACATCGAAAGCAAACACCCAGAGGAAAATGGTAGGGTCCCTGATGGACTCTACCACAACTCTAATAATTAGTTCTTCTATAATGAGAAGTACTATATCTAAAACTCAAGGTCCCTGATAGACTCTACCACAACTCTGATAAGTAGTTCTTCTATAATGAGAAGTACTATATCTAGAACTCTACCCAATGCGACCACTACCCATTCCAGGTCCAAATCTAATTGATCTTATTAGATCCCTATGACCATGCATATTGTTCTTATGCCCACGTAAATCATGACCTTGTCAAGATTGTCCATATTGCTCTCCACTTACACCTATCATTGGTGATGGTGGACTATAGCTTCCAGTCCCAATACCACTAGTCTGGTAAGGATTAAGAATGATGCCCTACATGATGTGTTGCCTCTCTATCTCTCTAGCCTCATCTATGACACCTTCCAAAATCTGACCCCCTATATGAAGTTCTACATATAAGGGACCCAAACAGGTAATTTAAAGTACCACTATCCATCTCTTGTCAGTCATATCCTCTATGTATCTCATCAGTCGATAAAATTCAGTAGTATACTCCTCAGCTGACCTAGACCTATCACCTCTCTTAAGGTGTAACAATTGCCATATATAAACATCTCTCTATGGTGGTGGACAAAATTGTCTCATTAATCTCTATTTAAACTCCTCCTAAGATAAGGTAATCATCATTGGATGAATAACCTAGATAAACCAATCCAATATAATTGTATAAACTAATAAATCAACAATGTGAATCCTATATGAATCGATATAAGCTATTATAGTCCGAGACTTAATACCATTGAGAATGTTAATGGCATCCCTTGTACCATCAAAAGTAATCATACCAATCATAGTGTAATGTAAGACAATTTCTGCACTCGTCATACGTTGACCTTTATTTTTAGATATCTACTGCATTAAAGGGATAGTTTGATTCAATGCACCTATAGTATTTCGTAATCTTATAATACCAGTAGCTAGAATAGTAGTATCTAAACACTATATTGTTGGCTCACCCTGAGCTTGAAAATTTGGCTACCGTGCAGTAGCTCTAGGCCTAGCCATTCGCCTTGCCTACTTGGGTGGCAATGGATCTACGACCTCTTCAAGAATTGATTCGCTATCAGTCGTCCCTTCTACCTCACGAATTCGCATTGAAGTTCTTCTCCTCCTTATGATCAAATAATAATGACAGGCTTTAGATACAATAAAAGTTGTAACAATACTATGAAAGGGAGGAAGCGCAGGCAACAATTTAAAACAAACATGATCCTAATGTCGTAGTAGTTCGAAGAGAAATTTGACTCAATTCTGATCAACTCAGCAAACCAAATTTAATCCTAAGGCTCTAATATTAACTTTTTCAACACCCCAACCTTGGATCGCGATTAGCACTAAAGGAGCAATAAATTCAAGGTTTACTGGACCCTTAACAAGCCTAAAATGCCATCAAATCACTATATTCACAATAAAGATAAGATTTCAAAATAATCAAACTCATACTTATAACAGTTTAATAGTTGTAGCAATATCTAATCCACAACATGCTACAATGTTGAGGTAGTTAATACAAGGGAAATCCAACACATACAAGATTACTGTGGCTCTAGAGTTAAAGGTCACCAACAAACATACATTGAATCACCGGAGAAGATGAAGATTGATGAAGTACCCTGTTACAAGAGATCTGAAAAGAAGATCTTGAAAATGGTTGAGGGAGTTAGACCTCGCTGAGTGAATCAATAATATGGTTATGCTGAGTGAAATATATATATACATATATATATGTATATATATATGTATGTATCATATCCATAAATCCAAATTCACAACATGATGGTTTTTTCATAAACATGCATGCATTTCCCATATCAATATCATGTCACATAATCATTGCAATCACATATCATAAATAGTAGTGGAGGACTAACTAAGGACCCTCTGACATGCCCCTTACCTATAGACTATAGTCATATGGGCTCTTTTTTTCCACACAGGCCATTTGGTCCAAATGTAGTGGACTATAGTCTGAAAGCTACTTAACAAAACCGCCACATCATCACTATGACATGATTGTCATCTGAGAGCAACCTCGATCGAACTACTATAATCATGCCACCATATCATGTACCATATACTGGTTGATGTCCGAGAGCAACCTCGATTGAATCGCCCCAATTGCATCGTATCTCAATCAATGGATCCATTAATGGATCAACTACTAACCCAAATCCATACTTAACCGACTGACTTATTGTGCACATAGCCTGGTGAGACCCACCAGGTAGCTCCTACCACAACGATCCCCCACATCATCACATATCATGACAAGCATAACATTGCACAACAAAAATATATGTACATGTGTCAATACATATGTATAAGTATCATGTGTGCATATGATAATGATGGTGATTTTCATGATAAATATGATAATGAATTATAATGCATGCTCATAACCATGAATATTAACTCACAGGTCAAATGCTATCTTTTGTGCCAAACCTAGTGTCTCTAACTAGAGAGTTTTGCTCTTGATTGATCTATAGAAAGAAAAATAGGGAGGATCATTAGGATGTAAAACCTAAACCATTTTTACATTGCCTCGAGAATAAGACCATGAATTAATTTATTACTTATTTTAAGGAGCTCTATTTTCTATTTAAAAATGACAATGTCACATTTTATGAGGAATCTGTTGAAAATTTGGTAGAGTTTTCCTTGTAAAATGGACATCCCCCTTCTAGAAGAAGCCTCATTCCTGCAATGAAAATGCAATTCTATATCCAACAATGTCATATTTTATGAGGAACCTATTGAAAATTTGGTAGAGTTTTCCTTGTAAAATAGACACCCCTTCTAGAAGAAGGATCATTCCTGCAATGAAAATGCATTTCTATATCCAATAGTAACCACAACTCAATTTAGGCCTCTAAACTACATGTATATGCCTAATTGAGTCCACATTTATATCGCAAAATCGATAATAAATCTAATTCATAATTTAGGTATACTAAATTCTAACCTGAACACCCTCATATATATTTAATACATCCTAATAGTCTCAATTCTAATTAACGACTACTCAAATTTAATTAGTTTCATGCATTTCCATATGAACATAACCCTTTCTAAAAAAATTTATTTCACAAACTATCAAGAATTTTAATGTGTCACTTTTATGAAAATTGATCCACATAATATTTGGAAATTTTCAAAACTATTTCTAGCCTTTTTTGGTTGGTCAGAAGATCACCATTGTCATTAGAGCATGGGGGACATGTAGCGCCACCATTGGAGTACTGTTGATCTTCACCACTGACCCAAATGTCATGATCTCACCTTCAAAAATCCAATGACACTGGTCTTGCATCGAAACTCCTCCTAGTTTGTGAGAATCAAAGGTTTGAAGCTTAGAAGTAACTCATTTTTGTTCATTAGTAAAATGAGTCAATTAGTGTCAGATTCTCCTTATTTCCCACATTTTTAAGTTCGTTAAACATGATGGTGGTTTGGTTTCACTTAAAATCACTAGAAATAGGAGAATAGTGGCTTACCTAAATGGAGAAAAATTTTCAGTTTTGATTTCTCTAAATCTAGGTCGTTTTGATGAAACAAGTTTAGGGGTTTGGTAGAGCATATAAAGAATTTTTCATAGAGTCCTAGATAGCTACAAATGGTGGTCAAAAAGTGAAGATATGGATATCAGAAGTTAGAAGTGAATAGTAATCTATAAAGAAAAGAATTTAAGAAAGAAATGAACTTAAGCTTTCTCAAGCTTAACTTATATTTTTATAACACTTTTCTCTTTATTGTCCATTATAAGTAATTTTAAAAAAAATAGATCATTACAAGATTAACAAAAGATAACGAAGGAGAAGAGCAAAAGGATGAGGTTTAAGAGAGTTCTATATCTTAAGAAAGCTTTTAGTAAATTTGGATTATTATGTATAATGATTTTGACATTTTAGATAAAATGTAGACATTGAAGAAGAGTTAGGCCATGAAAAGACACTGGTAATAAAGTTAGAGGCAACAAATAGAAAAAAAATGATGACTATAGGATTTATGATTGTGTTAACTTATAAGGAATGAATAATATTTTGACTAATTCGATTATTGTTGTACAAAATGATGACTATGGGATTTACCTATGTTGTGTCTTAAAATTTTGGTATAGAATTGGGTATATGAATAAAAGATTATGGTAAATTGATGTGCTTATGATGTGTATATATATATATATAACATGAAATATATTTGATAAACATATACAGATCTTCATACAATCTCACCAGATTAGATATGATTTTTCTCCATGATATGTATCTCATTTAATTTTATCTTGTGTATCTTATTTATCTTGTATATCTCATTTGATCTTCAATATCTTATTTGTTATTATTATCAGATACCAAAAACATGTATAAATACTTGTAAAAGCTATTCAGCTAAATACACAAGCAACACAATACACCTACATATCAATTGCTTCCTTCTTCTATTCTTTCAATATTATTATTTATACAGACAACTTTTAGTGGAAGCAATCAACAAAGATTTGAAAGCACCTATATAACTGAGTGACATCAAATGGCAATAACTCCTTGTGCCATCTATACCTTCCTCTCGTAACTAAACTACATATAAAAGCATACCTATGAAAAAATATTCAATGATTATTCATAATTTAATTATTATGTTGTATATTAAATTTTGACATATAATGTAAGGATTACTAGTTAATAATCCTATTTTATAATTTGAATTTAATTATGTATTTGTAAGGTTGTTGCCTAAATTAATATGATTGTTCTAACTTAGGGTGGTTTATTGTATGATGGTAATTATCAGATAAATGGAAAAGGATTGTTGTTAAGGTATAAATGTAATGTTATGATCCATCTTAATTAATATAATATTGTAAATAATAAATACTCTTTTATTCAATTGTTAATAATCCACAACTCTATATTCCAATGACTACAAATTTGTAATAATATAATATCCCCTTTTAAAAAATGATAAACTGTAAGAAAAATATCAATGCTATTTGTAAAAAATACATCCAATTTAAAAAAAATTACTTAAACTCATTGCAAACAAACCCTACTAGTTTATATTGTAAATACCACATCAAAAAATAACACCATCTTAAATAAGAAAATATTACTACTCTTTAGATAAAATATTGGTAATTTGTGAAAAAATATCATCATTTATTAGAAAAAAACTTTCTTCAATACTCTAAATATCACTACTTCAATATACAAATATCACTACCCTATATAAAAAACAATACCACCTTAAACAAGAAATACTACTACTATCATAAAAAACACCACTACTATATACATAAATTATCATCACCTATATAAAAAATACCTTAACTTAATAGAGTTGATACCACCATCTTAACTAAGAAATACCACTACTTTCATGGAAAAAAACACTAGTTTTATGTACAGAAAATACCATCAATTATATTAAAAACCATATATATGTTTGAATACAAATGTTGATGGAATGGTATATTCTAAACTAATACCTTAGAAGGACACGAATATATCCTTGAATGTGTTCAGAAAAGGATTTCCCAATAAATATGATCTCCTACCATGTTCCTAAAAGGTTTTTGGTAAATAACTATGTGAAAAACTGTGTTTAATAAAGGTTTTCCTATGGACACAGATAAATATAACTATGTGTTCTAAATTTTGTTCATTGCTTTATGCTCATGTGTCAAACCATATTTATGAATTGTTTTCTTAATTGAGAATTGTTTACTATATGCCCATGTTATTAACCATGTTCATTATAATTCAACATTAGAGTTCTCTTTATAAGCACGAATAGCTTTATGCCTTTATGATTAAAATTTTTGAATTTCTCTCTAAATCATTTGCATGATCTAATTTTAAAAAATTAATTCTTTTAAATTGTGTGTGAAGAACTGTTTTAAAAAATGATTCAGAGACCATCCTCAAGTATGGGTAAGGTATATCTAAGAATGAGTAGTTACATACAGTGAACTTTGATTACCTAATGAAGGTGAGCATTTAATGCTACATTTAACTAATGAAGGTTACTTAAAAAGGTGTGAAATACTAAGAAGTATTCTTTGGAAGAAGTTGGTTTGGAAATAAAAGTGGTATAAATGGTTGATAAAGTGGATTGGATAATATTTTCGTTATTGTTGGAGGTATTTATAAGGAGTTAAGTTTGGAACTTTTGTATAAATTTCAGCTAAATTGTTGTGTAGCTAAGGATGAGCTTAATATAATTGATTTTCATATGGGTTGTGCGGATTTACCTATGTCTATTATGCAATTTGGAGTGAATTGTAGGGTTAAACATCCTGATTTTATGCGTACAGTAAATCACTAAATTTCTTTTAACAAACCTAGTTGTAGAACCATTTATACCTATTAAATTATGGCAACATTTATCGCATGAAAGCATATATTCCAATGCAACTAGAAAAAAAGAGCTCGCACATAAAATCACATTCCATGAGGTATTTGCATTGAGTGATTGCACATACTATTTTTAATAGGAGGGAGATTACAAGGCTAGTGACACTCTGTGATTTGTTCTACTTAAGGTGCTTAGTAGAGGGTTGCCATTGCAATTTAGCTTGTTGTTTTACCAATTATTTAGATATTATAGCAACTAGAAAGAAGGGAGTGATATATAAAGGGTCAAACATAAAACACATAGAAAGGACCCTTTAGGTACTTCCTCACCTTCTTCAGATGATCATTACATACTCAATATCCATTCTTGATCTTCAAGTATTAAAACACATAGGCTTAGTCAAAAAGGTTAGGGGGAAATATGAGAAACTAATAAGTTTGATGGTTATGAAGCTAGAGTGGAAGATGATGAGGTTGACCGACAATTGATCAACCACCATTAGCTACTCAATAACAAGAGGGGAGATTTCAACATCTAGGAACTTTCATCTGCTACCTCCACACTTAATGTGGGATAATATACAAAGTGCTCAAGCTACATTATTGAAATAGATTACTATGATTATACAAGAGATATGTGAGCAACAGAAAACTCTTAAGGAGATGCAAGAATTTCAAAAGAGTTAAGATGAGAAGTTGGATTAGATGGAGGATACAATGAGTTATTATTTTTACCATGTCACATTTTTTATGTTACACAAGCCTTTTCATACTTCATATTTGAAGGGGCAACATAAAGAAACTAATCTTAACGACACTAATAGAAGATGAACAAGTCGGATTTTTTGCAACATATATTATACTTTCTCTACCTATAGCTTTGGTTCTTAAAACATTTTTAAACTGTAAGTTATGAAATTTTCTTTTCTTTAGTGTTGATTAACATAAGTGTGTAAGGTAATGTAAAATTCTGTTTTTATTGTTTAATAGATACCTAGTACATTAGTTGTATATTAGGTGTATATTTAGTCATATATTTGTATTATGTTACTTGTTAATTACCTCATTTAGCTTGTAACCTTTGGTATAAATATCTTGTATATTTGCCTTTCACATTAATGAGAATAACAACAAATTTATGTCGTATTCTATTCCACTCAAATCCTAATCTCTATATGGTATTAGAGCCACAATAATGGCCTCTACCCACTTAAAACAGTCACTATCACCATCCCCACTGTTGCCCTGCCAGCTAATCCACCTCCTCGTTGCACCTTTACTTCTACTCATTCTCATTCTTTCTCTGTGAAACTGAATACAAAAAACTATTTGGCATGGAAGACTCAATTTTCGCCTATTCTCAATTATCAAAATCTTAATTATCTTCTCATCAATTCCTCTCCTTCTCCTACCATTCTCATTGCTACCAATAATGAAATACCAAACCCTGCATATGAGGAGTGGTTCAAGAAAGACTAAATGTTCCCTTCCTGGCTTTTCTCATCTTTGGCAGAAGAAATCTTTCCCTATGTTATTAGACTCACGATGAAAAAGAGGTATGGACAGCTCTTGCGCACACCTTTGATTCCATATCACAAAACCGACAACTTCAATTACATATTGAATTACAAGAATTCAAGCCAAATGGTATTCCATCTCCGAATATCTTCAAAAAGCAAAAGTCAAGGCGGGTGAACTCACAGTTGTAGGTAAGCCACTTACACCTGCTGAGTTTAATATGATAATATATCATAATAATGGTGTTGAATATCACACAATTATCACTACTCTGAATCTCCGTCCTGAACTTGTCTCATTTCATGAGTTGCACGTGCAATTAGTTGCCCACGAGAATTTGTTGCAAGGCCTTCATAATCCACGGGCTAATATGGTTCTCAAGAATTCCTACATCAACCACCTCATCAGGTATGAGTCCTAATCCCTCTTCAACTCCTTGTTTTTCTCCTCCAATTCTTATTCCAAACAAATCACCCACATCTGCCAACTCATCTAAGTCGTCACCTAACACCTAAATCCTTATCATCTTCATCTCCTCAACAATAAGGTCAACCTGAATCACCCTTATCCAAATATTTTACAACTAACTTTCTAGAAACACATCAACGTCAAACTTCATCTCCATATTCTTCTTCATCCTCACCACTCATCTTACATTCTCCACATGTCCTAACCCGCAACACATCCTTTACCTCATCCTCTCCTAGATTAAATATTTTGGTTGATCTTACCCAATACATTCCCTTACATAGGTGTCAATCTTATTTCATGGTCCTCCAAGAGGCAACCAACAATTGCCCGCTCCTCCACTGAATCCGAATACAAGGCCATTGTTAATGTCATGGCGGAAATTAAGTGGTTGGGTTCACAGCTTCATGAAATTGGTTTTCCTTGCGCTCTTCTTGTGCAACTCTGGTGCAACAACATTGGTGTTATATATTTGATAGCAAATCCTATCTGTCATGGGCCAACGAAACATGTGGAGTTGGATTACCATTTTGTACGTGAACAAGTCAAGCTAGGTTGTCTCATGGTAAAATTCATCTCTAGTGACGATCAGCTAGCTGATGGTCTTACCAAACCACTAGGCACTCAACTATTTCACCATTTTCGAGACAAGCTTTGCCTTCATTCTACTTCAGCTTCAGCTTGACGGGGTGTGTAAGGGAATGTAAAATTCTACTTTTATTGTTTAATATATACCCAATACATTAGTTGTATATTAGGTATCTAATTAGTCATATATTTGTATTTTGTTACTTGTTAATTATCTCATTTTGCTTGTAACCCTTGGTATAAATATCTTGTATATTTGCCTTTCACGTTAATAAGAATAACAACAAATTTCTTTCATCTTCTATTCCTCTCAAACCCTAATCTTTATAAGATGCATTCATAAAGTTTATGTTATTGGTTTATCATATATTTCATTGTGGATTCAAATTAAGAGATTATGCAATCTATACTACTTTAAAGATGACTAAATAAGGATAGTTTATTAGGTAAAGAAAAAAATCAACTAGGAGACTTTGTTTGTCTTGAATTTTATAATTAACTATTATATTTTTTGCTATTTACAAAGAAAGAAATCTCAAAACTTTCCAATACAAAAAAAGGACATTTGCATACTAAAATATATCGAAAATTGATGGAACCTTCTCTAGATATTTTCCAAATTTAGAAGAAACCATACTTTTGGTTATGGATTTTGAGCTAGATGTTATCTGCTATGCAGCCAAGGATCTTCTGCTAATAGATGTTGTTTCAAGATTGATCATACCTAGGTTAATAGACCAATTCAATTCAATGAAGAATGCTCTATTGCCTAAGCTATTAACAGAATATCCTCAGGTAAAGTAAGACTTTGAATGAATAGTGTTAACTATTATATTTTATTTTTTCCTTCACCAAAATTTTCACCTTTATAATGACAGAAGTTTTTTTTCTGAAAAATTAAAACAAAAGATGTTTATGGTAAGTAATTTTCTTTAAGTTTTCTTTTGAGCCTGACTTTGCCATCCATGTCCTCTTTCCTTATGATATGCCATGGTAGGACCCACATTTTGGAATTCATCCTGGTTCTTTCTTTGAATTCCTATGTAACTCTTTCGCAATAATGCTCTACTCTACACTTAATTCCTTTCATTTTTCAAATGTTAAAAGTCATTAGTCAGGAATTTAAAATTTTTAAATTTATTACAACCAAGAGACAGTAAAATGTTATTACATAAAATTAAGTTGTTTTAATTGACCTAGAGGAATTGACACAAAACTACCTTTGGATTCTTGGGATTTAGTTCCTCATATTAGAACTCTAAAATTTCCTCTATACCCCCTTCCTTCCTGAGCAATCAATCAAGCTAGGTGGAGATCGTGGACTTCAGATGATTTTGTTTCTTTATCTGCGGATTAAAATCAATCAAGTGAGCAGCCAGGATCTAAACACGAAACTGGTATTAGCATCACTTTGTTTAGAAAAATGATTATGAGTATTTACTTAAGTGTACAGTTGTACATATTACAGGCTTGTAGTGTCTTAATTCTTGTTAATAAGGTTGAGGGATATTGCTTTTCGGAACCCAAGGTCCAAGGAGGGGAGAGAGCACCAGATCTCTGCCAATCCTCTTGCCCCTTTTCCTCATGAAGGTTATGTCCTCTTCTTCGACGAGGTTTGTAAATAGGTCATTCTTTTTTAGGATTGAATAAGAGGTATGTAAACATTGCTCTCCCTCTTTCTTGGCGCTCTCGGTCTCTCTTCCTTCTCTTCCTTCTTGATTAATCAGTCTCTTCTCTTTTGGTGTTTTCGAGGTTTTGTTGCATTTTCTGAAAAAAAAATTCTTTATAACTTTTTTCTTTTTTTTTTGGCTTTTGAGATTAGCTTTTTTTATTAATTTAGTGTTTAATGCTTTTTGGGTTTTATTATGTTAGGGTTTCAGACTTTTTTTTGGAGTCAAAGTTGAGTTCTTTGATGCTTTATTTACTTTATTATCATCTGGGTATTAGTGCTTTTCTACAGTTCTTTAATGCTTTATTACTCTCTTATCATCTGAGTATTGGTGTGTTTGTACAGATAAAGAGATAATATATTTCGTTATATTTTAGTTTTAAAATATATTTTATTTCTAAAAGTCGAGTTATATTTTATTTATTTATTATTTATTTATGTAATTATTATAATTATATTTCTATAATTATTTAGCATGCCAGTTTTACTTATTTACTCTTTAACCTGCATCACTCTTTTATTGTCACATCTGCATGTGGGTCTATCAGAAACAACCTCTTTACTATGTAGAGGTAAGGTTGTGCATGCTATCAAACCTCTCCAAACCCTACTTTATTACGGGACTTTAAACTGGGTGTAATGATGATAATGATAATGACGATGAATCATTAATATCACTCTTACAAATAACATGACTAGACATATCTTTGAAATGGCCTGATCAATTTTATAATCCTCCAATAAAAACTTTGAACAGGGTTTGATTATATAATGGCTTATTGACCATATGAATTTTGAGCAACATAATTAAGAATATTGTGTGCCTTTGTTAACTGCTATAAAAATATCTGAAGGCTACAATCAGTCTTGCTCAAAACCTCAAGTATAATAATAAAGAATATAGACAATAATAGAAGCATTAATAAGTTACTAAATAGTATGAAATCAATAATAAATCATCATTAACAATAGGAGCATTTCACCTAAGATACAATCACTAATCTTTATCTATAAGAGTGAGGATGAGGTTGAGATACAGATAAAAGGATGGTAGAAAATGTTGAAACAAGGAAATCAGTTACCTAATGATAATACTGACATTGTATAAAACCCACCATGTGGATATCATTATTATACAATTTATCTCATGTCATTATTACTTGAAGAAATTCAAACCATGTTTGAGAATGTAATGGGCAATGGAATAATACTTACTAGTCAATAAGCTTATTTAATAAGTCTGAAACCGCCTAAGCTTCGATTTTTTCCCCCCCATTGCATTATGTTCTTTATTGTTCTTCATGCATTACTAACTCTTGAATAGAACCTAGAAGTAAAGAAACAGAACCATGTAATCACTTATAACCTATTGCGTTTCAGATATCTAGATATGAAGAAAGTAGTAGTATCAACTTACTGACATAACAACTCATCCATATGGTATGCAGACGTTATTGCTCGCATCTTTTTCTCTTTATGGACTACATTGTATGAATATTCTCAGAATTGTCAAATGCGATGTTATTTAAAAACGTACAAAAATCGATGCAAAGCACAACTCCTGAGTGGCAGAAGTAGGTCACTAATATGTGATTCGATGAACTTAAAGAGATGGAGAGATTTTGGATGAAGAGAAACCTTTGCTACAGTCTGTCTTTGTTTTATTTCATACGAGCTATTATTAAAAATTAGAGAGGATCAAATTGAAGAGAATAGTGGTGAAAGTGTAGCATGGATCGTAGAGGTTTTAAATAAAACAAAATGAGTATGCACAAAAGTCAATAAGTGTTAGGCATTGTTCAAAATACCATACAGTAATAGCAAAAAAGCTATACTAAACAAGAAAATTTTGTATTTGACTATAGTACTAGTCCATACTGGCCTGTAAGTGAATATTGTTCAAATACCAGTTAGAATTATAAATTTAAAAAAAATAGAGAACTAATTGAAAAAACTTAAAATTTCTCCAATATAATAATAGTTACTTCTACATAAAAAAGAGTGTGATAAAATTGTCTATAATTTAATAAATAATAAAAATACAAAAAAGAATGCATTAAATAAATTTTTTATTTCATTGCACTTAGACAAAGTGATTATAGATTACATAATACATTAGTTTAATACAATCATATTTAATATTTTTAAAATTTATATGTTTTACATTAATAAGATATTTTTAATATATACATATGAAAAATATTAAAATAACTTTTGAAATATTTAAAGATAATATTTGAAGTTAAATTTATTTTAATTTATAAGAAATATGTGAAATAAATATTAATAAAAATAAAGAATTATTTGTTATATCAAATTTATATTATTAAAATTTCTTAATATATGATTTAAGTAAAGTAAAAAATTGTATATATTGAGGAATTATTTTGCAAATTTATAAAATTTTGAAATTATTTTATAATTTTAAAAAATTATCTGAAAAGATACCTAGTATTAACTGATACAAGTACTGTACTATACCATAATTAAATTTGATACCAAGTCTTGTATGATATTCGTAACATTAGTGTTAGCTACTGAGGCTTCAAGAGGTCTACTAAGTCATTGAGCACTAAATAATGATTAAGGAGAAAGTTAGAAGTGTGTAAACGGAGGAATGTTTTCAACGGAACTTCCTTCTTTATATGTTGGATGTGTTTTTGTGCTTAACATCAATTATTGTTCAATATGCAATTATAGGATATTATAGTCCATACTAATGATCATGAGAAGTTATAAAGGCTAAAGGTGTTACCCATTGCATGGCTATATGCATAACTATATTAATGGTGAATCATATGTCCCAAAAATTGAAACTATTAATAAATATGTGGACTAATACATAATGTGTAATTCATAAAACCTGACCTCAATTTATAACTTTTTTACATATTTTTTATATCGATAAAATATGTGTGAATCATCCCTTTAAGTGGGTAAAGATGATAAGGGTTACAATTTGTGATGACCTCAACATTAATAAGGCCTTAGAAACTGATAGGGTATCAGAGAAAAAGTATAAGAAGCTTAAAGTAAGACAATAAAGGAGAAAAGCAAGAAGATGAGGTCCAATAGACTTGTATATCTTAAGAAAGCCTTTAGTATATTTGGATTATTATGTATAATGACTTTGATATTCTAAATGAAATGTAAGCATTGAAGAACAATTGCGATGTGAAAAGATGTTGATGATAGAGTTGAAGATATAAAAATCTTCTAGAAAAAGTTCCATCGAAGAAGAGGTAATTGTGTATTTGTTAAACTAATATTAATGTTGGTGTACCTATTGTTAATAATTTTTAAGGTGTGTATATTATACTACTTAAAATTAAATCAATTTTGGTATAATTATTATATAAGTCGTAATAGCAATGTCATTCAAAATGTTAGGTTGTATTAATGTTAAATAACATCCTTTTATGTTTTAACCCTAAGAATCATACAAGTAACAATGTGGGATGATTAAGCAAATTAAAAGAAAGTAATTTCTATATTAGCTTACAATATTATGATTCTTTACATATATTTAATGTATATACCTAGCATTTTATTAGCAACTTATCAATTTTATTCCTTGAGATGTGGTTTTTAGAGCTCATCTAGTCACTTACATAATGGACTCACTATTTTTATTAAGTAATCATAGCATCTTTAGTTATGAAAAGAAGGGTAATAAATGTTATAATGGAATTGAATTTATGTTGTAATGTTATTAGGCAGACGTAAAACCAAATGTTATAGGGAAACATATATAAAATCTTTATACACTGTTGATTTCTTGTATACTGTTTCAAAGTATGCAAAAAATATTAGTAAGGATTTGGATGTTGGCTTTGATGTATGTACAAAGATTTATATATGTGTAATTTCTTTATTTTTTATTACCTAAAAATATTGTATCTTATGAAATAATAGTTTAACTAATGATTTGGAGTTGAATATTCTTCTAATTATAGTTTTTGGTCCTCGTACTTTATAATGACCATTGGTGATATTGCTGTGTTTCATTAAAAGTAGGAAATATTATGATATTAGACTCAAATCATGATGATGACATTAACCAGAACCTGAGTGGAGCATTAATGGCTTATAAATTAAGATTTTTAATATTTGTGATAAGATAAGATCCCATTGCATTTTCTTATAACATTTTAAAAAAACTTATTTTAAGGCTACAAGTACTTGTTTTATTATAGGTGAAGATGTCACTCGGTTCGCAATGCGTTGTTATAATTTTTTAATCCATATTGCCTATCTCTTATGGAGGAGAATTTCTGAGACAAGAGAATAAGTAAAAATAATAATATTTTGTAAATATCAATTTGAATGCATTGTTACAATTTTCAATTACACATTATAATTGTGCTAACTGATAAGTAATGAATAATATTTTGACTAATTCAACTGTCTTTTTTACAAAATAATGACTATGGGATTACCTATGTCGTGCCTTAAAATTTTGGTATGAAATTGGGTACTTGAATGAGAAATTATGATAGATTGATTTGTGTATGTTGTATATATATTTAACATGAAATATATTGTTAGTTATACATATAACTTGTAATGGAAGTGATCAATGGGATCTGAAAGCATCTATGCAACTGAGTGATGTCAAATGATTATAGCTTCTTATGTCATCCATACCTTCCTCTTGTAACTAAACTACATATAAAAGCATGCATATGCAAAACTATTCAATGATTATTTGTAATTTAATTATTATGATGTATATTATCTTTTGACAAATAATGTAAAGATTATTATGTTATAACCCTATTTTATAAGTTGAATTTAATTATGTATTTGTAAGGTTATTGCCTAATTTTTATGATTATCCTAACTTAGGTTGGTCTATTGTATAGTGGTCACTATTAGATAAATGGAAAAGGATTATGGTTAAGAAAAAAGATGTAATATTATGATCCATTTCAATTAATATAAAATTTTCAATATAATATTGTAAATAATAAATTATCCTTTAGTCAATTGTTTGAAATCCACAACTATATACTCCAAATACCACAAGTTTGTAATAATATAATATCACCTTTAAAAAGATAAATCAATACTCTTTAAGAAAAAAATATCAATGTTATATGTAAAAATTGCACAATATATTTTGCTTTGATCACTTATCCATTGCAAAAAGGGATAAGGGAGGAGAAAGAAAATTGTCGTAAATGACATATTGCAATGTTTTGCTTTGGTGGCTAAACGTAATTAGCTTCATTAGCGCAGGCATAAGTAATGTTTAGCGATGATTTGTTTTTGGTAGCAGAATATGTTTAGCTATTTTTTTTAGAACGTAGCTGAAGGTTATTGGCAAAATTTTATGGAACGTAGCTAAAAAGTTTTAGTGACGATTTTGTAATTGTAGCTAAAAAGTTTTATTGACGAATTTTTTCTATTACACTTTCTTACTTATCATTTAATTATAATTATTGATAACATTTTTAATTTATCTTATTGTTTTTAATATTGTTTGAATTATAATTAAGTAACATTGTTTAAATTATTATTGGTAAAATTGTTTGAATTATAATTAAGTAAAGTAAAGTAAAATAAAAATAAAAATAATTTAAAATTAGATGCATTTTATATAAAAATAAAATGTGATTAAATATTAATTACAAAAGTTAAGAAAAAATATATGCACAAACTAAGAATCCTTATCGTCACTACTACTTACATACTTTGACCCAAGTATTTATTTGACCATTTTTTAAAACTTTGTCAACTCTCTTTCAGTACAGTTTAATTTTTGTTTATTACATTGTAAATTTTCTTTAGTACACTCTAACTTTTCTTCTATATGATCTAACTTTTCTTTATTACATTGTAACTGAGCCTTAAGGAACTGATTTTCCTCTTGAAATGTTGTTACATATACTAGTCGTGACAATGATGAACCAATTAGCTTAGAGTCATACCTAAGACCTTTGATGTACCCTGATCTTATACCAAGGACGTTATTGCAAATGTCATCCATATTAGGCTCATTTTCATTAGACAATGATCTTTACAACAACTCATGCATCTTATCCTAAAATTTAAAGCACAATCGAGATTTAATTCAAATATTATTAGTTAGTATTATATAAATAAATAAACTTAAAAATTAAAATTTTTATACTTACATAATTATTCTGCGTTTCTTCAAACGACCAGCCTTAATCTTCCTTATAGTGTGTCAATTTTTAGAGTGTGATAGAATCACACTCTTGTCCATGTAGTTGATTATGACTTTGTTATATGAATTACAAAAATTGAAACATAATGGAATATATTGTATTTACTAATATAATAATAACTTCTAAACAAAAGACTTACAAATTCTTGTTGTACAATAACAAATAATTTGGAGCCAATATTGAGAGGAGTTTTCATTTTTCCTCAATTAACATTGGCTTTCTCACACTTTTCCTAAATAAAGAAAAGAAATAATCATTAAATTGTGTAAGAAAATTCATGTAAGCAAATGTGAAAAGAAAGAAGACAAATCTTTACCTTGGCAGAGGCCCAATAATCACACATTTCACTCCAATTTTCTAGAGTCACTCATTCGGGAACATGTCTCCTTGCCTGCTCATATGAAGGAAAAGACTTATAGTATTTATGGAGTCAATAACAATGATCCTTCGTCCTTTGTTTCAACAGTGAACTCACACAGCTTGAAACTTCAGGCTTATCAATATCGATGATATTGAGCTTCATTTATGAACAACACATATAAGTTAAATTAATCTTTAAATAAGTAAAACAAAATTACATATAATTAAATAAATTGAAAAATTACTGAAACTTTGTCTAAAACATTCTGTAGCAAGTTGTCTTCCTCAACTGTTTAGCATCCTGAAGGCAGGGCAATTCATTCCTGACAATGACTCCTAACTCACTAGGTAATTTTGCTAATTAGATCTTGTCAATAAGATGATGTTATATAAGGTCAATATCTATAGACAACTTGTTGTTCATTACAACATTCATGCATTACAACTCATAACTTTTAGTGATACCTCTACCTCTTTTTCCACAGAAGTTGTAGTTTGGGGAAGATTCCCGTGGTGGATGCCTAAAGCTGTAGGATTGTCACATCCCCAGGATCGCGCAACGAAGACTCCTGAAGCGGATGGCATCAAAAGAGTTG
>JANSVA010000006.1:38051331-38065327 GCA_025504915.1 Erythroxylum reticulatum | reverse complement strand
CTATTAAGCATATGCTCAGAGCTTATGTATTGGAGTTTAGAGAAGCTTGGAATCAATATATGGCATTGATAGAGTTTGCCTACAACAATCATTATCACAGTAGTATCGGAATGGCACTGTATGAGGCATTGTATGGTAAGAAATGTTGGCCGCCTTTATATTGGGATGAAGAGGGCTTGAGAATGGTTGAAGGCCCAGAGTTGATACAAGATACAGTGGATAAGGTGAAGTTGATCCGAAGCAGAATCAAAGCAGCTCAGGATAGAAAAAAGAGTTATGTGGATCAACACCGACGGGATATGGAGTACAATGTGGGGGACAAAGTGTTCCTGAGAATGTCACTGTGGAAGGGAGTATTGAGATTCGGTAAAAAGGGCAATTTGAGCCCTAGGTACATAGGTCCTTATAAGATCATTGAGAGGATAGGACCTTTGGCATATAAGTTGGCTTTACCAAATGAAATGTTTCAAATGTATAATATGTTTCATATGAGTATGCTCCGAAGATACCGATCGGATCCGACACATGTGATACCAGCTCAGGAGAATGAGGTTGTTAGTAACTTAAGCTATGTTGAGGAGTTGATCAAGTTTGTGGGATCACAGATCAAGTAATTGAGGAACAGAGTCATTCCATTGGTGAAAGTCCTATGGAGGAACCACTCAACTGAGGAAGTAACATGGGAGACAGAGGAGCATATGAGGAGACAATATCCCCACCTGTTCGAACAAACAGGTAAGAATTTTGAGGACGAAATTTCTTTTAAGGAAGGGAGAGTTTTAACATCCCATCACCTATGGAAGGCTATAATAGTAAATATAGGTGATTAATGAGAGCTTAGAAATGCATTTTTCATGCTCATGCATAATATGACATACAAATACACGTGAATAGTGAAGGTTTTACACATAAAAATAATTGTATATGCATTCATTAATGATTCCGGGTATAATTGGATTGAGTTGAGAATTTTTAGAATTTTGAATTTTATTTATATTGGAAATTTTATTAATTAGTGGAATTGTTGTAATTTTTGAATTTTGACGAATTTAGGAATAATTTCAAAAATTATGAGTTTTAGGAAAAATAGGAAAAAGAAATCAAAAGAATATTGGAAATAATTAGATTGTAAAGATGAGAGCTAAAGAAATTATTTTAAAAAGAACTTGGTTAGAGCTTAGACATTAGGAAAGTGACAAGTGTCACTAACTTAGTTGAGAGGCTTTGGTAAATTGTTAGAAGTAAGTTATAGTTATCTGAGAGTTAAAAAGAGGCTTTTGGGCTCATTAAGGATAGAAATGGAAGAAAGAAATGTAGTCTTGCTTTTAAGAAGGGGGAAACATGAATTGAGAGAGAAAAAGAGAAGTTAAGAAAGAAAAAGAAGAGAATTTCAGTGGTTGAGAGAGAAGAAAAGAGTTGAGTTAGGATTTCAGCACTTCTTAGTCTTGAGAGAGAATTTGAAGTGGGTCAAGAAGAAAATAAGGAAGAGGGAGTGAAGAGCTTTAAATTGAGCCAAAGATCTCTTCATTTGGTGAAGAATCAAGGTAAGATCATTTGAATCTTTTGGAATTTTTGGAAGAGTTTTAGACCATAGAGTTAAGAAATACATGGGTTTAAGTATTCTAGAACCAATTTTAGTGATTGGGCGTTATGGGATTTTTCTATTTGAAAACCCTATTTAGTTGAGGTTTGAGAGTTGAATGAAATCAAATTGGTAGCTGAATGGTCATACTTGGGATTTTTCAAATTGCATAGTGCAAAATTTCAAGTCTTCCTTAGGGGTAAATTTCGTGTTCTAACTTTAGGGAAAAATCTAGTTTAATCTAGGGTAAATTAGATAAAGTTGTCTCCTAGAAAGTTGTAGCTTATCTTTCTAGCTTTCCAACAATATATAATATGAAATTTTTGGATATAGGAGTCAAAAGTTACGGTCTTTACGAATGGAGATGCTCATGAGTGTATTCTGCTTCTTCTTAAGTCGACTTCTGCTTCATCTTAGGTTAACTTTTACTTCATCTTAAGTTGATCATCTGTTTCGTCTTAAGTTGACTTCTGCTTTGTTTTAGGTTGACTTCTGCTTCGTCTTAAGTTGATCATCTGCTTCGTCTTAAGTTGGCTTCTGCTTCGTCTTAGGTTGACTTCTGCTTCATCTTAAGTTGACCATCTGCTTTGTCTTAAGTTGACTTCTGCTTCATCTTAGGTTGACTTTTGCTTCGTCTTAATTTGACCATCTGCTTCTTAGGATGACTTTCTACTTCATCTTATATTGACTAAAACTTCTTCTAGTCATTGTTCTTTTCATATTGTCTAGTCCAATTTTGACCTTTTATATGATAGAATTTGTCTTCAAAGTCTTCATAAAAGTTTTAGATCTTGAAGTCTTCTTCAAAATCATTCAAAGAAAACTTTGATCTGATACCTATAGAGAAAGTTATGCCGTTGCCCTAAAATAGGTTCAATATGATTGAGGACAAAACCTTATTTGATTCTTTTAGCCATAACTTTGTCATCCGACCTCTAAATGGAGTGATTCTTAGACCAATATATTCATAACACATATTTCTATTTCTCCATGAAAATGGGTATCATTATGAATGTATTTGGAAAAGTTTGGTTGAAAGAAAGTGAGGGAATCTGTTGGAATATTATGAACTGGTGTGATTTCACTGAACATGTTTGGCTATTTCGGTTATTCCTGGATCTATAAGATTCTAAATGAGATGATTTTTAATTTGGAGTAAACTAGAGATATAGGCTTACAAATTATCTATAGAAGTCAAATTGTGATTCAGTCTCTAAGATGTTTAATTTCTGGAAGGAAGATGTGTATAGTATACTGTTTTAAATAAGAGCACTTTGAAAATGTTTGAGCCATATCTTCCAAATTACTAAACCAAATTGAGTGATTTTTGTGTCAATAGAAACATAAGACATAAAGGAACACTTTTTTAGTTGAGGGTATGACCAAATTATATCAATTGCACTCTCTAATTTAATGTGAACAGTAGACCCGAAAGAGTGTCTTAGAAAAATCTGAAAGTAAGCCAATGAGAAATGAATTGTGATTTTAATGGTTTTAGTGAGGCATAAACCTAAATATAAATTATACTTAGATGAGTTTTGATATGAGAAAGATTTTTGTGAAAAAATTGATGGAAAGATACATGGGATCGTCATAAACATGCATTATACATAATTCGTTTCCTACATGTGCATTATTAAACACTTATCATTATTTGTATTCTCTCTTAATATTACATCTTTTCATCTATTTTTGGTGTTGAAACAATAGTCATGTGTGGCTAAATCCGATTGTTTTAATTCAAGGAGAATTAAGGAGGCAGTTGGTTCACATGGGGGAATGATAACAAGAATGAGAATGAATATAATAAGGAATATGAATAGATATTATCATTATAATTATGATGGTTGGTTAAGAGGAATGAATTATTACCATTACCATTGATAATGATTGGTTTTATAAAAAATATTGAGAAATAAAAATTTATTATATTATATTATAATTAATTAATTATATTATAATTAATTGTATTGTAATTATTAATTAATTAAAATATTGTAATTAATTATTTATAATATTTTAATTAATGAATGAATTATATTTAAATTAATTATATTGTAACTAACTAATTAATTATAATTATAATTAATTAATTATTAATAATACTTTAATTAATAATGTTTTAATTAATAATATTTTAATTAATTGATTGTGTTTAATTAATTAATTAATATTAAAAATATTTTTTAAAAAAGAGTCACTATTAAGGAATGAGCATTCCTCTACTAAATGGAGGGTATAGATGATTCTGTAAAAGTGGATATTAAACTATTGCTTCTATAATGATAATTAGCAACTCACCACTTACTTTTCATTCCTTCCTCATTAATCCCTTCTCAAACCCATCAACCAAGTATATTCAAAACTCTAGTTGTAACCTTGTGAAGTTTTGTTTTAAACCTAGATCTTATTCTAATTCAAAAACTTCTTGTTTTATATTCTTTTATTTCATAAATAATTAATATTGGTTATTCAAACAAGTTAATTTAATGTTGATTATTCTATAGCTATCTATAAATTCAATAATCCATAATTGTCATGAATAGTTAGTATAAGTAGCAAATATGTTATTTATGAATTTGCATATTTAACTTATAGTAAAAAAAAAACTTAATTGAATATTTATAGTCACGTCAATTATTTAATTTAGGGTTTAATCTTTTTTTAATTAAGTTTGTTGTTATCATTTAATTGATATACAATGTTATCATACCCAATATATTTATGGTAAGTTTTGATTTAAAAGCTGGATATTAACCAATTAATTTAGAAAAAATTGACTTACTATGACTGTCCTAATAAGTTTTAGACTAATTGCTTGAATAGTAAAAATTATTTTTTAGACCAATGATTAATATTACAATTAGATTAAATACTTCCCTTAACTTGGAGTTAATTAAAATTGAATTTCTCACTTTTTATATTTAGTTGGTTTATTTTAATTCTTGTTAGTTTTAGTTTATTATTTAATTAATCATAAACCCCTATCATTTTGCTTTATCAATTGAAATTAAGAAAATAGTATTTAGTTCTTTTGAAATTCGATATGGTTCCATGACTGCTACAATAATTTAGTGAACTAGAATTAATTTTGAGAGCTTCGAGAACCTGTTCACCAAGCATTGCACCTAATTCTTCTATCAAATATATATTTCATTTTATTCAACCCTTGTGATTTGTGCAATCAAGCTTGATGATAAGCAAATGTTATAATCTTGAACTCTCCATTCTTATATTTTTGTACTCTCGTTATTGCAGTCACAAGTCTATAAAACTTTGTATACTTTTGGTACAGCCTAAATATCATTTTAGAATTTCCAAACTTCATTCTAATTTTAAGCACCATCTATATGTCAATATTCTTTGCCCTACCGTATGAGGTCATCACATCTAAAGAACTATTCTCATTCTCCATCTTATTACTTATCTCCATTACACTATACTACTACATTATATAAAAAATACCATGAAATTATTTAAAAAATCATTGTATTACACAAAGTTTATCACTAGACGATACAACATATATCACTATATGTTAAATAAAAATTACTATATATACTAAAATATACTTCATATTAATTAGAGAAGCACCACATCGAGGTACTAATTCTTATGCATGACCACTAGATCTTCTTCCTTCTTTTTCTTTTCAATCTCTTCTTCCATCCTTATTCTAAAAACTTTCACTTTAAACATTAGTAAAGTTGGAACTCATATTAATCATAATTTATTTTACAAATTACAAATAAATTACCACAATAACATCAAAAATTCTAGTTCTCATTTCTCACAACATCATTATCACTTATGACTCTTATAAATGTACTCTCAAAATTTTAAATACTAAAATGATTAGAACAAATGTTAGGCATTTGGATTTTGGAACAATAGTTATAGTAATTGACTATGATATAAAAATTTGAAATCTCACTTTAGACCAAGTATAATAATCTAGACAAGAAAATAAAAATAATAATGGTAAGTGAAAAATGGATGTTTTTTGTATATAATTAAGATACAATAGCATATGAAAAATGTCAATGGAAAATGACAAAAAAAGTACTTCCAAAGTTATGTTGTAGATTAAAGATGGAGATTCATAATGATAAGCTTCAAGAAAACGATAAATGTGTCGAATGGTAAGAACATGCAAACTTTCATTAAAAGAAGTTAAGAAAATTAAATAGAGAAGAAAAGAGAAGGGTAGGCTAAAATGTTTAGATTGAATCTCATATAAAATCAGTTATCAGAGTTTTATGAATATATTTAAGTATATATAAGCATACATATACAAGTATTTGATTTGTTCTATACTTCTATCTATACATTGGGAATTCAAAATGCAAAATAGGAATTAATCACCGGTATCTCTAGAATCTAGATGACTACCAAAGTAGTTGTAACTTCTCGCAGAATACTAGGAGTCCTAATGTGAATCAACCTTATCGCGAACACCCCCTTGAGCCTACGGTTGCTTGTCGCAGTCGAAGCTTGTTACGTAAGGATAGGAAATGTGGTGAACTAAGTGACTTGGTCATGACATTTGCAATTTGATCTTCTAAAGGCAAGAATCGAAGTTGGAGTAGGTCGCGCACAAGTTGCTCTCTTATATGGTGATAATCTACTTCTATATGCTTGGTCCAAGCATGAAAGAATAGATTTGTAGCAAGAAATATGGCTCCTAGATTATCACACCACAGTATTGGAGATCGAGGAATTGTAGCACTCAATTCACACAAAAGTGATCTTAACCAACTTAACTTTACAGAAACTATTTCTAGTGCTCTATGCTCAGACTCTGTACTTGATCTTGACATAACCAACTACTTCTTTGATTACCAGGAGATTAATTCTAGTCGAAGAAAGGCTCAAAAGCCACCAGTGGATCTTCAATCATCTGACACCCAGCCCAGTCAACATCGAAGAAGCCCATCAAGTCCATGTTTTTAAAAGTTGAAATAAAAAATACTGAGATCCTTTGCACCTTGTAGATAATGCAGGAGTAGTTTTACTACCTTCCAATATACAGTGGTTGGATTGTGCATAAACTGGCTAAGTTTGCTCACTGTAAAAGCTAGATCAAGCCTTATCGAGAGATATTAGAGACTGCTTACAACACTTCTATACAATTCAATATCATCAAAGTGATTTCTATCAAATTTTAAGAGTTATACACTTACAACCATTGGCTTTCTCTGCAGTTTCAATTTCTCCATTTTGGCACAAGATAAAATATCAGAAAAATATTGCTTGACTCAGATAAAGTCCTTCTTGAGTTCGAATAGCTTCAAAACCAAAAAAATAGCCCAAATCTGTGAGATCCCACATTGGTTAGAGAGGGGAACGAAGTATGCCTTATAAGGGTATGGATATCTCTTCTTTACAAACACGTTTTTCATGCTTTAAAGCACCGGATCCCATCAGAACTCTGAAGTTAAATATGCTAGGGCAAGAGTAGTACCAGGATGAGTGACCTCTTAGGAAGGTCTTGAGGAAAGAAAAACAGTGAAGGCTTGGCTAGGCGAAGGCCCAAAGCGGACAATATCTGTGAGCGGGGAATCTGGGTTGTTATAGTAGTATCAGAGCCAAGACCCAAGTCGGTAGGATCAACTAGAGAGTTGGACTCTCCCCCATAGACGCATTTTTCATACCCTAACGTACCGGATCCCATTACAACTTTGAAGTTAAATGTGCTAGGGCAAGAGTAGTATTAGGATGGGTGACCTCTTGAGAAGTTCTCGGGAAAAGCAAAACTGTGAGGGCTTAACTGGGCCAAGGCCCAAAGCGGACAATATCTGTGAGCGGGTGATCTGGCTGTTACAAAATCCCTCAAGTCTTTAACTACAAAATCATGCCTCAAATTTTTGATAAGAGAACTGATTATTGAATCATTGTTCCCAGTAACCAAAATATTATCAACATACATAAGTATTAAATTACCATTATGTCTTCATAAAAGATAAATAAGGATGTATCACTCAATGATGCATTGAAGCCAAGAGAAAAATACTTTGAGTTGCGATGACGAAATTATGCTCGAGGAGCCTACTTCAACACATATATTGCTTTATTAAGTTTACATACTAAGTTAGACTGTTTATCATCAACGTAGCCCAAAGGTTGCTCCATATACACCTCTTCATCAAGCAATCCATGAAGGAATGCATTTTTGACATCTAATTGGCTTAAGGGCTAATTTTGAGCTACTGCTAGTAACAGAATTACTCGCATAGTTGTTGGTTTCACCACCAGATTGAAAGTTTCTTTAAAATCTAAGCCTTTGCGTTGATGAAATCCTTTAGTTAGCATGCGTGTCGTCTATCTCTCAATATTGCCATTAGGATTCCTTTTAAGTTTGAACACCCATCTGCAACTTGCAATGTTGGCATTAGACAATTGTTGAACAAGAAACTGGGTGTGATTTTCAATCAGTGCAGTATACTCTTCGTCTATGGTTGTTCTCTGTGGTAAGCAATCTTTAGCTTGCAAGTGATCCTCTAGTTCTTGATTCAGTAAAGATATAAAATGAGAATCTATTTTAGCAACAAAAACTTGCCAAGTAGCCTTGCTCCTCGTCACCATTGAGTGTGTGGTAGAGGCATTTGGAGGTTTGTGAATGTTCACCACTAACCCTTGAAGAGAGCGAGTCTTTGGAACTTGAGACTCTTATTCATTTCGAGTTTGATCTTCTTGTTGTACCAACGTTTCAGGATTCGATAACTGAAGACCAGTAGAAGCTAAATTAGGGTGAGTATAATTGTTATAAGGTAGGCTTTCATCCTTGTTACTAATTTCTATCTTGAGTTGTATTGGGCGGTGGAGAAATACTTAAGGCACTAGTGGATTCTAAAATTGAGGGACTAGGCACATGAGACACCAAATTTTGGCTTCCATGATTTCTTGTACTGCAGAAAAAATAATAGCAAGAGGAGCATTATAAATATCATCAAATAAAGACATAATTTTAGAAATCACATCATGATCTCCAACAAAAGGAAAAGACTCCTTATTAAACCTAACATCCTGACTAACATAGACATGTCCTAGATTCCTATATAGGCACTTATAACCTTTGTTGTGTGGACTGTAACCTATAAAGACACACTCAACTGATCAAAATTGAACTTTATAGGAGTTATATGGTTTAAGATTTGGAAAACAAGAGCAACTGAAAACTTAAAGAAGTGTGTAATTTGGTGGAGTTATAAACAAAGTATGATAGTGTGACATGTTTTAAGAACTAGAGTTGGAAGTCGATTTAGGATATAAATAGTAGTAGCAAAGGCTTCATCCCAAAATATTTTGTGGCATGTAGGATAAGCAAGAAGAGTTAGGCTAGTCTCAACAATGTGATGGTGTTTTTGCTTTCAGCTACATTATGAGCATGTGCGCAAGATAATCGATGAATGATTCCATAGTTTGTTAAGTATTTTGATATGCTGCAAAATTCACCTCGCTAGTCACTTTGAAATTGCCTAATTTTTTTGTCAAATTGATTTTTGGCCATGGTTTTGAAATTTTGGATTGCAAGAAGTGCATCTGATTTTTGTTTTAGCATATATAATCGAGTAAATTAACTAAAGGCATCAATAAACATAATATAATAATGAAAACCTCTAAATGAAGTCATAGGTGTAGGACCCTAAAGATCAAAATGTATCAATTTTACGGGTTTAAAATAAGTTGTTTGAGAACTAGAATATGGTGATTGACAAGCCTTACCAAGTTGACAAGAATTATAAAAAGAAATTTATTCTTGGAAACAATGATCCACAGTTGCTTAACTAACTGACTCATGATTGAACAGAGGGATGTCCATAACGAAGATGTCAAAGATCAACGGACTCCTTTTCTTAATAAAAGGTAGACACGACGAACGAAATTTGACTTGACTTATCAAAGTAATTAAGGCCATCCTCCTTAAGCACTCCTTTGAGTAGGGCCTTCCCCATTAACTTTGACTCACTTAAGAGATTTCTAGTAATATGAGGACAATGAAAGACATTTTTGAGATACAGAGGTCGAGAATTACTAGGAATAATAGAAGAGCCAATGTGAGTGATTTCTAAACCTTTGTTGATACCTATTTTGACCTCCTCTAGACTATGGTAATTAGTTGCTTGGATGAGGTTAGCTGCATTATTAGTTATGTGATTGTTAGCACCAGTGTCCGAGAGCCAATCATGATCTGTCATCACTCCAGGATTAGCAGCATAGGCGGTGAAAGGATCAACAAATTGTTGATTTCCTGAAACTTGAGATTTGAAGGTTTGATCAAACCTCATATGATACTGATTTGTCGAATGGTAGGGCTTGTTACAGATTCGACAAATGATGCATGGCTCATTATTTATATGACCATCACAACTTCTACCACGACCACGATTGCCTCTGCCAACATGTTGGCCAGAAACACCTTGATTCCAGTTATTACCTTGCCCTTTCCTATTAGTTTACTTGTAAGCGACATTGGCAGTGGGCATGAAGGAATTCTACAGATTAAACTTCTTCATTTGAGCCTTAAAGGTAAATAGATGGTCCACCATATCATCGACCGTCATTGACTCTTATCTGGCAATAAGGGACACTAAAATTGGTTAAAACTCATAACCCAGGCCATTCAATATATACATGATCAGTTCGTCATCGCCAACCGGAGCACCCGTAATAGTTAGATCATCAGCAAAGCCACACATTTTGTTAACATAGTTAAGTATAGAAAGAGTACCTTTAGTAGTATTTTAAAGATAGAAGTAGGGATTCAATTGTCGTGCCCTTGATTGCGAGGAGAATTGAGACACAAAGACTCTCCATATATTAACACAGGTGTGATGGTGAGAGGCAGTTGCAACCGTGACGAGGGTCGTTATCCTAATTAGCTAGCCAAAAAGCATCTTGTTTTGTCATTGCCATTTGAGGTATTCAAGAATAACAACAGTATTTGAATTTCCTTGGGTAGAAGCAAGAAGGGTTTTAGAGGGTTTGGGAAAAGCAGCAGTGAGATAACCCTCGAGATTATGACTCCTCACGATTGAAAGTATGTAAGCCTTCTAAACAAAAAAAGTTTGAATCATTGAGTTTTAGAGAAATAGGGTGATTGACAGCAGTGACAACACTAGAGGAAGTTTCAGCAACGAATGTTTCAATTAGAGAAGACATGGTGAAAGTCTAAGACTCTGATACTAAGTTAAGAAAATTAAGTAGAGAAGAAAAGAGAAGGGTAGGCTAAGGTGTTTAGGTTGAATCTCACATAAAATCAATTGTGAGAGTTTTGTGAATAGATTTGAGTATATATAGGCATACATATACAAATATTTGATCTCTTCTATGCTTCTATCTATAAATTAGGAATTCAAAATTCAAATTAGGAATTGATCACCGGCATCCCTAGAATCTCAAACAATTGCAACTTCTCGCAGAATACTAGGAGCCCTAATGTGAATGAACCTTATCACTAACAAAAGAGAATTGCATATTCTTTGGATTATTTGATATATTTATTTTTTTCCATACCAAATATAATTTTAACTATTAAATATTCCTAGAACAATAGAAGTGGAAACTATATTTTTTAAATACTATATAGTCTTATATGATAAATGATGGCCACTAAAAGCCGATGGCCATCACTTGCCGACGACAAAGAGTTTTCTTATAAATTATGAAGTTAAATCTCATGATTTTTGGTGTTAAAAAAATCTAAAGTTTGATTACTTTGTTGAGAGAACTATTGGTTGATGAACGTGAGTTCATGTTGAGAATCATTCGCATGTAAAGGAAGTGACCTGCCGGGAACTTACTCCATAAGATGGTCGATGTTTTCTAGAGAGAAGTAATAAACGAAGGATTATATCCGACATCTTCGCACAGTGCTTAGATGCGTATAAACAAAATTGCAATTCTAAAATTTAGATAAATGCATCAAAGCTCTAATCGGAGAAAAGTTTGACTTTCCATTCTCTATCAACCTATTTTATGATTTAAGTTTCGAATTCCAAATAACAAGTTAATTTTCTGACATCTTTTTCTAGGTTAAACCAATTTGAATCAGCAACCAAAAGTAAGCGTGCCTATTTAAAGATATCATTGTTATCTAAATCACATTTTTGATCAACAAAAGAAAGGATTATATTATGGATTCTATCTCGAAATTTCTTATGTTTTTGCGAGGATTGGAACAGCCTGCCCATATTTGGATGGAACCGAAATTTGCAGGAGCTGATGCCTAATCACTTCCAAGACCGACAATCGATGGCTTCTTTGGTCTTTAGGCCTCTAGGATTGCTAAAAGGGCCCAGTACATCTGTGTACAAAGCACGAATGGGGTCGAAGCCCCATCAAGTTGGGGCTATCCTCGTTTTTACATTAGTCGTCGTACATTCTCACTAGTGTCCGCTTCCAGAAAACACGCATTGGCTGATTGAGCTCACCTTAAAAGCTACTCTTTACATGTATGATGCTGTAAAAGCGCTTTCTCCAAAACGCAAACAGAGACAAACGGACACTTTTCGTCTTGTTCTCACTTTCTTCCTTTTTCCCGCCTATTGTGCGCTGGCGAACTCTTCGCTATCTGGCTATGGTGACTTCCAGAGACGTTCAAGAGATCGTCTCCAAGCTCTCCTCCGATAAAGCCAGGCCTCGTGAAGTAACTTTACTCTTTCTCTTTTTCATCTCCCGAGAAATGACACCATAGGACTGTACTTTTTAAAGTTTTAAACTTTGCGGTGAAAGTGAGAGTGACACTTTGATTTTTGGATAATCGGATGACGATGTCCGACTCGTTTACTTTGACCATTATTAGTTTGATGATCGCTCTTGTTGCATTCGGTTTCATTTTCGTTTTGTTTGTTTCTGTCTTTCTCAATAGTCTTTACTAGGTCCTGTTTGTTTCCCGAGAAAAATTGAAAGGAAATGATGCCATAGGACTGTCGTTTTGAAAGTTTTGAACTGTACAGGAAAGTGAGAAAGAAACCTAGCTTCTGGATTATCAGGTGATGGTTTCGGGTTCATTTACTTCAACTAAGATTATTTAGATGATTGGTGTTATGGAAAATGGTAAATGAAAGGAAAAAGAGGGAAAAGAGAGAGGAAAGAGAAGAGAAAAGAGAGAAAGTGGGGGAAACAGGGAGAATGAGAGGGGAATAGAAGAAGAACAGAGAGGAATCGAGAGAATTTGGGAGAGTAGAGCGAAAGGGAAAATGCAGTAGGATTCTCAGGGGGGACTGTTGTTTATAATTATTCATAACACCCTCCAACTGACATACTAACAGTCTTAACTGCCATCTACTACAAGTACATATTTCGGTTTCATTTTCGATTTTGTTGTTTCCCTGGTTCTCTTGTTCCCTCTCATACTCTTCTACTAGGTCCTGTTTCTTTCCCGTGTAAAAATTGAAAGAAACTGATGCCATGCTAATGTTCTTTTAGAAGTTTTGACACTGTAAAGTTAAAGTGAGAGTGAGACATTGTTTCTGGTTATTTAGATGATTCATTTCATTTTCGTTTTGTCCCACTTAGGGTTGCATTATAAGACTGAAAATTTAATTGTTTTTTTGAATGTGTAGGAGGGGATAAAGTTGTTGAACACTTGGTTAGAAGGAGAAAGATCGATAAGATTTTGCAAATATCTTGGAGAAAATACTTCAAAGCTCAAACCGGACGATATTCCCCATAGTAAGAGAAAATATTGGTTTGAGGAAGATGTGATTGAGTTTCTATTATGGTTATGTGATTCAATTATCTCTTCAGTGAAATTGAAATGTTTGAATTGATTACGCAGCCGAAACATGGCCATTTTTGGTTAAATTGCTCATACAATGTGTATCCTTGGAGATAGCTGTTAGCAAAAAGCGAGTGCCAAAAATAACTTTTGCAAAGACGCTGCGTGTGGTTGTTCAACGTTCAGAAGATGCCAAATTTGCAGGTTGGCTTCTTAACAATATGATTTTGTTTTCTAGCATTAGTTGTGAAGGGTGGTTGTCTAAAAATGCATTTCATAACATAAGATATAGTGCTAACTGCTTACTAACAGTGAGAGTCATGATTCTAATATTACTTGTTTTGGGTGTAATTGCCCTTTGGTAGGCAAGACATTGGCTTTACTACCTGTTGTTAAATCACTCTTTAGCCACCTATGGGATGTTTTATGTAATGTCCCAAGCTTTCAGCCCGAATATGGGATCATACTTCGACATCTGTTGACAGTAAGAGGTTACCAATTTCACCTGAAGAACCGCATTTATTCTGGTGAGTGCTTTTGACAGATTACAATCAATCCATTGTGGTTTCTGATTGCTGAGATATGCATATGAAACTTACTGATCTTCATCTTATTTAAACCTATTTTGGCAAAGGTTTGGTGCTTTTGTACATAGAAAGGGTAGAAACAAGTTTGGGTGGGAAAAGTAGTAG
>JANSVA010000006.1:38030989-38049733 GCA_025504915.1 Erythroxylum reticulatum | reverse complement strand
GGGTAGAAACAAGTTTGGGTGGGAAAAGTCGTAGTCGTTGTAACCAAAAGGAGGAGGCCTTCCGCTGTATCTTAACACTCCATGCACTTTTGGAACATCCTCCTGGGGATTTCCCAGATGATGTTAGGGAGGGTATTGTGAAGGGTTTTGTTCAGATTTTTTCTTTTACAAGGTACAAGAATGATTCACAATATTCTATTTTCTTCTTTTTACCCTTTAGGTGTTAACATTATTTGTTCTCTTATTTATTGACCATAATATCAACGAGGCTGTGTCCCTTATTATAACATTTACAGGGATGAAGGAAAAATATCACGAAAGCTTATTGAGTGTGTTAATACATACTTGTTGAAGGATGGTCCGAATTTGGGTTATTTATCCTTGGAGATCCATAATGTTGTACGGCAATTTGTATTTTGTTGGTGGCTCACTACTCGTGACCGTGGGCTTAAGGTTGACTGGCATTCTAAATTACTACATTTTTTCCATTTTATGCTTCATTCTTTCAAATGTGTCCTTTTTTTTTTCTTTTTTCAGGATCTACTTATAATTTATGCAAGGCTTCAGCTAAATCTGACAAGGGGTGCTGCTGATGGAAGTTCTTTGGTAGAACAACTGTTAGATGTGCTATGTAAGGAACTAGATCAAAGCAGTTTAACTGTTGTTGGTGTTCCTTGGTGAGTGCCTTTTCTTTCTTTCTTTTTTTATCGTAGATTATTTACTGTCAGAGTTGATCTTGACAATTTCATCTCTGGGCTTTGAATTGTGATCAGGACAGAAGCAACTAAGGATGATAAAATTGGAAATTTAAGTGGTTCACAATTTAACTTGGTGGAGCTTGCTTCCTTAGTCCTTTATCGGGTACTTCGTCCATTCACTGACAATTAAAGATGCTGTAGAATATGGTTCTTTTGATGTGAAAATTGCTGATTAAAATTGGTAGGTTTTTCCGAATAACGGTTGTTAGGGATGTTAAAACTGATATATGTGGTCAGAAGGTTAGTGTATATTTGTTACAATTAAATTAATTAAAATAGCAACTCCAATTCTTGAGCCTTAGCTTTGCTCATTTTGTTTTTGAAGGAATTTTTGTTACATATAAATAGGTATCTATTATTATGAATGGATATGAGTACTCTGGGGTGTAAAGCATTTAAGATGTAGTTCTGAAATTTTACTTGCACTATGTTTTTCTTAGAGAAAAACTTGGTTCACCATTTGATGGGATATCACTATGTTAGGCGTGTATTAATACAACCAAATCACCAACAAGGGAAAAGCGGCTTAGAAGAGAGCATGCTGGTGTCCTTTTAAAGGAAGCCCTTATGAGAGGGAAGTGGTTATGGTATGTTTCAAGTGCATATGGTTATTTTGACTAATGTCTATCAGTTTCTACTTGTTGAAACCTACTGCAGATAGGTTGATATAAACCTTTTCTTGTCTATCGCTTTGAAAATGGTGATTGGGGTATTGCTGTGGGACAATAGTGGGATGTGGTGGGTCTTAGTTTTCCATATTTGACAAAGTTAGAACACTTGGACCTTGTTGCTTATTTTACTCTTGGTACAAAATTCTTATTTGGTTTGTTGGCATACGAATGAAATTGCTCTTAATTTTTTAGGGAATGAGCAAAATGATGCTCTCTGTAGTGCTTGTCTTTGCTCTTCTCTTTAATTTGACAAGTATTTTGATTATGTACAGAAAGCAAGGCTTTTGTATCAAAAGAATGTATGTAAAGGAGAAATTGTTGGGCATATCTTAGAAGTATTTTATGCTGCATTGCATATGTGGATATACTTCTGTGCTCAATGCCTTCATTTTTTTCAATTTTCAGAGTTTGGTTTCTTTCTCTTCTTGTTCTCTTCTCTTGTTTATTTCATTGTTGAAGTCATTGGAACTCCTTGTTATCTTATAATTTTGGTCAAACATTCCTTCCTTTCACCTTTGAGTAAAGAAATTCTCTAGATTTTAGATACCTTAGACTTTTAAGTTCATTAATTTGTTATTAGTATTTTATTGGTTCCCTTGTTATCTAACAAACGACAGTGAGAACAGGGATAAAGGATATATTTTTGGATCATTTTCTAGACTAGCATATTAAATTTAAATAAGGGAATGATAGTAGTTTTATGCATATCTTAGTGGCTTTCTAGTTAACATAACTTTTCTCAATATTGCTGAGTCCTATGGACTATTATTACTTTGTTTTTCTTCACTACTGCTATATTGGGACAAAATTAATTTGCTTCATTTCAGGAATGCTGCATTTTGTTCTCTAGTTCGTGATTACTACACTCGCATGAGTAAGGATCTTTTCATAGACTGGTTTGAAGCAATTGCTTCAAGTTTTGAGAGGTAATGATGCTTGTAATGTGGCAATGGAAGATGTGATTGCCTCTTCATTTCGATATAACCTTGCAGTACTTTGTCTTGGTTTTGCAATATTCACTCAATGTTAAATTTGAAATTGAAAAATGCATGGAACTCCTGTAAGTTGTTTTTTGTAGTTTATCTCTTTTTCCATAAATCATACTTGCATGAATGTTAGAAGTTAGGTTTTCTATTTGCTTGAAATTCTTTTAGTCAATTTTAACCTTTTAACACCTTGCATTTAAATTTTTAAATGATTGAGTATTAACGTTAATGCTTGAAGTTATTATCAAGTTACTATTCTGACCATGTTGTTGTGATCTATGTACAATTCTTTTATTAAACTTTAGATGGCATTCTAATTATTCTGGATCCGCTATTCTTGGAGTTGCATTTTTGACTTTAGATTACGGGTGATTTGGTGTAAAAGTTTGTGAATTGTCTGTCCCTATCGATAGAATTACATACATGTTCCTGGTTTTGACATTTAACAGAAACATAGGAGGAAGAAATGCAATTTAGCCATTTTTTGAGGTCTGAATCATGTGGATTATTATCATTCTTTAGAAGGCTAAATGTCCCAGGGCTGTCTGTCCTATTTGGTTCTTAAAATACTGCCTTATTTTGTGAATTTGTTTCTAAGTCTCTTTGGTTCTTTAATCCACTAAAGACATCTGTGGTTGTAGTGTTTTCTCTTTGAAATTTGGAGTTTGATTTCACTTTCATTAGTAAGGAAATCTGTTATTATTGGCTTGTATTGCTAAAAAAGTTGGTTAGAATTAGGTATTTATAAGTGGTGGTACTTCTATCTATACTGTCAACTTGAAAAATGTAGGGATCCATGAGGCTAATCTATTTGACAAAGGAATATTGTAAAATTAGCTACGACGAGTCTTAGTGTCATTTATCCTCATTAAATATGATGTCAACTGATAGTTATGTGAAAACCAGACTAGATTGCTAATGATTTTGGGGAGGATTATTATACCTGTATTTGTTGAATTTATGAACCTTATTTTGCAGAATTCTGAGTGATGCAAATGTGACACATACTTATGACGGTTTGCTATGGACTATAAGGTCTGGTTCTCTCGTCTTTATAAACATAATCAATTTGTGCTTGTTTTTATTCTATTATTTGTCTTCATAAGATAAGGAAGTGCTTTGTTAAAAGGCCAAAAGTGAGCGATCTAATGCTTGCATGTTTCATGATTCATTTTAATAATGTTTATTTTTTTCTTAAAAGAAATAGATGTTCCTTTTAGTTTTGTTTTTTATTTCTGGCTATCTTTTCGTTATTACTTTTGCAACCCTTGTTCTAATATGCATCTATTTGCTATGTTAGGAGTTTGCAGGTACTCTCTGCCACTTTCCCGATTCCAGATTGTAAAGCGAACATTTCATCAGGCTCCTCTTCCTTGCCAAACAAGGTTTTTATTCTTTCCTCTATGCTTTAATTTTTATAGTTTCTTGCGCTCTTTCTTCTGTGTCTCTGACAATGTGCTTTAATTATAAAAAAAGTTATCAAGTCAAAGCTTTCTGACTCATCTTTAGCTCCTTGCCTTGACTTGGCTTATATTGGGTGCAACCTGTGTTCCAATATAGTTGATTGCACTGGATCTACATTTTATTGGTCGTTCAACTAGAGTGTGTTGTAGGTTTGCAATATAGAGTCAGGACTCAGTCATTTCTTCAAACTTTTTAGTGAAACTAACAAACATTTGTTAATTTTTGCTTTTGACATGTAGCAAATAAAACTTAGATTGTTAGTTTCCTATTATTATTTTAAATTTCTTTTAGCTGACTGATAAAAGAACATTGAAATGTTTGTCTTCTTTGAATTGTTTTCCCATCCAACTTGACCCCCCATTAGAAAAGCTATGAAGAGGTGTGCTAAGAGTTTTTTGTGCCCATCTGATGATTTGATGGTGTAGAATTACTGGAAAATGATATAACTTAAGCTCTCTCAAATGAGTTCCTATAATTCTTTGTGGACTCTCCTATTAAAATTCAAGCCCCTTGCAAGTTTCTATTATTTACATTGTTATCCTTTACTAAAAGAGTTCTGCTGTAAATTTCCTATCGGGCCACTTATATCTTCTTTAGTTCCACTAATATGGTTTATTTTAAGTGTATCTCTTTAGTGATCCTGGGGTGATTTGTTGATTGGTCAATTTGCAGTTCCACTCTGGTTGGAGCTTGATATGGAAGTGCTTGATGCATGGCTTACCAGTATTCAGTAATATAAGTACGGTTGTAAGTATCATTTGCACAATCTTTGCTAGATTTATTATTGGTGACTTTTCTTCATCTTCTTTTTGGCGTTTTGATGTTATCTATCAGGCTATCTTGGAAAAATTGTCTCATGCTAACTATTTGTGATTTTTTTTCATTTGATGCATTGTTGAAATTTCACAATCCTTAAGGTCAAAACGAATGATGACATATTATGATTTTGTGGCTGTTTTCTTGTTAAATGTGTGGGTGGGGAAACCATTCAACTCAAAAGCTTTAACTTTTGGGTGAGTTCTAGTAATATATAAAATATTACTCAATCACACCTCACACAAGTATAGGCATATCACAAGAATAACAAATCCTCCATAGATGAAACTGTCAAACTTGAACTTGAGACAATTGTTCATAAGGGTTTGTTATTAAGACACCATTCGACCTTCTCAAGTATGAAGCTAATGGTATGCTTACACAATGTTGATTTTCATTCTACTCGGAGCTAATTATTGAATACTTGATCATGGCGTGAGCATTAAGGATATTGTTGTTAGTTATAGTGGCAAATCACTAATGGTTGTACCTTTATTGTGATTAATGGAGGGGGCTTTTTTGCACTTCTCTGCTCTTTCCCTTTTTTCTTTTGCTTTTAGGATACTTGTAGCATGTTTTGTTGATGGAAATGAAAATATGCTCATAACAGCTGTTGTTTTATTGAACGATCAAGTAGATCTCTTCATAGTATATTATGTTCAGTATTTTCAATTTATTCTGGAAGCTTGTTTCTAGCTTAATTGTCTGCCCATATTCAATTAGTGAAAACCATGTAGGTGGACGCTGCATTTATACTACTTGGAAACATCATGTCCAAGGTGGGTACAAGTCCTTTTAGACTCAACTTCTCAGATTTATTATAAGTAGTTTCCTTGTTGATTTGCTGAGACACTTTAAGCAGTGAAAGAAATCTTCAAAATTTTTGGCTTGAAAGAAAGGTATCTATAGATTCTTCAATTATACCTTTGTTTGATATGGCTCTGCCAATGTTCTTGTTTTCTCCCAGGATCTAATAAATACATGTTTCTTGCCTCAAGATGTTTGGGATCTTAAGATTTTTAAGCAGACGCCATCAATGTAAGTTTATTTTCATGACAGTGCCTGAATATATATATATATATATATATATATTTCTTTTAAATGTACACATCCCATCTTTAAAAAAAGCTCAATGACGCTTAACCTTGCCGTTTCTTAATTTTATTTTGGTATTGGTGGATTCTTTTCTATAGGTTCTGTAGACTCTCTTTTGTTTGAAAATGTTCATGTAGGGAATCTGTTGTCTATATTATTACGATCAGAATACTTGCTACTTACGTTTTGCTATGATGTTATCCAGGGCCACTTTGTACTTCATTACTTGTTACTTTTCTCACAAGGGTTCTCAAGTAAGTGGCTTAGGCTTCATCTGTGGAATATTTACCATTTGCTTTCTTTCCATGTCATGATTGTTTTCAATTGTCAATCAGTGTTTTCCCCAGCCTCATACACTCAGAGAAGCCATAGCAATTTTCCTTTGTTTTCTTATCCCTCAATTCTTGAATTTTATGTTTGAACCTAGCCACAAATATCCATGTTGCACCATCTTTTCATGGCCTCCCATGTTATGGAACAACTAACCTATTACTGAGTTCAACCTTTTGATGAGTTGGGAATTAAATGAATAATTGTTGGCTTGTCATGTTCTTACTACTGGGATTAGGGAACATGGATCCTCATTTGGCCTAGTTCAAACCCCTTCTATATGTCAGGATGCTAGTTCTAGGAGCTTTTTTTTCAGAGTGAAGATTGGTTTCTTCTTATTTAGAAATTCAACTTGGTCTTTTTAATGTTTTTGTAGGTTGATCTTCAAGATTCACTACACCTTAGGAAGAATCTTATGGGAGCAGTTTTGTTCTACCTAAACTGGAAGGTTTGTTTATTGCAGTTGGATTGCCTAAATTCATACCTCCGTTTATGTTCTGTGGTCCCAATAGGTTAGAAAATGAGATATATGGTTGGAAGTGTCATCCCCTCCTATTAATTTGCTTCTTTGAGGTGGAACAAAAATTTTGGAGTCAAATATGAAAGTGGATGGCATAATCATGTGCTGTGTCAATGGTCATTAGGGTGATCTTTTCTAGTTTGGTTTTGAGGAGATCTAGAGGTATGCTTTATCCTGTTACAATGTATGCAAATCAACAAAGATCTAATATCTAGTTTGGTTTTTTTTTTCAATTTTCCAAAAGAAGAGTGCTAATATTCAAAAAAATTAGCTTGAGGAATTTGGTTCTGTGGTTCGGAAAAGATTCCAAGGTCCCATCCCTTGGATGTCATAGTGATTTGCATTGCAGAGAATTATTAACTTCCATTGGATGCTACATATGCTAGCCTCTCTCCTTTGTGTTTATGCTTTTACTTTACGCTTTAAGATGGTAGTGTTTCTATAGTTGTATCCTTATTTGTTGCTCCTACCCATGCATGGCTAAGCTCTTCTAGAGGTTTATTTCTGTTGGTTGTTCTGATGGTTCCTTGTGCTATTTGAAGGAAGGTGCAAAAGAATTTGCTAAGTTTTCCTTTACACCTTTGATTTTGTATATGGGCCTGTATCGCTTAAATGCCGGATGATCTTAATACTTTGGATGCAAATTTTGGTAGTTCCTCGTGCTACTATTTATTGCTTGGTGTTAACTATTTTTTTTTATCAATTCCCTTGCCTTGTATAGCAATGTCCTTTTCTCTTAGTTTGGGTTTTATTCATCAATGTTTTATGCAACTCAAGAAGAAGGTTTCTGGTCCAAGTTGCCAAACATGATTACTTCCTGTTATTAGAATAGAATAGGATTAGCGTGCTTGTACTAAGCTTACAAGTACTATTGGACACCTCTATGATGGCTTGAACTTTACTGTACTCTTTGCAAATGATGTTTGTTTTCTCAATACAGGAAACTTCCACATTGAATGAGCGAATGGTGCTTTTGTTACCAGCAGCTGTTTATGCACTCTGTGCTGGTTGTGCTCCTTTTATTCATTATTATGAAGGCTTTTTCTGTCCGTGCTCTTTTTCAGATGATTGTCAAACAACAGATGATGGTGATAATGTATGCATCATTTTAGATTTTCGAAAAAACTATTGATTTTTGGACTTCATACATCTTATTTTGTTTGGGACACTAAAATCAAATTATTTATAGATAGATGGACACGAGCATGCAAGACAATGCAAGCTTTTTGATTGTTTTGTGGAAGTTATTGCAAGCATTGATTCTGTTCCCAAAGCTGAGGTGTTGTGATTGTTTGTGCTTTTGTTGTTCTTTTCTTCTTGGTGTTTTGGGGGGTTCATGTTTGTTTGAATTCATATGCGATTTGTGAACAGGTTGCTTTAGCTCAACACCATCAAAATGTTCATCTTCCACGACAATTGAGAGACCAATTACTATATGAACTGGAGGCTGGCATTCTTGGGAGTCTTTTGAATAAGGATACTGAACAGATGTCTCTGTCTGGAGCTTTATTTATTTGTGCTTTGCTATCTAACTTTATACACGGCGCATTAATAGTGAGGTTTGTGTATTTTGCATGATTGCAATATTTCTGTTCACTATACACATGAATTTTCTTGTTTCCTTGGAGGCGAGTATTATTCATGAGTATACGGTTTACATTCCTTGTTAGATGTGTGTAATGGGTTGGATGTTGGACACGTATTGTTGTGTCGTTTTAGATGGGCTATTGATCACTTTAAGCTGTAAATGTTTTACATTTTAAAATGACAATTCCTCATGGTTACTTACAATCCTTGTCCTACTACTGTGTTGTATCTATATTCTCTTAATTATGCTTTTCAAGTTCCCCTAACTCCATACCTCTACCATGCTTGTTTTCGAAGTTCAATGTGTCTATATTCTCTTAATTATGCTTTTCAAGTTCCCCTAACTCCATACCTCTACCATGCTTGTTTTCGAAGTTCAATGTGTATATCTTTAGTTGTTTGTCTATTTTGATTGCATGATTAGTAAAGGCTAGTTTTCAGGTAGGCTATTCAATACATTTTATGCAAGTTATGAGGAATAACTTTTAATATTGAATGTAACTGATGCCAGATAAAACTTGTGGCCGTAACCAGATTAGTGTTGTACATCAATATTTATGCTCAAATATACATATTTATAATTTCACATAAATGGAGCACCATTAGCATTTATTTCTTCTTAATGCACACAGGATTAATACATTTCCGTCCTGCAGAAAACGAGAAGAGACTTCATCATTTTCCAGTAAAATGGGTGACTACTTGCTGCAATCTCTGGATCATATTACCAAGCGTATTCAAGAAAACAACTATGACTTTCAAGCTCTTGGTTGTTTAGGCTTTAGCTCTGACTATTGTGAGAGGACCTTGCTTTTAGCTTCAATGAGGAGCTTTCTTGGAAGTGCTCTCTTTGTCAAGAGGGAAGAGGAAACTAATCATGAAGTCTTTCATCATCACACTATAAATCAATCCATAGAAAGGCTCTTAAGGTCATTGGTTAAGCTGTATGAACAATTTTCTGAAGGTGCAAAAAATCTTGATTTTGAGCCATTGGCTTTTAACTCAACAAATAATAAGGCTACGTTGCTAGTATCTGGCTCACTAGATAGCGGCAGTAGTAGAATTGTAGACGAGGAATTGGATGTGAACAAGGATGATACGGATGTAGACATCGTAACAATTGGTGGCAAAATGACCAGTGGTGTACCATTTTCTACATCAAGGTGGAAGATGGGGATGATTTCACTAATTTCAAGTTTCTTCTTAGTTTTAGATTCTGTTACGTGGGATATCTTGTTTGAACTTATTGGAAAAGAATGTGACACAAAGGTATGCTACATAATTAGTCTGACTTGCTTGTTTTCTTGGAATTCATATAGTAACAGTTCTATTATCTTGGATTTAAAATTCATATTGGCAGATAGTCGAGACTATTCTTTTGCATCTTTGTCAACATTTGCACAGATCCGTTCCTGCAAAGATTTTGGACTTGGTAATGACTATATAAATATCATATATGTTTTATATCTCTTTTATGCTCAAGTTATAGACCTTCTTTCTTTGCAGGTTAAAATTGCAAATGACATGTTTGAGATGCAAGTTAATGTCAAGTTTGACTGTGTCAACATACTAGTGGTTGCCAATCGATTGTTAAGCACCCTATTATCCTTCGATTCACCTAAAAAGCATGTTGACTTGGCTTTGATAAAGCGAGAATCTGAACCGGTATTACACAGTACATAGAATATGTTTATTTCAGTAGTCTTTTATGCTATGGAGTTTAAATTCTCTATTTCTCCCACTTTCCTATCATTTCATTTTGTATTTTAAAGGAAGTTGAATTTGGGTTGAGTTTTTAAAGTTTACTATTGATTCATTTATGGCATATGCTGGTCTTGTGTGCAATTTTTCAGATTTTAATGTTAGTTGAGAGTGTGTTGAAGAGGGGATTGGTTGGAATACCAAATCTAGAATTGCAAAGTGTAGGGCTATAGAGCGACATGAATATCATCTTTCCCTCGAAAGTAAAAATCATTAATAGTTTTAGTAGATTTGGTGCTTTCACTACATATAGCTTAAATTTAGTCTTAGAGGTCCTTTTTGTTTGACAAAATGGTTCCTTTTGCTAGTATTTTTATTCTGTGATCTAATAAACTTGTATGGCCTTGTGAATGGAATTAGTTTCTCAATGTTGGTTAGTTTTGTTGGCCAGAACTAACCAAAATTAAAGTTTAAATATGTAGTACTAGGAAAACATATCCATTTTGTAAAGCATTAAACCTTAACGATGAGCTAATTAAAACCATAAGAAGTCGTATTGAGAAGTGCAACATTGTAGGTGATCTAATGAATTTTGTCCCAAATGGGACAATTGTTCTGCTAGTATGGCAAGGCTAAAAAATGCTCTACTTTATTCAATGGGAAGGAATTCATTTGTGTGATGAGAAGTTGAACATAATTCTTTTCTATGGCAAAATATATGTCCACGCGAGGCATATTTGTATCAGAATTTAGGATCAATAATTTTTGGATGAGAATGTTAGGCCTCCTATTACCAAGGTTTATTCTTGAAGGGTGAAGGAAAGGATAACCGAGTAAAGTTACCACTTTCTGTTATAGTCAGGGGCTGGTGGGTATTACATGCATGTGGGAGGGGAGAGAATAGGAGAGTTTGTTGCATGGCTAACGTAATAAGTTGGTTAGTATAAATAATGTAATGATTGGGAGGGGAATTTTATGCCATTTTCCTAAGAACATTCTAGTGAGCCTTAGGCTAGGAGAGAGCAGCACTCTCGAAATTGTTTGCAAATTACAGCGTAACTTGACAGATTTGAGTTACATAATAATAATATTCAGTGACAAACCTCTCAACTACTGAGAGTATCTATCACTGGTGTCATAGCAAAGATCCTAACGATGGCTAACAAGAAGGGTGATAATCGGATGGATGGAATTGAGAAGGAAATCGAGAACTTATGTGAAGATTTTTAGTAGAGTTTTGAGCTATTGAGGGAGGAACGGAGATTGGAGAAAGAAGAAGTGCAAAGAAATTGGGAGCGATCTCAACTAGAGATGAAAGAATTGCATGAAATAATGACAATGTTTGTGTCATAGAGAAGTTGACAAGAGTGGTGAGACGTCAGGCAATCACCGAAAGGAGGAAGAGGCGTGAGTGGACAAGAGGAAGGGGCCGATGGAACCAAGTGGGAGTCGTGGGCCAACGTCGGGGGTCGAACCAAGGGGTGAGTTCCGACGACACTCCCCTGACATGGTGGGTCGGACTGAGCATCCACCGGAGTATGGGTGGAATAACCTGACCAACCCGGAGCCATTTTGGGGGTGGGTGTGCCAGGTAGGGAGTCGACGTGCGCCACCGGTGGGAGGAGAGTATGAACCCGAATCATCGAGAGAAGAATGGAGGCGCTACACGGAGGAACCACCGCCTGGGTTTGTGCGACAAGGAGAACACCGAAGGGACTGTCGAACTCGGCAGGTGGAGATGCCAGTATTTGATGGAGACGACCCGGATGGGTGGATTTATAGGTGGAGCATTTTTTCTCGGTGGGAAGGTTCAATGAAAGGGAGAAAATGGAGTTGGTATCCCTTAGTATGGAGAAGAAGGCTTTGGCATGGTTTCGATGGGTGGAGGGTCGAAGACCGATTAGAGATTGGGAGGAATGTAAAGACTTGCTTGTTAAAAGATTTAGACCCATCCAAGAAGGGAAACCATGTCAATGTCTCTTGGCCATCAAACAGACAGGCACAGTTGATGAATATATTTGTAGATTTGAGGAATTAGCTGCTCCCTTACTCGAGTTGCTTAATGAAGTGCTGGAGAGTTCTTTCTTAAATGGGTTGTCGAAGGAGATCAGGGTGGAGCTCTTAATTGCTAATCTTAGAAGTTTGGGACGAATGATGTCGTTAGCACAACAGATCGAGGAAAAGAATAAAATACTAGGACGTAATAAGGGAAACAGGGCCATGGGGGTAATAGAATAATCGACTATGGTGGATACAAAACGTGGGATACAGCCGGAGACAATGAGAAAAGTGGGGTTAAAATAGGAAGGGCCACTACCACCACCAAGGGAGATGGGAATTTTAAACGCTTAACATTTAGTGAGCTACAAGAGAAGAAGAGACGGGGGCTATGTTTTAAATGCGATGAGAAATATACACAAGGCCATCGGTGTAAAATGATAGATTTGAAGGTTATCACGGTCTTAGATGAAGAAATAGAAGTTGATACGCTAGAGAATATGGAAGAGGCAGAGGAGCAAGAAGTGGAACTGCAGAATGTTGAACTTTCAGCAGGGTTGGCCGCTGGGTTAACACTACCCAAGACGATGAAAGTAGTAGGAGAATTGGAAGGGGAGACCATGGTGATCCTCATCGACAGTGGAGCCACGCATAATTTTGTTTCAAAAGAGTTAGCGTTGAAATGGAATTCCAAATGGGATCCCATTGACAAGTATGAAATAGTAGTGGGAAATGGAGAAAAGGTAGCAAGAAATGGGGTTTATAGGAAATTGAATTTAAAGATATAGGAGCTAGAAATTTGTGAGGATTTCTTGCCAATGAAGTTGGGCAGCATAGATGTTGTTCTGGGCGTAAAATGGCTGAGAACACTAGGAGATGTCCTGAATAATTGGTGTACGCTGACTATGAAAATAAGAGTGGGAGGGAAAGAAATTATTATAAAAGGGGATCCAATCTTGTCGAAATCAATGGTGAGTGCAAAATCCCTTTGTAAGGATCTTAAGGAAGGGGATTTAGTGTATTTGTTACAGATGACAAAACAAGAGGAAGATCTGAAGGGGATGATTAAGCTAGATGACCCAGAAATCAGCGGTATATTGGAAGAGTTTGGAGGGGTTTTTCAATGGCCACAGACATTACGGCCAAAAAGGGGAAGAGAACACCACATCCACCTAGTCGAAGGAGAAGGACCAGTCAGGGTTCGACCTTACAAATATCCTCATTTTCAAAAGAATGAAATTGAGAGACTGGTCAAAGAGATGTTAGAATCGAGAATCATTCAAACTAGCACATCACCGTATGCTAATCCAATTCTGCTAGTCAAGAAAAAAGATGAAGGGAGGCATTTTTGTGTGGATTATCGTGCTCTAAACAAGGTGACTCTAAGTGACAAATTCCCGATACCCATAATAGAAGAGTTGATGGATGAGTTAAGTGGGCCAGTTATCTTCTCTAAGATCGATTTGAAGTCCGATTATCATCAAATAAGGATGAGGGAGGAAGATATTGAGAAAACTACATTTCGAACTCATGAAGGGCAATTTGTAGTAATGTCCTTCGGTTTGACAAATGCCTCGGCGACATTTCAATTCTTGATGAATCAGATGTTTAAACCCCATCTCAGAAAATTCATACTAGTATTTTTTGATGACATCTTAGTTTATAGCAGAAGTAAAGAGGAGCATCTAAGACATACAAGGGTGACTTTGAGTATTTTGAAGGAGCAGAAGCTATATGCTAATTATAAGAAGTGTATTTTTGGACAGCCTCACTTGGAATACCTGGCCCATATTGTATCAAAACAAGGGGTTGTAGCAGATTAGTTCAAGATTGAGGCAATGTTAAAGTGGCCTAAACCAGAAACTTTGAAGGAGTTGAGGGGGTTCTTGGGGTTGATGGGTTATTACCGGAAATTTGTAAAGAGGTACAGCCACATTGCATGGCTGATGACACAACTGCTTAAAAAGAACAATTTTAAGTGGACGGTGAAAGCGGAGAAGGCTTTCAATAACCGGAAACAGGCCATGAGAGTCATTTGAGAGGACATGGAGGACCATTAAAAACATATAAGCTCATTTCTAGGGAGTTGTATTGGGAGGGCATGAAGAAAGAAATTTATAGATTTGTGGCGTCTTGCTTAACATGCCAGCAGAATAAATACCTAATGTTATCTGTAACAGGACTATTGCAGCCCCTTGCGATTCCAAATCAGGTATGGGATGACATAACTATGGATTTTATCGAAGGGCTTCCTAAATCCCTTGGATATGCATCCATCTTAGTGGTTGTGGATAGGCTGAGCAAGTAATATCACTTCTTACCCCTTAAGCATCCATACACGGCACAATCAGTGGCTGAAGTGTTCATCAAGGAAATTGTGAGGCTATATGGATTCCTTAGATTGATAGTTTCTGACAGAGATAAAGTTTTCATGAGCAAATTTTTGGGGGAACTATTCAAGGTGCATGGAACCGTCCTCAAATTCAGCTCATCCTACCATCCTCAAACTAATGGTGCTACTGAGCTGGTGAATAGGTTAGTAGCAGCCTACTTGAGGTGCTTGGCGGGAGATACCCTCAAGCAATGGGCGAAATGGTTGGGTTGGGCAGAATATTGCTACAATACCACCTATCACGTGGCTCTTAAAACTACACCTTTTAAGGTATTATATGGAAGGGATCCTCCTCCAATTTTTCAGATGGGATCAAGGGCTTCAAGAATGGAGTCGGTTGATGTATTACTACGACAAAGAGACCACTACTTGACTAAAATTAAACAACACTTATCTAAGGCACAAAATGACATGAAAAGTAGGGCTGATCAACACAGGAGAGCAGTAGTTTTCCAAGTGGGAGACATGGAATGGCTGAAGCTAGCTCCTTATAAAAAATTTGACAGTAGCAAGAAGAGTTAGTGAGAATTTGGTCCATTCCGAGTGTTGAGAAGGATTGGAGAAGTGGCATATGAATTGCAATTACTTGAGTTAGGCCGAATTCATCCTATCTTTCATGTGTCACAGCTGAAAGCCGTGGTGGGAGAGGAGAAGGATAAGCTGATTCTACCTAACAGATGGACAGGGGAAGAGGAGTCAATAGTGCAACCTGAAAAAGTCTTAGCAGTAAGACCACTAGGGGGATCCAAAGGACTGGAAGTCTTGATCAAGTGGGAAGGCTTAGCATATTCGAAAACTACTTGGGAAACGTTCGATGACATAGTGGAACAATTTCCAGATTTTCACCTTGAGGACAAGGTGCAACTTATGGGGGGGAGCAGTATTAGGCCTCCTATTACCAAGGTTTATTCTAGAAGGGTGAAGGAAAGGGGAACCGAGTAAAGTTACCACTTTCTATTATAATCAGGGGCTGGTGTGTATTACGTGCATGTGGGAGGGGAGAGAATAGGAGAGTTTGTTGCATGGCTGACGTAAGAAGTTAGTTAGTATAAATGAGTAATGATTGGGAGGGGAATTTTATGCCATTTTACTAAGAACATTCTGGTGAGCCTTAGGCTAGGAGAGAGCAACACTTTCGAAATTGTCTGCAAATTAGAGTGTAACTTGACAGATTTGAGTTACATAATAATAATATTCAGTGACAAACCTCTCAACTACTGCGAGTATCTATCAAAGAAATGTTGGCCAATATGGTTCCACCATTTGATTATTATTAGCATCACAACATCAGTATAGTGTCAACCAAATTTCAGTGAAAAGTACCAATACCACAATTTGGCATCATATAAGGCAACAAAATCCTTAAGATACTGGGAGATCTGGCATCATTAGTCCTGCAATTGTTTCTCATGTATAAAAATAAATGTTAATTATGATGTCTAATTGCCCATTTAGATTGGATTTGATGTTGCTTTCTCTTTCTTATTGCGAGCCTTGTCCCTTATTTCTTTTATGACATTCCCTTTCTCATGCAGTAGTATTGAAAACTCTATTCACATTTATCCTATGGTTTGACTATGTTTTATGAAGTCTTGATAAGATTTATTGTCTGTTAAAACTAGGCTTTTGTGTGTTTCTTCTCACAGGGTTTGATGTGCCTAAGAGACCTAATTAACAGAATTGGAGAATTTGGAGCTCTTGATTGGGTGGGACGTGTTAGGCTTATTGAATGCATTTGCAATTTCATCTTACTCAGCCCTGAAATTGGTCAGGTGAAGACAGTGTTAGGCTTATTGAATGCATTTGCAATTTCATCTTGCTCAGCCCTCAAATTGGTCATGTGAATACTAGGATGGAAGTATATGCATTAATTACAGTTGTAAAATAGATGAAGCTCCAGTTAACTTTGTAGAATGGATGAAGCTATGGTGGATGTTGTAAATGACAATTTGAATGTGATAATGCAAGAAAGAGTTGTCGGACAGGGACATTGTGGGATATGGGAAAACATACATGCTATGTTATTTCCTACCTCTAATCTAACGACAAAAATCTAAGATCATCGTTGCTAACACATTTGTTGGTTTATCATGTCACTTGTTTGCATATTTGTGTTTTTTGCTATATAATTTCAGGCAATGATCGAAAGGTTGTTCTTGCTACTTCGAGATCCTGATTATCGAGTTAGGTTTTTGCTCGCTTGGCGTATTGGTGTTCTGTTCCAAACATGGGATGGCCATGAGGAACTCTTCCAGGATATTTGGTGTGTTGCCATGACATACTTCATAATCATAGCAAACTTATAAGCTATATTTGCATCTAAGATTTGTTTATGCATCAGCATCTAAGATTTGATTATGCAAACATGTCATGTAGATGTTACTATACAACTAATGTGAAAGCTGGATAACCAGTCATGTTTGCAAGTTGGCAGTTAGGCACCATTATCATGTGGCCTATAATGCAATTATTTTTGAGGGATTTAAACTACTATCCTCAAATAATCTAATTTATATTTTTAGAATTGTTTATTCATGTTGTGTTGAGGTGTGACGGCAATGAGTTTGTACTTCTTCCCCATATGTTGCATAATCTCCAGCCTGCTTTCCCTTGCAATGTTGTTGAGTTCTAGTTTCATTGTTTGACATGCACTTTTTTCTTTTCTTTTGATTGCTACTGGTTATTGTTTTTCTCTAGATGTTCATACAAGGTTATAGTATTCTATCCACTCTATGATAGAACTTACGGAGGAGAGATTGATTTAGCAAATGAGAGGGACAATAGAAAAAGGAATAAACCGTTAGTGTGGAAGGTGTATTCCAGAAGAAAGAACAGTGGGCTAGGGGGAAGTTAGTCATCAGCTGAGGTGGCAAAATTAGTTAGGCATGACAGAATGTACTTGGGGAAGGGACTTATGTAAGGGAGAGAGAGAAGGGAGGAGGTAGGCAGCAAAGTGAGAAAAGTTTGTGACAAAAGGATATTCATACCTTCTGAGGAGCAATTAAGCTCTAGTTAGGGGGAAACACTGTACTTTTATACTGTAATGATATATACATTACGGTTATATTGCAATAATACAGTAAATCTCTAGTATCCTAAGACTAGAGTTCTATCATTGGTTCGACCTGTCGGATCCTCATCAGAAGGGTGGATAGTTTTTCTTCCTGTTTTTCATTTATCGTCGGAGGTCCATCTTCATGCCACCAAAGATGTCGGATAGGGTTGAGCTATTGGAATCTTGTATGGCTAGTCTAGAAGCTGGGGTAGAAGATATCTAATCATCCATGAGAATGGCCGTGGGGGAGATGCAGCGGGCATTACTGATGGAAATGAGTAAAATGATGGGAAAGCGTCCAGAGGAGGGACAAGGAAGTGATAGCTATGAGAGGAGGCCGAATATGGTTGGTGAAAAGAGTACTCAGCCTTCTCAGCAGCATTTTCAGTCGAAATAGTCTTTGGGTAATATGGAGGGGTATAGAAATGTCTTTGAGAAAAGTAGAGTTGCCCAATGTTCGATGGGTTTGATCCGGTGGATTGGATTATCGGAGCAGAAATTTATTTCGAAGTTCATGGGACTTCTGAAGAGGTGAAGATTAAACTAGCTTTATTGAGTATGGAGGGATCAACTATTCACTGGTTCAATCTCCTCTGAGAGACTGAAGTTGAGCTAACATGGGAGAAGTTGAAGCTAAATTTAATTGACAGTTATGGCGGAAGAAGATTTGAGAACCCATTTGAAGAACTCTCTGATTTACATCAAACAGGCTCGGTAGACTAGTACATCGAAGCTTTCGAGTTCGTGTCTTCTCAAGTGGGATGCTTACCGGAAGCACAATTCATGGGTTACTTCATGAGTGGGTTGCGCAATGAGATCCGACGAAGAGTGCGCACCTTCAGTCCATCCAACAGGTTCCAGATGATGAAAATTGCAAGGGCTATGGAGGAGGAGTTATGCGGGGACCAGAGAGGCTATGAAACGTTTATTCCTCGACATCGTATTTGGAATCACAAAAGTGACGCTGGTTTTAGAAGTCATAATCGGGTTCACCCAGCATATAAGGAGTTGGGCCTTGCAAATACCCTGGGCTATGGAGTGGGTAGAGGAGACGCCAGGTCGGGTCCAACCTGAGACCCGACGGGCCACCGCTTCCACACTAGATCACCGACAGGGGCGGGTTCTGACCCAGCGACACTGACTAGACGAGTAGAAGGGGATCGAAGGGAACCCATGGAGAAAAATAGAGGATGGCGGCACATTTCCTATCAAGAGTTGATGGATCGCAAGGCTAAAGGGTTGTGCTTTAGGTGTGGAGAAAAATTTCACCCCCTACATTAGTGTTCCGAAAGATAGCTACGGTTGTTAATATTGGATGACAATGAAACCTTAAACGACGATGGGGAAATCATAGCCATTGAAGGGGAGGAT
>JANSVA010000006.1:38014375-38030889 GCA_025504915.1 Erythroxylum reticulatum | reverse complement strand
TCAACACAGCAATGGTTGGTTAAGTGGAAGGGCCAGACAGTGGAACAAGCAACATGGGAGGATGAATATGTGATTCGAAGCCAATTTCCTCACTTCAGCCTTGAGGACAAGGCTGCTATTTCAGGAGGGGGCAATTATAGAACTTACGGGGGAGAGAGTGATTTAGCAAATGAGAGGGACAATAGAAAAGGGAATAAACCGTTAGCGTGGAAGGTGTATTCCAGAAGAAAGAACAGTGGGCTAGGAGGCAGTTAGTTATCAGCTGAGGTGGCAAAATTAGTTAGGCATAACAGAATGTACTTGGGGAGGGGATTTATGTAAGGGAGAGAGAGAAGGGAGGAGGTAGGCAGAAAAGTGAGAAAAGTTTGTGACAAAAGGATATTCATACCTTCTGAGGAGCAATTCAGCTCTGATTGGGGGGGACACTATACTTTTATACTGTAATGATATTTACATTACGGTTATATTGCAATAATACAGTAAATCTCTAGTATCCTAAGACTAGAGTTCTATCACTGTTGTACTCATATGACGTTTTCTTTGAGGTCTACATGATAAGCCACAATGTTTTGAGATGCTCACTCAATGTTTGATCGTTACATGGTTGTGAAGAATGCTTTCACTTTATCAGACCTTTCTTCAAAAATCAGACCTGTCGCATTATTAGAGATTTTGATATCGTATTTCTGAGTGTCTAGCTTATCATCTTCAATTTTAATCATTCCTTTCAACTTTTGATATAGTTCAAACTTTGGCGTTTTACTGGTGCTTCCCTTCAAAGGAAAAGTTGTTACTGCAAAGGAGGTCCTAGCCACTGGTCCCCAGTCACCGACTGCAATTGAAACTGTTATTATTACTCTTATGCATCTTGCTTTGCATAGTGAAAAGATTGAGCTGGAGGTAAACTTCTTATGTATTTGAATTTTTTTTAACCTTATTGGCATTGTAGATTCAAGAGTCTTACACTTCTGGATTGTATTCATGTGACTATGCAGGCTATATTCATTATGTGCGTGGTTTCCGCTATCGATCCTTGTCACAGGTATATTCCAACTCTTTCTGCAATTTTTTGGGGTAACTACTTTTCTGACTGTTTGTCTTCTTATTCAGGGAGTTAGTGAATGCAGCCCTAAATAATCTATCAAGGCAGCTCCATTATACAAGTAGATTCAAGGTTTGTGTCTGTGGCTATCATTGCCTATATAAAATGACTGTTGAGAGGCTTAACTGGACTAGTTTCTTCAGTTTATTTTGATTCCACTTGATTTTTTCCACCTTGAATCATTAATTTAGTTTATTTTCTTATGCTTTGCCTATAGTGGATTCTAAAGTGGTAAAAGAGACTTCCAAAGGAAACAAAATTCTTTGTAGTGTTAATCCTGAATTTTGTGAGCTATACTTTCCATTTTTATATTTCTAGGATATTTGAAATGGGTTAAATGTACATTTTATATTAGCTTTGAATATTTTATAGTTTTTGAATCTACAAGATTATCCATATGGGAATTTTTGTCAGGACATTGTTATTCATTTATCTTTTCTGCCAATTAGCAGTATTGCCATCACAATGATAATGATGGAAAATTTATTGTTAATAGAGCATTAGAAGTGAGCCTACAATGAAAATTTAAAGACTAACTGGGTCTTCAGAGCTAATTCATAACTCAGGAAATGTAAAAACCACAAACTATAGTGGCTTTTGATGTTACCCTTTTTGTAATATGCTTTGACAGCTCATGACTAAATTGTTATATTATTTCTTTTCTTCAGTACTTAGAGGAACTCAAGGGACCAATTCTCTTTTTCTGGGTTGCTTGTGGTGTTAGCTTAGCTGCACTCGTTGAGGTATTAGATGCACCTTTATGCTTCTTCCTATCTTATTTTATGGTAACATTATAAGCTCAAAGGTCATCCTATTCTTGATTGTAATATACTTTGAAATGAATTGGTACATCAAAGCAATTGCAAATTATTTCCCCATTTTGGAGAAGAGACTTCAATCCCAAATTTTCGTTGTAGGACAATTTAAAAGAAAATTTTGAAAACAGTAAAGGTTATATATTTCTTCAATATTCGAAAGATTGATAATTACGCTTAATTGAAAAAAAGTCTCCCCTTTCGTAGGTAGATACTTGAAGTTTTGTATAGTGGATTGTAGATCAAGATCTTTTGTATAATTAGGGTTTGCAAAGAAACATTCAACTACAAGTATTAGGCGTCTAGGAATGGTACCATTTCTAATGTGCACCTGACATGGAAAGGTGTTGGTTTGAAACTGTAGAGGTAGCATAGGCCCACCATACAACCTCCCCTTGTACTAAAACTGAAATTCATTTGCTATGATGAGGTAAGATGGTTTGGACCAAAAATCTTTTGATCAAAAAGAGTCTGATACTATGTCCAGGAATCATTAAACCTTGATGTTCAAAGATTTTAGGTGAGATCTAGGACTAGATTACATCTAACTCTATTCTCCTTATGTGGAAGCCTTATGGATTGAAACATTGGAGTTAGAACCTGATTGATGGTATCTTCGTTCAACTTAAATTTTTTAATTGAGTTTGGTCTAGAAAATAGATTGTAAAACAATTCTAATGAGCTTGTTTGGTGCTATTTTCATTTCTAGTTATTATTGGAAGTAAATATCTCATCGTAACCATTCGATAACTGTTCTTTGTAGATCCGGCATTTTTTTGTTTCAGATGTTGAACCTAGTTATTTTATGCAATATTGTTGCCAATGGCTTCTTCCAGCTTTGATTCTACATGGCAACACATCTGACCTGAACTTGGTGGCGAAGGTAGGATTAATCGGTATCTGTTACTTGCTATTGTTAGCTCATAGTTTCCTGAAGCACTCATCATTATGATTGATTTTTTTTTTCTTTACTTGCAGGTTGCTAGTCAAAGTCTGACTCATCTAGTCAGAAATTACTTTGTGCCAATATTTTCAGTTTGTATGGCAGTGCATTGCAGTACGAATTCTGAATGGAAAAGGGGTGCTTTAGTCCTTGGGACTTCAATTCTGCATGTGGCAGATATTTCTGAGAATGAAAGAGACAATCTAATAAAGAAACATATGGTATGCTACTTCAAGTATATGTTATTTATTATGTGTCATTGGATTCATAGATGTCAGCTATTGTTTTAATACAAAACTCAATGCTAACAGGAAGCCTTTCTGCTTGCTTGTATGTCTAATATGGTGATGGGACGCAAATTAGAACATTTTTATCTTATTGTCTTCACATGAAACTTCCTTGTCATCTGTGATCTGATTCTAATATATTCCAAACTACTTACTATCAGTTAGTAATTAGTAATTATTATGCTCCATGAGTTTGAAGGAGGAAATGCCTTCTATTTGCTATTGTTGTTTTTTCTTTTCAATTTGCAAGAGAATTTGCTTTCTGATGTCATTAATTTTAGGTCATCTAATGAACTGTCAACAAATAACATGTAAATGATCATGGACATCCCTTTCTCTGGAGCTTCCAGGACATTGAGTTTTATTAAATGGTTTTTCAGGCTTTCCAAGACTTGTTTGCATTTTCCAACTACATTTAACCTTTTTTTCTTGGGACACACTCACTTTTCTGTTTGTTACTTTGACTATATTTCTATTGTAATTTGTTTCTTCACTATGCTTTCTGAATATGTAGGTATCTATTGTGAGCCAGATATTGTCTTTTACTTCCTGTTCATCAGACCCCCCAGTACCTTTCTTCTCCAGAGATACAGTGGCGTGTGCAATTCAAACCATAGTAGATGGATTCTTGGAGATGTGAATTTCCTATCCTGCTTTGATTTGAATTGCTACTTTCTAGATCCTTAGTGTACATAAATATGTTTTGTTTTGATTTAGGGAGGATTATTCTACAAGTGTCTCTGTCGTTGATAAGATCAACATTTTTCGTCCAGATAGAGTTTTCATGGTAATTACTAGATAGATCATGTATGTAATTATTTTTATCTCAAGATTATTGGAGCATTATTGCCACTGCATTTGATGCATCCTTTGCAATTGTGCAGTTCATATTAGAAATACATTACAAGATAGAAGCAGCATATCATCCTAGGCATAGATGTCATAGGCTGGCTGGACTTGAGGCGCTTATAGATATTCTTGGTCACAGGGCTGCTGTTGCAAGCACCTACAGGTATGTATTATGGTGATGTTTTTCAGTTATAGTATTTATTCATGATTTCGATCAATTCAGATAGCTTTGAATCTACACGGTTTTCTTGTGAAAAAGGTGTTCAAAAGCCTTCAATTAAGTTAATTACTGTGGAATTATAGTGCAGCAAAATTATAACATTAAAGAATTTTGGTTTCCATTATGGTAATTGCATAGTGGTTGCTGACTTTTGTAATCGTCATCTCTCATAGTTATCCTTGAAGTTCTTTTCTTGGACGATCTCAAACCTCTGCACATTCTGCCCATCTCTCTTATTCATGATGACATGGACTAGGAACTATCACGTCTTAATTCTTTTTAGGAACATTAATACTAATGTCTTTTGTGAGTTCTTGTTGTGCATAATTAAGTACATGTCCTCTTGCTCTATCATGCTCTAGCCTTTACCTCCGCTTCCCTTTTTTGACTCATCATCATCACCATCATCATCTTATTCTTCTCTGGCTTTAGGATGATTCTTGCTATTGTGTTCTGATGTCAATAGACAAAATGTTGTGATTTTTTTTTCTGTTTCCAGTTGAATATGGGCAACTGTTCAAAATTTTTTTCCTGTTTCTATTGCATTTCTATTGGCATAGTCATGAGATATTTGAGTAGGTTTTGTTTCCTGTGAATTAATGCAGTTATCTTTTGAATTTGGTTGGGCAATTCATTGATTGTGAAGCTTTACATGATCAATGCTCTCGCCTAATTTCTGCATTGCTCCAAACTTTTAAGAGTAGCCCATGCAAAGAAACTGCTAATGTGCTTGGCGAGCAGCTTCAGGTGCTTTTGTCATTTGAGCACATAATATATATTTCCTTAATAATATTGGCCCCTTGAAATCTACTGATTGTTTATATTATCTTTAGTTTTTGGTTTCAAAGTTGGTGGAATCGTGCAGTCCTATCGAAGCTACTGGAAAACCTTCTGATATTAGATCATCACAGACATTATTTTTGCTTCACCATTTAACGGTGGATTCAGATCCATCTCTTCATGATTATGTTAGAGTATGTTTCTTACACTTCTAATAGAATTTAAACTTTATAGCTTATAAATACTAAATGTTTATTATATGTTTATGTTTTCAATATGGTATGAAGTTGCCTTTTTCTTTTGGTTAGTTATTATGAAATTTAGGAATTCTTTCTTGCTAAGGTATGGATTATTTTGTTTCAGGAGTTGGAAGCCTTCCCTGAAATTGATGTCTTCGATGGGATAAGAGAATTCCATCAGGAGTTATGTGAAGGCTACTCTCTAAGGGACCACTTATTAAAGGTATTACCGAAGTTAAGCTGAAAAAGAGCTTAATCTTTTTGGGGTTCATTTATGCAGGAATCAGGATATACTCTTTCTTTTCACATTGTTTGCTATATAATTTTGTAAATTTCAGTTTGTCAAGAGATCTCGTTACCTTCCACCACGGTTGCTCTTTTCCAGGTATATGTCCTTCCAAAGTGAAATGCTTTCAAGTGTTTCTGAAAGTTTGATTTAAGTTTTAAAATTCTTGGTGGGACTGTATGAATTCAAAGATGGTGACTTTATGTTAATTTGTTTATATTTTTTAGTGATCTTAAAGAATTGTTTGTGGCCTATGATTTATACTTTGCTTACATGACTTGCAGTATTCGGGCACTCCATAAACAGTTGCTCATGGGGGAATATATATGGAGAGGAAATGATGCAAAACATATTGTGGAAGATGTATTTTGGCATGATGACTCAGAAATTGTTCATGCAGTGTGGAGTTTAGTTTCAATGTGTGGTTCAGATGTTGCTGATGGCATAAGACCATTGGTTTCTGATTTTGTATCAAAGGTATCATCTTTGTGCTTCTTCAGGTCTTTGAGATTTCTTTGTTATGTAAACTCATGCATGAGAGCGTATGTTCCTAAGCAGTTTATATCTTCCTACTGACTGCAGGTTGGCATTGGGGACCCATGTTGTGTTGTTTTTCGTCAACTTGAAGACTCCACTCACATGAAAGCTAGGCAAACCACTATTAGTGCTAATCATGCTGAAATCAACCTTAAAGTGGATTGTGGTATTTCCGAAGATCTTCTAGTTACACTTCTTAAACTTCTGAAGAAATATTTGATGGATGATTCTGTCAGAATAATTGATATATCATCACAAGCGCTTCGGGTGAGTTTCTCTTTTTAATATTTGTGATACTGATGAATCTTTTTTCCACGAGTTAACTTTTGAATAGTTATCCAATTTATTTAGACAGTTTGCACTTTTTTCTGGGTTGGTGTAGGTTAACTAGCATAGTCCATTGCCATTTGTAGAGCTTTTATAATTCAGTTGAATGATCATAAGGAATTTGAAAATATTAATTATAAATTAAGCATATGTTGATGATAGAGAGAGACACTTTGCATGAGCGACCCAACTTTGAAATGTGTTCTTTATTCCTTGTTCTATCTTTCTTCTCAATGAGGACTTCTCTCATTTTCAAATTTGGAGTATGACCCTGTGCTTGGTTTGAAAGGAAGGGTTTTTAGTATTGTCCCAATAGGGCCCCCACTAGTTCAACTAGCTAGTGAATGGTTCTTTTGGGAAAGTGGCAGGATAAGCCTATCATCTATGTGTTGGATGGTTGATGGATTAACGGTGACTGTATCTGAGAATTTGTCTTTGGATCTATAAATTTTAAGCCTAAAACTTGTGCTTAGTGGTATTTTGTCTTGTGCAAATTTGTGCTTTTTATTTCTTTTATGTGGGTTTGTAAATGTTAACTGATGTGCATGGAAGTTGAGTGAACATTTGATCATTGTTTTGAATTTTTGCAGAACCCGTATCTTGGTTATGTATCTTTTGGTGTCTAACTAGCATGCTTGTTTTCTTTCTAATTGCTCATCTTTCTCATTTTCATTGAGTTCTTTTCAGTTATCTAATTGTTGTGCATTCAAACTTCAAATTTTTGCAATTGAGTAATAATTTATCTTAAAATAGGGAATAGTTTCCACTGAGAGGGGTCAAAGAGCAATCATGTCGTTTGATTCTTATGAAAGACCTCTTATTGAGGTAAGTACATTGTAAGATCTAAGCAGTGAATACTTATCTTGTTTATTTTACATGTGAGTAACAATAGTGTTCAGCTATGGCATTTTGGAGTGGTTTTTATGTCCTTCAACTCCATTAACTTTATATGATCTTTGGTCTCTGCTTTATTGCTTGAATTGAGTGTGGATTATGTGGGGAAATATTTGTATGAACATTAGTAATAATTGAATCAAGGATGTTAACTTAGACAATGCAATTGGCATGTTCAATTGTACAAATACTCATCAATAGATGGAGAGCAAAAGAAATATATAATGGCGATTTAAGCAAATAGCAGATCAGTTATAGAAATACTCACCAATAGATGGAGGTCAAAAACAAAAAAAGTAATGAGCTTTAAAGTAAATTAATAGAAAATTAGGTTTCATATGAAATAAGTAGAATCAATTTGAGATTTTATGCTAGCTTGTTGTAGAGAAGAAAATTTACTTAATACTATCTAGGTTTCAACCCATCAAAGTGTCAAGAAACCATTCAACTCAAGGCCCATAAATGGATCATATATCATTCTGACATGCTCCATCACAATATGAATAGATACAACATGCTTCATCACAATATGAATAGATACAACATATCATAGATTCATTGACAAACACTATTTTTAGAAATTCATGAAAAATGAGGGTGGTATAATTTGAGCGTGTGTTCTCTTGGTTACACAGGACTTTGATACCATATCTAGAAACCATTAAACTCAAAAGCTTAAGCTAATGGGTAAGGCCTTGAGTCATATACCATAAATGGATCATATGTTATTCTAGCAAACATTAATATTCCTAAATGGGATACCTAAGGTGTTTTAATGTAGGTAGCTAAGTGATATTCGTATGTAGGATATCTCAACATAATAATACTAAATCACAATAAATCTTCATAATACTGCCCGTTAAGTTTGAACGTTGATGTTTCAACTTGTTACAAACAATATCAACTCTAAGCTATTTGACACAAAAGCGTAAGTGACACAGAAGATTAGGAATTGATTTGGTGCTGTGATATATTTGATTTTATGTATCCTGTTATTGCTTAGGGTTATAGCACTATTAGGGTTTGGTTTTAATATTAACCTGGGAGTAGCTCCTGTTCTATGATGAATAACATACATATTGCTATATTGTAGATTCACTCCAAGGGAGTAAATGTTGATCTGGTGGACAAGCTTTTGTTGGATCTGGAAAGGAGGTTTGCTAGTAAGTCATGCTAGTGTGTTAAGATGGACTTGTTTGGTTGAAATGGATCTAGGATGCTTATCAAGATGTAGTTGAAGATTTCTTCATGCTAATGCACTCAAAACATCTATTTCGTAGATTTCACCACGTGTATGTGTAGCCTTTTAGTTAAAAATATGATTCCTTTTTCTTAAAAATCATAATTTTGTCAGCTTCTGTGTTTGTCATTTCATTCTTCACAAGCTTGCAACCTGCTCTCCTATGTTATTTGTTTAATGGGTCTAGGTGGATAAGTATGTGCACTTGGTGGATTTTGCTCCTAGTTGTGGTTCATTAACATTTGTATTTTTTTAGCTAGAATTTGTTTTTGTTTTGATTGCATGATGCTCAAGGAATATTTCATCATTTCTGTAATTCACTCTCAGCTGAAGCAATCCCACTGGAGGAGTCTATTGTATGGGATACACATAACAAAACCTTTGAGATGTGGATTTGTCCACTTGTGTACTCACTGATTCGCTACAGCTGTGATCCTATTATAAGGTATATAGATTAAATTCTTTTAGAAGTTATTAATATACTTGTTTATGTTGGGATGTTTTGCTTATTCTCACCTTTTTAAGTTATCTTTTTGGTATATGGCCTTCAGATTATGCCAAGATGTTGTGATGCTAAAAGCTGAAGTGGCTGAGCTTTTGTTGCCAAGTATTGTTGTTGATCTTGCTGGAAGGAAGGATGTGAAGGACGAACTTCAGAAACTAATCTCTTCTCAGGTAAGATGCTTCTCTCTCCTAAATCAATAGTTTTCTGCCACGTAAGGTGATTTGATGCATCAAAATTTCTCTCTCCCTCTTTCCTGTGTAAGAACGTAGAATTCTGGTGGAAAATACTATTGTTAGTGCTTGCTAGTTTATTTTTGTGGCAGTCAAATAGTTGTACTCACGAGTTTTGCCAAGAACAATGTTGTGGTACAGGTTAAGAATGAGACACCATCTATTTTCTTAGTTGAGTTGTAGCGCATATTGTGTTTGAGATGTAAAGAAATTATAATGTGTACTTGAAAATAGTTTAATACTATTGGTTCCCTCCATGCAAGCAGTTGCAAAATGAAACAAAGTGAAAACATTACCTCATTGCAAGGCTTTGACTGATTTGTTGATGAAATGGAATGCTTAGCTCGCTGTCTATTGCATTAGATTGTAATTGTTGATGAATTTGAGATTAGAACAGTAAGGGTTCAAACCCATGCCATTGCAAGCTCACTAGTTTTGGTGTAGCGAAGTTACTTATATGTTGTTGAGTTATCAAATAATTATTCATAGCAAAGTTAGTGGCTTTTTTGCGCAGTTCTTATGGAAACTGTTTCTTTTAATGTCTTGTCCTACTTGAATATTTTTATTTCCTTTTAATTGATAGAATTGAGAAATTATTTGAATGTAAACAAGGGAATGAGCTAGAGCAAATTCATCTATCTTGTCTCATTATCCTAATATCTTTGCGTTATGAGCTATTTCAAGAGTCTGATATCTTTTTTGCTCTTTCTGCAAGTTGTTATGCGTACTTTCTTTTGGAATTCTGATTTATCCTTCAATTATTGGGCAGGTGCAGAAACACATATTTGTAGATTCCAATAGCTTGATAAAATCAATTCAAGTATTCTTGAATGTTCTGAATGAACTTCGACTTTGTTACATTGTAGAAAGATCTTCTCCAGTGGTATCAAAACATGAAAGTTCTAAGGTAACTGCTTAAGAATATCTCTTGAATTGTTTCAATGTTGTTAGAATGGCATTGAACCATTTCTTAGGCCTCACCTAATAAAGCTTTTGACTTGAATGGTTTCTTGTGTTTAGTAATAAAAGGTTTCAAGTTCAAATTGCACTACCCTTATCTCTAAGGGATTTTTGGTTTATCTTGTTTGTCCATAATTCATGTTAGTGGGTGTGCTCGAATGATATTTGAACCATTTCTTGGGCTTACCCTATAGCTTAGCTTTTAGGTTGAATGGTTTGTTACTAGAAGAAATGTGCATTGAGATTCGTTTCACTTTTTATTGCATGTTCTCTAATTTTTTCCATCAATTTGATTGCAATACTTGATTTTTTTGATGTAGGACAAATAGAAGAATTATGAACTAGTAGTTAAAGCGCAAAATTGAGAAGCATGGATGATATTAGGCCACTGGAATATTAGGTTTCAAGGTTGAATTTTGGCTAGGAATGGAGAATTTTCAGATTTTGTAAAGCTGGGAATTTAAGGTTTGATTGTTGGAATTTTAGGCTTAGGATTTTAGGGTTTAGTATGGTTGGAATATAGGTTTGAGATGGCTAGAATGTAGGTTTAAGAGGGCTGGAATTTAGGTTAGGGTTGATGGAATTTAGAGAAGAAACACAAAGAATGGAAGGTAGGGAACTAGGAATCACTCTTAGGGTCTAAGAATCACTCTTAGGGTCTAAGAATCACTCTTAGAAGAAAGCATCACACCTTCTAGTAAAAAAAAAAAATCAAGTTTGTTGAAAAATTCCAGATTGTATGTTATTGATGAAAGGCTTACATATATATAGTGTTCTTAGAATCTTTATTCTACTTGGAAAATGATTTCTAACTTAAATCCTATTATAATAGAAATTCTATAAGTCCTATACAACTAGGATAGCATATCTTAATAAGAATAACATAATACTTCTCCTAATACAATCTGGATTTCAGCCTTTATCTTTGATGTCAACTCAATTCCCAATCCCCATCCCACCAAATTAGGACCTGTGGTTGACTAATCTTTCCTTTTTTATTTCTTCTATATGCTTTAAGTTCTTTTGCATCATTTTTTCTCCATTAATTATTGATTTACTATGTGTGACTTCTTACTTCAATTTCAAAATCCGGGGAAGTTTATTCACTATTACGGGAATTCAAGCCCATTAGTAATGTGAGTTAATAGCAAGAAAGTGATAGACCTCCTATACTGCACACATACACTAGGAAAGGCAAAAGAACAGAATGAGGTGGCCAGTTGGTTACAAAATGTCAGGATGAGGTGGCTAGTTAGTTACATAATGTCAGGAAAATCATTTTAGAATGTTTATAGACAGTATATAAGACAAAAGAAAGACTACAAGGGCAGAGAGGATTTTTTTTAAACCAATAGTTAAAAGGAGAGGGGCAGTCTCTCGAATACTGCCAAACCAATCCCTTGTATTGGCTTTAATCTTTAATCCATGTCTTTTCCTCTTTTCTCATTCTTATTTTCGGTGCCTTCTTACTTCCTTTAAGCTTTTTCTAATCAGTTGACACCAGATTCCTGACAGAAAATTTCTGATTATAAGGACTTCAAATTGATTTGCTGGCTTGAGATGAAAATATAAATGATATTCTTATCGTTCTATTTATCAATATTGGAATTTTTAATATAGGTACAGTGTAGAGCTTATTAACAAGAATTGGGCTTAGGTCAACTATTGTCAAAATGACGAGAATAAGCCATTTGGATAGTTGGCCCTTACCACTTATAAATCCTTTAACATTTTCATGTTTAGTCAATATGAGATACTCTTTAACACTCCGCCTCAAGTGCAACTGGGATTGGACATTCAATTGTTACTTGAAATAATCGCAGTAGTAATCGGACTGGGTCTCTCGAATTGGACATCTAGACGGACAACCAAGAAATTAAGAATCCGGATCAAACCTACTCTGATACCATATTAGAATTTTTAATATGAGTAGAGTGTATAACTCATTAACAAAAATTAAGCTTAGGTCAACCATTGCCAAAATGACTAGAGCTATTTATTTGGATAATTGACCCTTATGACTTATATTAACTTAACATTTTCATATTTAGTTAATATCGGATACTCTAACAATCAATAATACAAATTTCTAGATTTGAGATCGATAAAGTTAATGGAAATTGGTTTAGTTCAGTTAACAGGAAAGTGCAGATAGTAGTAACAACTTTTCCTTTCTTTACTAAATACCTTGTGTCTATGAAACTGTTGGTTCTACTGTTCATACCCATGTTGTTGAAGGTTAAGCTGGTCTCTGGCTTTCTGGATGTGCTGTTATCGGAGATGCTAGTTATTGAGGCTTCCCAGTATTAGTTGATAGCTAAGAAATTTCTAGTTGAGGATATCATTATCCTTGGTACTTGAGTTTATGAAATTGGTTTTCAGAATTTAGCAACTTTATAGTAATTCGATTGTGTGGTTGAGTGAAACCCATAACCATATCAAGTTGACCTGATAATAACATGTGACATCTCTGTGAAATGCCCAGTAATATAGTAATGGCTTAAACTCTTGTTCTTCCTTCATGCAGGCTAGAAATTCAAAAGCTTCATTGGGTGTAAAACCTATGTCAACGTTTTCATGGAACAAGGTTATGGTTTATTTGCAGATATAGTTTGTATCAAGAACTGTGAATTTGTGTGCTTGATTGTGTTGAAACTTACGAAGTGTCATGGATATTTATTCCAACATTATTTTCTCAATTAAGCTTGTTGATGTTTCAATTATTTTAGGACATTATAGTATCATAGTAAACATTGTGTAAAACTAAATCATGCCTTCATTTTATATACTTGTTTTAGTTGATTGAAAGGAATTCCTTGCTATGTACATCTTCTTGGTCTTGAAGAATGTTTACCTAACAAAGGAATGACGTATGAGCTGCTTATATATGAGCTAGTGAATGATCTTGGAGATGTTATTCAAGATATATTGAGCCCAGCACGACATTACAGGTGGCATCAAATCTAAGGCATAAAAGGATGGTCAGAATTATTGTTGTTTGTGATCTACACACTCTCTTTGGAGTCTGTTTGGGTCATGTTCAATATTTTGTTCAAATCATTCCAAGTTGGAGAAAATTTTAAAGACAGAAATTTGATAAATAGAACATAATTCACCAGTTTTGAATATGTTCTTGCAAACGAATTTTTGTGTTTTGAGGATGACCAGCATCTTTTAATGACTAGATGTAATCATAAAACATAGTTTCTTTAAATTCCTGCTAAACATGTATTGGCATGTTAATATTTGATTGTTTAACTTCTATGAGTTTTATTCTCCTCTTCCCTACTCCTTGACTACCGTTCTTCACTCACTGGCCCCTTAAAAAAAGAATTACTTGCAGGAGTGGCCATCTATATTATACCCAAACTTGTCATTGTTATCCAAAGTTAGATCATGATGTATCATTTTCCGATGCTTAATTTCTGTGTACATGTTCTTGCTATTTGTTAGCTTTGCATTGCCCATTTAAAATGATGTTTGCCTTTAAACTCACTTTTTGAGACAAATAATCCTCCTCAGTAGCACCTTCTAGTATGCTCCTCATATCTGATTCTAAATAGTTACAAATTGTGGCAGGTCTATTGGCTAAATATTAATTACCTTCTTGTCGCAAAGTCAGCAGTGGTGAGTGCCATTACTTCTCTATTCTTGTGCTTCTTCTTTTTCCCCTTGCTTTTCTTAAAGTTTTTCCCATTTTTCTTCTTGGAATCGTTCTCTTTATTATTTGCAATAATGTTATTTTCATGGATACATACCACTTGTAGATTTGTGGCTCATTCTTCACCTCCATTATGTACGTCGAATATTGGTGTAAAGAGCATTTTAATGGTCTGACATTGGGAAGCCCTGATTTCTCTCACACTGAGATGGTAAGAAATTACGTGGAAGAGGACTGATGTGCTTCATCATTCAGAATCAGGACTTTAAGAATGAGGATGTGATCATTGATATCTTATTATCTTTTGTATTGCAATTCATGGATCACTGGGCATCTGCTTTTCTTCTCTCCAGTTGCCAGACCACATTGAAATTCTTGTCTCAGCGGTTACTCAAATCAATGAACCAGATAGCTTATATGGGATTGTCCAATCGCATAAGGTCCGTGATTATGTTATTCTGCTTGATGGTTGTAGCTTTCAGCTAGAATTATAATTTGAACCACTTGCTATTTGACACAAGCCTGTTTACTTGGTTCTTCCATGGGGACGAGGGAGGGTGAGGGCTTGGTAATTGGTTTAATTTTATAAATAAAAAGGATCTTAGTTGATAAATTAGCTGTAATTTTTGCATGTCTGCATCTTTTTGTTTGAGGATTTGATATGGATGTGTTCACTTGATAATGAGTTGACTTTCGGAGCCCATATGCTTAAACAAATTTTATGGCTAATTGGCCATATTTCATGGAAATTAAGTAGAGGATCAAGGAAGACTCTACAACCAGATATTGAGGAGAAACATCATGCCTAGTTTTATCTTTTTCTTGTCATTATGATATATGCTTTACCGTTATGGTCTCACTGTTTGTTTTGGTTCTGGGGCATTAATATCGCAGCTGACCTCTCAAGCTGTTACTTTTGAGCGTGAGGGAAACTGGAGCAAGGCACTTGAATACTATGACTTGCAAGTACGCTCAAACACAATGATGCAAATGCAAGGTGTTTCTGGAGCTCTGTTTGTGGATCATAACCAACTGTTGGCCAATCAGAGATTTGCTTTCGAAAGTGAGACATTGCAGCAGAAACCTTACAAAGGTCTGATTAGATCTCTGCAGCAAATTGGTTGCACTCACGTGCTTGATTTATACTGCCAAGGATTGACTTCTCGAAAGGGCGAGTTACATCATGATTTGGAGTTCATTGAATTACAGGTCTGGTTTCTATTTATTTAAACTGCCTTAATGTGAATAACTGACTAGCTGGTTTGGTGCTAATTTTCAGGCATTCTTTACTGTTGTCACTCAACAAATAATTGCATTTTTGTAGTATGAGGCTGCATGGCGTGCAGGAAACTGGGATTTCTCTTTACCTTCTGTTGAAGCGGATCCTTCTTCACAGCATCATGCAAAATATAATCATTTCAATGAGAATTTGCACTGGTAATAAAATTTTTAATTTGTGATTCCCACATGTAGGTATAACAATGGACTGGGTCTGTCTAGCTGCTGCCCGATCCAAAAAAATATGCAACCCAAGCCCAGTTTGAAGCTTTGGTGGGCTTGCTTTGCACGACTTGAGTCAGAGCGGCTGCCCAAAACAAAGTTGTTTTGGATAAATTTTCCAAGATATTGTTTTGGTTTTGAAATCTCTTTGAACTTAAGACCAAAACAACGTTGTTTCGGGTAGACTTAACTAAAATGATGTTGTTTGGGTTGGGTGCTCGGGCTGTTCGGGCTTTTCAAGCTAGGCTCTCAAGCATGAGCTTAGTTCGAAGCTATGGTGGTCGGGCTGTTCGGGCCAAGCCCAAGCCTGGTCTGAACCACAATCAATTTAGGCTTAGCCCGTTCACTTTAGGCTAGGCTTGGGCTCCACTATCATCCCTACTCACATAGAATTTCTTTTTGTGTTTTGTAAACTTCTTTTGCACTCTTTCAATCTCACACTCTCTCTTGTCCATATCCATTATGTTGATTCATAATCTCATCTTTTCTAGCTTCATTTTTTTTGTTTATATTTGATTGCTTTGTTGTTTAAACTTGTAAAATCCATACAATATCAATTGTATTAAATTGATCATTTTCACTAATCATACTGAAAAATATAGTTTCTAAATTCAAAGTTCTTTGAATCTTTATCAGTTGGATATGTCAAGTCCTTTTAGATTTTAGAGGATTATTTAGATACTTGTTCAATAATTTCTACCTCTTTGAGGTAATTATTTTTCAGTCATGAGTTTCTATGATTACTTGGGAAACCATTATGTTCTTAAGATGCCTTGGGATTATTGAAAGGGGACTATCATTTATCGTATGTTAAAATAAAAGAGCTATATTTCAAAGTGAGTGCTTAGCATTGCCATTTACACTGAAGAATAGATATGCTTATTATCTCGTGGTACTGATGAAACATGGTGCTGTTTCTTTGTGGTAGCTTATTACCAACATTGAGGTCCACATTTCTGGTTTAAGATTATAGTCAATGGCTTTAAGCTGGCTGGATTCATGGAAAAATATAGCTAACAACTTGTGGTCAAAGATATGCGTATCTCATAATATTATGATCTGATCATAATTAGATCATTTAGATTAGATAGCAGTATCTTGTAGATATATAGTATCTTAGGATTATATTTCCATATCTG
>JANSVA010000006.1:37970274-38008942 GCA_025504915.1 Erythroxylum reticulatum | reverse complement strand
TTTAATCAGAATTATTGACGTCAAGTCTCTTACTGTCATCATTAATGTATCCCTGTAATCCTCTAGCTTTGATGAACAACAAACGAGATCTTGATCAAGTGAGATAATTAGTTCCATCAAGTTTTACGGGACTAATTTGAAGTGAAGAGTTATCGGAACTCGACATAATTACCTTCTTTCCTTCCATCTTCTTTAGTGTTACTTAGTACAACAAATAGAAGTTGTTCAAAAATAAAGTGTTGCTGGTATATGGGCAGAAAAGTTACCAGATAGACCAAAAGCAATACTACACCGAAGAGAGATAAGGAAGCAAGGGTACTGGCGGAAGGTTAGGGTACGTTTGACACCACCAGAGGAGAGGCAAGAGGCCGGCGACCCTGATGGAGAAAGAACAAAGATGAAATACTGGCCGGAGGGTGGCGCGTGGCACTCACACACGGCGACAGTAGAGACGCTGTGGTGGCGCATGACGGCGCAGTTGACGTCGGGCTTTCACGGTGGATGTTGCCAGTCACAGTTGAAGCAACCTATGTGGGTGGTGAGAAGAAAAACGCTTTACTGTTGGGGCGAGTACAAACTCAGCCGGTGAAGAACAGCCGAAAAAATAAAGTAACAGTCCCTAAATCAGATAGGGCTCTGATACCATGATGAATATAATTTGTATTCACTATATTTCTGTACATAGGAACAAGGTTTATAGACAAACTTCCTATGACTATTTAGGAAGTAATCTAGCTATTAACTATAGGAATCTCTCAATTATAGGAGAGATTATAGGAGTAATTAAAACAATATTAATACAAGATCAATGCTAATATCTCTAGTCAACAGTTACTTTTCATAAATTTGTTGCACTTGAATCAATGACCCAATTTCGATAAGAGGACATATAACATGTTGATGCTTTACCTAATTGATAGCTGGATGCTATGGAGGGAGAAGAAGATTGTCAAGAAGTTTGTTACTCAGTGAAACGAACAAACTCTTTGTAATATATTATTATAGACCTATTATTGGATGAAAGAGTTATAGAAATGTGATTGTTCTCTTGAGTTGTAGCATTAGCAACTTTAGATTGTTGTGGAGGTTTTTTATGAAGTTTCTAGCAGGTACGTTTCACTTGACCTGATTCACCACAGTAATGACATATTGTTCTATTAGTTTGACCATGATCACTTCCACCATCCTTGCTTCTGCAAGAGCTATGTCGACTTCCTTTATTATTGTGTTCCCTTTGACCAGTCTCATTTGTCATACCTTTGCTTACAAGGACCCTAGTTGTATGATAATGAAGACTCCTGGATGCTTCAGTATGTAACAACTTAGTAAAGGTGTCATGAAGAGAAGTTACTTTAGAACTAGTAAGAGCAACAAATTTTGATGGTAGTCTTGCAAGAAAACTGATAACAATCACTTGTTCTTATTGAGTGTTGAACTTTACTTCGGTGCTGAATGGTAGGCCATTGAGGAGTTCTTACGCTCAGTTTAAATTCCAAAAAGAGATTCAATAAATGATTTGTCATCCTTACTAGGATGATAGAATTCTTTGCAGACATCATAAATGCAATATAAATTCTCCATGCAATATAACTCCGTGGGGATACTCTCTTACAATCTAGCAGCCTCATAGCTTCATTAACTGTTTTAGGTTTATCTATTCATACGGCCTTTTCCAAATGTCCCTTCAATCCACCCAAGAAACAACTCATTGCTACAGAACTATCTAAGTTAGCTCTAGCACTTAGTTCATCCAAACTTTCTATGTACTCTTCAACGCCACCAAGCCGCTTTAGGTGCATTAGTTCAGCAATGGGGTCATCGAATAGAGACTCATCAAATCTGCAGCCTAGATTCATGACTAACTACAGCCAGGTAAGGGGTACAACTAAAACTTACCTGTGATAAATGCATCAAATTGGCATTAACTATTTGTAAGACAGAATATTCCTTTGGTTTTTTACATTACTTTCCTGTTAAAATATGTTTAGAACATTAATTCTATTAAAGATTCTAAATTGACTTGATTGGTAAAGCAAAAGAAGTGAAGGAAAATCATGCATTGTCTCTGTACTAATGGAGTTCATTTTTGTTCTATCTAGTTGTCATGGCTAAATGTGGATTGGAGCTCCATTTTGGAAAGAACAGAGCTACATATAAATTTGTTAGAGCCATTCATAGCATTCAGACGAGTGCTACTTCAGATCTTAGGTTGTGATGACTGCAGCATCCAGCATCTTTTGCAATCGGCATCCACTCTTCGTAAGGTATTTGTTGACTGTTTTGATGCCAGGAGCATGGCTGAATGAGTTGCTAATCAAAAAAATTCATTGTTGATAGGGTTCAAGGTTATCTCAAGCTGCTGCAGCTCTTTATGAGTTTAAGTTTCTTTGCGCCAAAACCAAAAAGCTGGAATTGTCCTCATATTGGCTTGGAAGGGTACAAATTTTTACCTATTTATTTTAGCCATTTTGTAAAGATTTAGAGTTGTTCTTTGGGATATTTTACAGTAGTGAGTTTTTTCTTTTTAACTGGTTAATAATATATTTTAAAACTAATTAGTGAAAACTTTTTAGAGATTAATGATATAAGATCTTTTTATAAAATCTGACACTGGATTTTACTTTTCTGTCTTTATAAGGATCTCCTGTCCTTCTATGGCTGCATTTGTTTTTCCAGTTTATTTCCAGTTTGATAGGATTCTGAACTGCTTCTCAAAACTTTTGCAACTCCAGGGTTCATTTTTTTCAACTTGTATAACTTGATTGTAGTTTATGTTGATGGATGTCCATCTAACATTGCTAGATTTTGTTCTTTGTTAATATAATGAATATTTGATTGTTACTTCCTATCTTATCCTGCATTTCTTGCTACTTTGCTAGTGGATCCCCTTCTTTGTTTTCTTTAACACTTTTGAACTAATTCAGTGAACACTATGTACCTACTATGCCTCCAGTTTACGTAACTTGGTTTCTGCATTTGGTTCAATATTTGTCAACTTGAAGACAATGATTTACATATATTCTTGTCTCATATTGAGTCCTAAGATACCATTTTACCAAACTTTACAAAGACATAACCTTTTGCAGCTTGAAGAAGCAAAATTGTTGCGAGCCCAATGTCAGCATGAGATGGCCATCAGTCTTGCAAAATATATCTCAGAAAATTGTCACTCAGATGATGAAACTTCCAATGTTTATCGCTTGGTTGGAAAATGGCTGGCAGAGAATAGATCTAGCAAGTTGTAACTGTTATTTTAGTTTGAGCAAATTGTACTGGTGGTCAGTGAACATCTTCTTCCTAACCTTGTGATTTGACATTTGGCAAAATTGCAGCTCAAGAACCATATTAGAAAAGTATTTGAAACCTGCTGTATCACATGCTGAGGAACACAAGACCACTCAGAAAAAGTCCTTGGAAAGACAAAGCCAATGCCACTTTCATCTTGCACACTATGCTGATGCTCTTTTTAGGTCCTATGAGGAAAGATTAACCTCTAGTGAACGGCAAGCTGCACTGCGTTTAAGGAAGCACAAGGTACTATATGTAAATTATAGGAAATGTGGGTAGATGGCAGATTTTGATGTGACTACTGTTATGCAGACAGTTGAGTTGGAAGCACTTCGTCGGAGACTTAAAAAATCATCAAAGGTATGTCTTATGCCTGTAGACTTCTTCTTGCATTCTGGTCCGAAGCTATGATGTCAGTAGAGATTCAGCTCCTTTAATGGTTTATTCTTGTGTAAATTTCTGTGGTTTGTAGGGGGAGAAGGCTGAATACTCGATAAAAATACAAGAGTTGGAGAAACAGCTTGCAATGGACAAGGAGGAAGATGAAAAACTACAGGTTTATTACAGTTTATGTGTTACTTGTTTTGAAATTGCGAGATATTCGTTTATGTTATAAATCCATGTCAAGTTCTTTGAACCCAACAGGATGATAGGGACAATTTTCTCAGCATAGCATTGGAGGGATATAAACGTTGTTTGGTGATAGGTGACAAATATGATATGCGAGTGGTATGAATTTCCTTTCCCGACTCTTTGTATGAATAGAGAAACCAAATGCTTCATGCATTATTTGTGGATGGGACGGTTAGAGAAATTTTCTTCTCCTATGAATTTTCTAATGATAGAAATACTAGCATCAATGTTTTAATTGGGTTTGCAAACCATGAACTGATTATTTTCCTCTATTTAAAAACTAAGGAAAAGTTGGGTGAAAAGGCTCGTCTTATTATGAACAATTTATAGGGTATTTATAAACATACAGCTTGTACACCTAAAAAGGAAGAGAACGACCTACCTAACTCCACCACCTAAAACCCAAGAATCCCTCTACTTATACAATTAATCTAACTAATTGGGGAATATATGATCTTGACACTAATAAGCAGACCTGGTAGCTGACAAACAAAACCCTTTTTCACACTCCTCCTCAAGTTGATTAATGTGGATTTATCATTCCCAGCATGCCAAGGATGCCCTTTTGTAAGCACATCTACAAGGTAGTTAGATGGTTTGTACTAGTTGAAACTACTTCAGATAGTTCTTACTGATCAATCAATATTTTGCTGAAATGTTTGAAAGTTCACCTTTTAATTGAACTTCTTCAGAATTTGGTTGGGTTTTCACATAAAATTAATTTTTGTGATTTCAAACTTGAGAGCACATCCTAATTATCAAATATGTGGCTGTTAAGATTGCCTTATCCCAAAAAAATATAGGAATATGCATGGTGAACATGATTGATTGGGTACTTCTAGAAGTTGTATTTTTTTTCTTTACGCAATCCCATTATGTTGAGGTGTGTCCACACATGTGCTATGATGAATAATTCCCGGAATCTCAAGATAATTCCCGGTGAATAATTCCGTGAATCTCAAGATAATCCCCTAGAATTGTCTCATTATTTTTCTGCATTGTCGGTCTTCAACACTTGTATTTTTGTTTGGAGTTGTGTTTGAACCATAGTGTTGAATTTCTTGAAAATTTGGCCGACATCTGATTTTCTTTTATAAGAAAGAACCATGTGATCTTAGTATGATCATCTGTGATTTTTTAATAGGAAGGAAAGCAATGCCTGATTTACCATGATTGTTTGTGACATGACTGTTAGAACTTGAAATTACCTTTAATGAAGATGTGGTCTGTCTTTCAGTTGTCATGTTGTATTTGATCATGGAAAGAGGAAGGCACATATTTTTAAGGTTCAGAAAGTAGCTCTGATATGGTGATACCATGTGGAATAATTATTTTCCTCTGTTTAAAATGGTGTTGCATTATATATACACTATAAAGGACTAGAAAGGAAACAGACTAATTTTGGGAATTGAGTGTAATACCATTATCCGTTTATTCTTTGGAACAATCGAACTAGTTATAACTGATTGATACCGATATAATCCTTAGTAATTGATTATTAAAAATTATTCTTGAAATTTTGAAAACTATTTTTGAAATCAAGATAATATCTCCTGAATTTTCACACAAATTAATCATGGTCATACATATCAAGGCATGTGTATATTCTTAAAATGTTATTTATGTGTGATTGAAACTTGGATTATATGCTAAAGGGTTCTTACTAATTAAGGTATTTGTGTTGCTTTCTAAGATGCTAAGATGTTTGTGGTTGTTTTTAGGTGTTTCGACTTATTTCCCTTTGGTTCAGTCTCTCTTCTAAACCAAACGTCATTGTTAACATGCTTAACACAGTCAATGAGGTATGATGTCACCATTTTGAAATTACTCTTTTGCAAAATTAATTTAATGCTTTATGAATTCAGAAATTTAACTGCATATATTGGTTCATTTTATGAATCTAATTTTTCATCTCTGTCTGCAGGTTAAATCTTACAAATTTCTACCTCTTATTTATCAAATTGCGTCAAGAATGGGTTGTCCAAAGGATATTATTGGGCCTCATAATTTTCAGGTTCAAATAGTATCAATCATATTTTTCCATTGTCTCTTGTGTAAACCCTATTTCATCTTATTGTATTTGTTGGATTCTGCAGTTCGCTTTGGTTTCTCTGGTGAAGAAAATGGCAATAGATCATCCCTATCACACAATATTCCAGGTATCTTCCTTTAATTTTGTGAAACAAACTTTCGTTATTTTCTTTCATGTGTTGCAACATACCATCAAATAATCTTTGCAACCATCTTGTGTCATGGAACACAGGAAAGTGAGGTGAAACATCGTAACAACATTTATGACGAAGAAAATGTTATGTTAATTTTTCACCAATCCATGTATGAGTGGCTGGTTGTAAATACAATAGGTTGAACTAAATCCATTTTCCACTATTGTTTCTTCTTTGATGCTAGCTTCTAGCTTTGGCGAATGGTGATCGTATCAAGGAACTGCAACGGAGTAGAAACTCATTTGTGGTGGATATGGATAAGATAGTTGCTGCAAAAAATCTTTTAGAAGAGCTATTATCGTACCACGGAGATATTATAAGACAAGTATTCCCATACTTGATTTAGTTTTACCGTCTTTGAAAAAGATTCGAGTTTTTACCAAATTGTTCCCTGAACAAATTGCAGATGAAACAAATGGTGGAAATTTATATCAAACTTGCAGAGTTGGAAACTAGAAGAGAGGTTGTCTAACATTTGTTTAAAGTTTGTGTAGTTGTTCATTGGTTCTGTGGGTTTGGATTGTCCACTAACTTCAGTTCAACAAAATAGAAAGTTTATAGTGCTCCTATTAAGTGAATTCGTAACAATTATTTGGCTAGAGAAGCTAATGATTTAGTGAAATTACTACTTTTTTTACATTTCTTGAAGGATGTCAACAAAAGGATGACACTACCAAGAGAAATTCGCACTATTCGACAGTTGGAACTTGTAAGTGGACCATCATGGCCTAGTCATCTGATTTATGTAATTGCTTGAGGGTCGAGATATCCATATGCAGTTTATTGGGAAGACTATGTCTTTGCTTTCTTGTTGGATCGATAACTTGTTTAGTGCATATTATTATTAGTATTTTCATCAGATTTTAATTGAACATTTGCTACGTTGAACTTGGATTTTCTTGAATGTCAGGTGCCTGTGGTAACAGCTAGCTTCCCAATTGATCGGGATTGTCGTTATCAAGAAGGTTCCTTCCCATACTTCAAAGGTTTAGCAGATTCAGTCATGTAGGTGCTAAGCAAATTTAGATGCTTTTAGCTTATCTTCTCATTTAGCTTTTATTGTTGCATTAGACATCTTTGATACCCTTTTAAAAGTTGACATTTGTGCTTATATAGTGTCATGAATGGTATAAATGCACCAAAAGTGGTGGAATGCTTTGGTTCTGATGGTCAAAAATATCGACAGTTGGCAAAATCTGGAAATGATGACCTAAGACAAGACGCTGTAAGGCTTCCATAATTTTATCTATTCTAGTTCATATTCAATTTTGTTAGTGGAGATACGAAGAACTTCCTTGCATTCTCAACTTACTTCAATGGAAGATTCAGATCTTGATGGCTATGCTAAAAACTCCAAAAAAATTCACCAACCAATTTGAAAACTTGAAAGTTTGCTGAGGAACGCCTGATTTGTGATTAGAGATGCTTATGAAAAGAACTATCTAGTGTAAATAATTAGTAAAAGGGGTCATCATTTTTAAACTTAGTCAAACTAGTCAATTGATTTACCTTTATATCTTTGACTATTCTCAATACCAATTGCAAAAAGTATTCCATCTAAAAAAAGAATACTAGTGACACAAAATAGAAGGGAAAATGAATTATCTTCTTTTTAAATGATTCAGTATTATACGTTTAGTTATCTTGTAAAGTAAGAAGGAAAACAAGGAACAATTTCTCCTAGAAAAAGAAAAAATCTCTTAGGGAAGAAGATGGTCTCCTAGAATTTCACACTCTCTTAGAGGATTTCACAATCTTTGGAATATCAAGAATTTTACTTTCTCAAAATGGTATAAAACTAATATGAAACTGGACATTCTCCATCAAGCTAAGGAATAGATGTCATCGATACCTATCTTGAAAATAATATCATGAAAACTTGACCAGTTCAACTCCTTTGTCAGAGCATCAACTAGTTGGCTTTACGATGGAACATATTGCATGCATACAAGCACCTCTAATTTCTCCTTGATGAAACATCTATTAATATCAATATGCTTTATCTTATCATGTTGAATAGGGTTATGGGCAATATTGATAGTTGATTTGTTGTCACAATAGAGCTTTATAGGACCTTCTTACTTAACGTTCAAGTCATCCAGAATAATCTTCAGCCATAAGAAATCTCATAAGCCTTGAGGAATTGTTTTGAACTTTGATTATTTTAATGATTTTACCGCAATATTTTGTTTCTTGCTCTTCAAAGTCACCAAATTGCCTCTAAGGAAAGTACAGTAATTTGTGATCGATTTTTGGTCGAATATTCATCTTGCACAGTTCGCATTAGTTTAAGCTTTTAGGGGAATATGATTATTCCTGTTAAACATAATAACTTTTCGTAGATTCCCTTTTAAGTAATGCATCACCCTGTACGTAGCTTGTAGATATGACTCTTGGATAATGCATGAACTAACAAAATATGCTTATTGAGTTTGTGGAGACTCCATAAATTGACTCATTACACTTGTAGCAAGATATCTAGACGAACAAGTCTTCTATACTATCTAGATCCTCAAAATACTCTTGTTTCTCAGCATCAAGTTTAACATCCAACTCTATGGGACCACCAATTGGCTTAGTTCCAAACATGCATGTTTTCTTCAGAAGGGCAAGGACATACTTTATTTGAGGTGAACAAAGCCCCATCTTCAACCTTGCTATCTTGATACCAAGATTATATTTTTGTGAACCATGGTCCTTAGTTTGAAAGTCTATAGGAAAGACTTTAAAGACTAGATTCCTACTTTATCATCACTAGGAACAACAATACCATTAACATAAACGATCAAAAGAATTCTACCAGCTTTAGAGTGACAATAAAACACAAAATGATCTACACCACATTGTGGCAGACCAAGCACCATAACCACTGTATTGAAGGACCCAAACCAAGCTCTCAATCAGTGATTGTTTTAGACAATATAGAGACTTGAAGGCGGCACACCAAATTAGTCTCTCCCAGAGAAATGAACCTTGGTGGTTGATCCATATAAATAGTCTCCTCAACATTATCATGAGAAAAGGATTTTTCACGTCGTCAAGTTGACGAAGAGACCAATTGTGTGTGCCTACCAACACAAGAGAACACAAACAAATGTCAATTTGGCTATAGGAGAAAGATTTCCGTATAATCCATACCATACATCTGTGTATATCCTTTAGCCATGATTTGAAATCATTTGAACTTTTAAATGATTAATTGTGTCATCAGGATTGACCTTAGCGCTGAGCAACTAATGATAATACACCATAGTCTAATCATATGGAAGAGTAACTAAGTCCTATGTATTATTAGCCTGCAAAGCAACATTTCTTCTTTCATGGCATATCTCCTTCAACAAGGAGCCAAATTTTTTGAAACAGACTTAGGTACCGGTATAGGAGACAAAGCGAACGTAAGAGCATAATATGATGGTGATAAATGAGTCATAAGAGACAACGTTTGAGATAGGGTGAGATGCACAAGCCCTTCCTTTACGGAGATTAATTGGCCAATAAAGATCATCAGATGCTAAGACGCTTTAAAGGGGTAGGATTAGTATCAAGAGCAAGTTTAGAAGTGGTAGAATTAGCTGGAGTAAAATGATTGGTAATCGTATGGGAAGGACCAAAGGGAATTGGTGAACATGCATCAACGTTAGTAGAGACATGATGAGCATAGAAAAGTGTGATATGTCTTCAAAGAATAACATCAATAGACACAAAAAATTCTATTCAAAGAAGGGCTAGAACATTTGTATCCCTTTTATAAACGAGATATCTTAAGAAAAATGCACTTTATAGCTTTTGGGTCTAATTGTCTAAAGCAGGTGAACAAAATAGACAACCAAATACCCAAAGATTAATAGAAAAAGGATCTTAACAGGGAAAAGGGCTAGAGAATGGGACAGTCGATTGATAAGAAAATATGCAATGAATAGATCTCTCCAAAGACTTTTGGGTACATTCATGTGGATTAATAAGTTATGACTTGTTTTGACATGATGGATGTTTCTCTCAACTATCCCATTCTATTAAGTTTTGTGTGGGCACGAAGATTGATGTTGGATACCTTGTTACTGCAAGTAGTTGGAGAATGAGTTAGAGAATATTCTCTAACATTATCACTACAAAGAATATTAATTTAGGTATTAAATTGATTTTGAATTTTAGCACAGGAAAAATGGAGAATAATTCTAAATGATCTTTCATTAGATATAACCAAGTTATTTAAGAATAAATATCAACAAGAATTAAGAGATATTGAAACTCAACCGGGAGTTGACAAGGATCAAACCCTAAATATCTGTATAGACTAACATAAAAGATCTCAACTCTTTTATTGACTCGAGGGAAAGATGAATTACGATGATGTTTTCCCTATTGATATAACCCTCAATTTAAGCTAGAAATAGAGTCTAACCTTGGCACTAATTTCTTGAGATTCTTCAATGATGAATGACCTAATCAACTTTTAATATCAAGAGGAGAGATTGATACTGAACATTTGACAGATGATTGCAACTCGCAAAAGTAGTACATCCCATTTGATTCATGCCCTTCTCCAATTGGCATCTTGGTGTTCAAATCCTTGATAATGACATTATGAAGGAAGAAATAGCAGAACAATTTAATTGTTTAGTTAGTTTGCCCACAAACATAAAATTGAAAGGAATGTTTGGTATAAATAATGTAGAGATTAAAGTAAGAGAGGGACAAGGATGAAAGGATCCAACACTTATTAATGTTGTCAGTAGATCCATTAACAATGATGAGCTTATTATTATGAGAAGATGGTACTGGAAAGATATGATCGAAATTAGTTATTTTATTTAAAATATGATCAGTGGCATTAGAATCCAATATCCATGACGATTTTGTAATGGTGGATGAATAAGAAGCTGTTGGATTACCTTGATGAGCCACAAATGCCATAAAAGAAGAAGATGCCTATTGAGTTAACTAATATTACAAGTATTTAGTATACTTATCCTAAGATAAAGTAACAGACGGTTGTCTCATAGACATTTAGTCGAACAAAGAATAGAAACTTAGCTAAATATGCCAAAGAATTATTATCTAACGGTTTGTCAAAATTGCTACTAAGAGATCTTACCTAATCAACCTCTTCTTGCTTGAGACAACCCAATCCTTAGGTGTTCCTTCATTTTGCTGACTTTAACAACATGGGTCTAACAATATTTCCTTGGTTTATCTCCTTTATTCCCGCTATCTTCTTCGAGGTTTTCTATGAAGTTTCCAACACTTTTCATGAGTCTCGTAAACTTGAAAGAAGTAATTTTATTATATGTTGAGTATGTACAGAGTAGTGCTTTATATACAAAAAGTTGTTAGCCTAATATAGAATACAATCCCTATAATCAAGTTATACGTAATTAGGATTATTCGTCGAATCATGCAATAGAATCATAATCCCTAGAATTAAGGATGTAATCTATAACACTCCCCCTCAAGTTGGAGCATAGATATTAAGCATGCCCAACTTGTTACAAATATAGTTGACCTGAACTCCATTCAAAGCTTTTGTAACAATATCTCCAAGTTGTTCTCCGATCTTGACATATCCTGTAAAGATTAATCTTTTCTTGAACAAAGTGGCAATCAATCCCTATGTGTTTAGTTCGTTCATGAAATACAGGATTAGATGCAATATGTAGAGCAACTTGATTATCACACCAAAGTGTGGTCGGTTTTGAGACTTTAAGGCCAATTTCAAAAAGAAGTTGGTATAGCTATATGATCTCACTCGTGGCTTGTGTCATTGCTCAATATTCAGATGCTGCACTTGATCTGGACACAACATTTTGCTTCTTGCTTTTCCATGAGACTAAATTCCCTCCAATAAACACGAAATATCCAGTTGTGGACTTTCTGTCAACTTTGGAACTAGCCCAATCAGCATATGAAAAACATTTGATACAAATGTGCCCATGATTGTTGTATAGAATCCCTAGACTAGGAGCTCCCTTTAGGTAACATAGGATCTGCTCTAGGATAGCCCAATGATGAATAGTTGGAGACGACATAAATTGACTTATAATGCCGACTGGATATGCAATATCAGGACGAGTCACTGTTAAATAATTTAGTTTTCCAACTAATCTTCTGTATTTCTCGGGATTTTCAAACAAGTCTCCTTTAGAGAGTTGTAGATTTGGAGTCATTGGAGTACTGCATGGCTTAACTCCCAATTTTCCAGCGTCAGTTAGTACATCTAGAACCTACTTTCTTTGGGACAGAAAAAATACCTTTCTTGCTCCCCGTCACCTCTACCCCTAGAACATATTTCAAGGGCCCTAAGTCCTTGGTCTAAAACTGGCTGTGAAGAAAAGACTTAAAGATGAGATGCCCACATGATCACTCCCAGTAATAACAATATCATTCATATAGACAACAAGAATAATTCCAGAAGCAGAGTGTCTATAAAAAATAGAGTGATCTTATTCACTCTTTTTCATTCCAAATGCTTCAATGGCCTGGCTAAATTTTCGAAACCAAGCGTGGGGGCTCTGTTTTAAACCATATAGAGATTTCTGAAGAGTACAAACTTTACCAGACCCCCCGTGAGCAACAAAACCACGTGGTTGCTCCATGTATACTTTCTCATGGAGGTCACCATGGAGAAAATCATTTTTGATATCTAACTGATGCAGCAACCAATCCTAAGTAGTGGCCAAAGAGATGAATAGGCGAATGGATGTCAATTTGGCTACAGGTGAGAACGTATCAGAATAATCAACACCATAAGTTTGAGCATAGCCTTTTGCAACAAGCCGAGCTTTGAGCCAATCTACTGAGCCATCAAAGTTAACTTTGACTTTGAATACCCATTTGCAACCAATGGCCTTCTTACCAATAGGTAATGGTACCAATTTCCAGGTACCGTTGGCACCTAAAGCATTCATCTCTTCTATCATAGCATCATGCCAACCAGGGTGAGATAAGGCTTGATGGATAGTCTTTGGGATAGTGACAGAATCAAGGGAAGCAATAAAAGAACATGATGAAGAAGATAAATGATCATAAGAAACAAATGATGAAATAGGGTAGGTGCACTAATGTTTACCTTTGCGAAGAGCAATTGGGAGATCATCGGGTGATGGATTTGATGGCGAAGAAGAACTGGATATGGGGCATGTATCAGGATGATCTCGTCATCTAGAGTAAACAAAATGAAGAGGTGGTAGTTGTGTAGGCGTTGCCTTGGTAGTTTGAAAGGTGACTTCGTAAACAAGCAAATCATCATTAGACTCCGTTCCTAAGACCGAAGAGTGAGGAAAGAAAGGAACCTATTCTAAAAAGGCAGCATCAACTGAAACAAGATATTTGTTAAGAGTGGGACAGTGGCAATGATACCCCTTTTGTAGATGGGTATAGCCGAGCAAAATACATTTTACAGACTTGGGTTCTAACTTAGAGATTTGAGGACGTGTCCCGAACAAAGCAATTACTACCAAAAATGCGCGGTGGAATATCAAACAAGGGTTTAGAGGAAAAGAAAACAGTGTAAGGTATCTCACCATGAAGGACAGGAGAGGGCATACGATTAATTAAAAAACATGCCCCAAAAGGATTTAGGAACTTTCATTTGAAATAATAGTGCTCTCGCAGTTTCAAGGAGATGGCGATTTTTTCTCTTAGCCACGTCATGCTAAGGAGCAATATCAATGCATGAGGATTGGTGGGGAATACCATGATGGATCATGTAGGACTGAAATGGTGTAGAAAAGTATTCCTTGGCATTATCACTTCGTAAAGTGCAGATTGAGACATTAAACAGTGTTTTAAAGTCAGCACAAAAGGCAAAAAAAATGAGAAAATAATTCAGAGCGATTTTTCATGAGATAAAACCAAGTTACACGAGAGAAATCATCAACAAATGTCACAAAATATTGAAACCTAGTTTTGGACATAATAGGGCATGGGCCCCAAACATTAGAGTGTGCTAATTCAAATAGGGAACTAGCCCTTTTATTGATTCGAGGAAAAGAAGAAAGACGATGGTGCTTAGCAAATTGACAGGACTCAATCTAAAGAAGATTCATTATGAAATGGAGGACAAAGTTTCTTCAACAAGGTAAAGATGGATGTCCTAATTGACAATGGGCTTACAATGATCGAAGAGGAAGTAGGATGGACAGTGCCAAACCTAATAACAGAGAAAGTGGAGCCGTCAGCTAATGTGTCATGAGAAGGAGATTAGTGTCTAGAAAAAGTAGAAAAGAGGCTAGAATTACCTGTCATATGATCTAAGGCACCAAAATCAATGACACATTGCGTGCAAGAGGAAAGAAGGCACGTAGATGTGTTACTTGAGTCAGCAATAGCAGTAATAGGTGAGGATGAATGCTTCATTGCTTCTTGAGATTGAGTGAACATTGCAAATTCCTTAGCAGGTACAGTAATAGTCTTCTTAGTAGATGAGCTAGGTGCATCAGTAGCTACAATGTGGGCTGAATGTGATTTCTGAGATTTATTCTGTAGCTTTCGACAGATGTATTTAGTGTGACCGGGCTCATGACAATATCGACAGATGATTCCTCTTGCATCTTGATTCTTGTTGCTCCAATTTCCACTACTTCGATTGTGATGTTTATGAGATGATTTTTCAGAGTTAAATTCATGACTTCGACTCACAAGGGCAATAGAATTCTGGGTACTAGGAGGAGCAAATGAATTAATGTCTGTGAATTATTCGAGTAAATACCTCGTGCTGGGAGGAAAGTTCAGTACTTGACAGAATCTGAGATTTAGCACCATCAAATTGAGAATTTAAACTAGCCAAAAAAACTCATAATAGCCATTTGTTCCTGTTGAACTTGTTGGACCTTGATATTAGGACTAAATGGGAGCAAAACATTTAATTCCTTGTAAATCCTTTTAAAATTCATAAAAGGCCGGTCAGAGTTGAATTCTGGTGGGCGGACGATGAACGAAGGCCGGTCGGAGGCGGCGGTTCTGAAGGTGCCGGTGGTGATGGAAGTTATCCACTCAAAAATGGGTGACCCAAGAAAAGTACCCAAAACTTGTCCACTGGACGGTGAATCTGCACACTGGCAGATGAAAAAAACTGAAAGACCTAAGACTTTGATACCATGTAAACTTGAAAGAAAAAGTAATTTTATTATATGTTGAGTATGTACAGAGTAGCTCTTTAGATACAGAAAGTTGTTAGCCTAATATAGAATACAATCCCTCTAATCAAGCTATACATAATTAGGATTATTCCTAGAATCATGCAATAGAATCATAATCCCTAGAATTAAGGATGTAATCTATAACAAGTATGATGTACCTTCTTACAATAAGTGCACCACAAATTTGGCCACCATAGCAAAGTTGTCCGTGTTTGTGATTTAAGAATAAAGTTTCTTCTACTTTCTTTTCCATGAACCAGTTGTTGATAAAAGGATGTATCAAAGACTAGTTGGTAGACTCATACATCTTGCTCACATTCGGCCAGATATAGCATACTCGGTAAGCATGATCAATCAATTCATGCATGATCCAATAGAGCCTCATCTTCAAGCTGCTTATAGGGTGGTACATTACTTGAAAGGCAGTCTAGGAAAAGGAATTTTGTTCAAGAAAAACAATACTCTTGCTCTAGAAGCTTACACCAATGCTGACTATGTAGGTTCCATAGTGGATAGAAGATCAACTACAGGGTACTGTACATTTCTTAGAGGAAATTTGGTAACGTGGAGGAGCAAGAAGCAGAATGTGGTGGCAAGGTCATTTGCAGAATCAGAATTTAGGGCTACTGCTCAAGGATTGTGTGAACCATTCTAGTTGAAGATTATTCTAGATGATTTGAGAGTCAAATGAGACGACCCTATGAAACTCTATTGTGACAATAATTCAGCCTTCAATATTGCTCGTAATCCTATACAACATGATAGGACAAAGTATATTGAGATTGATAGATATTTCATTAAAGAAAAATTGGAAAAAGGTTTAGTGTGTATGTCATATGTTCCATCAAAACGTTAAGTAGCTGATGTTTTAACAAAGGGGTTGAACAGTTCAAGTTTTCATGATCTTGTATACAAGCTGGGAATGAAAGACATCTATTCCTCAGCTTGAGGGGGGGTGTTGAGATACTAAACAGCTGTATATAGTTTGTACTTAGACATAGATAGGCTGAAAATAGATAGATAAGATAAGTTTGAAATCCCTAAAATTAAGGGATTACATTAGATAGCTTTAGATGACTTTCCAGATTTAAATTCCTACTTGTAATGTCCTATATTTGGCTGTATACTCCTATTCAATATATGAGAAGTAGAAAAATTCTTCCCCACATTTAATTGTTGGAATAGAAAAATTCTTCCCCACATTTAATTGTTGGAATAGTTCTTTGTAGTATTTATAATGGTTAAATTCTATAATACTTGAACAGAATATTTGATGCAAATTGTTTGGGCGAAATTGTTTCATGTGTTGCTTGCTTGAGGTGCTTTAGTTTTGAGTTTGTCAATGTAATGTTTTCTTTAGAGTTCTAAAAGTTTGATGTTGATTTTTTGTTTTCTTTTTACTGATAGTTCTTATGCATGTTTTACAGGTTATGGAACAGTTTTTTGGTTTGGTTAACATTTTTCTGCGGAATAATAGGGATACATGGAGAAGAAGACTGGGAATACGTACATACAAGGTAATCTCCTTCCACATGTAATGTTGAACTGATGATTTTCTGTGCTTCTATTATCAGTATGCATTATATTGTCAGGTGTGTCAGGTACCAAGTTTATTTTATTTTCTTATGCGGTTTGTTATATTAGCTTTACTCCATGTGATGGATGGAGATATGATCCATTCATTAAATGATATATTTATGTATTTATGCTACTTTTTTGGCAGTCTTAGTTTGTAAAGTTTTCCTATCAATGTTTTCATCATATTACACATTTCCTTCTGTAGTAGTCTTTTCTGTAGCATTCGCCTTGCATACTAATGTCATTTTGTAGGTATAAGCACACTGATTTTTATTCAGAAATGATTCTAATTATATTGTGACTATCATATCATTTTGTCTTGGTTATTTAACTAGTAGTAATCTTGCTAATCCTTTCATTCTTGAAAATTCTACAGTTTGAATAAATTATGTTTTTCTGCCAATATTGTCTTCTACGTGGATAGGTTATTCCATTTACTCCAAGTGCGGGTGTTCTTGAATGGGTTAATGGCACTCTTCCTCTTGGGGAATATCTTATAGGAAGGTTAGTGAAGTCCTTTCAGTGCAAGGTTATAGTTTTGTTGCCCCTGATCTTTTCAGATGTTTGAATGATTATTTCATTTCGAAAAATCTTAGCATGAGAAACGGTGGTGCCCATGGTCGTTATGGATTGGGAGACTGGTCATTTCTCAAATGTCGAGAGAATTTGTTAAACGTAAGTGCCATTACGGTCTGTGCTTACCAAATCCTAGATTGTCTCATGTACTTGTTTTGAGGCTTAAAGTACTTTTTCTACATCAATCAAATTGCAAGATGTGAACAAATGCTTTTAGATAGTTTTCTTTTTGTAGACCCGGAAATACCTTCAAAGGTATTTAATAAAAAGCTTGGTTGTAAAAGACCTTTATTTAATAAAAAGCTTGGATGTAAAAGACCTTACTGGCTGCCGTTAAAAGACTGCTATAGGAAATTTCTGCTTCTCATTCACATCATACTATTAGTGATACAAAAAGATGTTAAAACACCTTAATCTTCTCTTAAAAGGTGTATTGGTTCTATATGAGTATATTCCACATGTTTTCACATTTGCAATTATGTTCTTTCAATTTTCTTATAGGCAAAAGATAAGCGCAAAGCATTCCATGAAGTTTGTGAGAATTTCAGGTATGTTATCTTCAAGTCTCAGATCTCCAGCATCGGCCTTTTCCAAATTCTCAAGGGTATTGGCACCTCATGCAGGCCTGTTATGCATCATTTTTTCCTAGAAAGATTTTTGCAACCAGCAGACTGGTTTGAGAAGAGACTTGCATATACACGTAGTGTGGCTGCAAGCTCCATGGTAAGTATATGCAATCTTTCTGTGACATTGACCCATGTAAAAATAAGATTCTTTTCGAACTTTTTCTTCATGTATTTGCTATAACGTGTTCTTTCTTTAATGATGTAGGATGAGTAGAAGAGATATCAAACTAGTAGCTATAACGTATGTTCTTTCAGCTTATGTTGTTGAAGGTTCAAGTTTAGAATAACTAGAATTTTGGAGTTTGGTTGCTGGAAATTCAGGTTAGAATGTTAGGGGTTTGATTGCTGGAAATTCAACCTAGAAGTGCTGGAAACTTTTTTTGAAAATTAAAGAATAATTCATTCAAAAGCAATAAAAGGCATCAAGTAGTATTACAAGGCAGTAAGACATTACAAGTCAGAATAACTACAAAAGAGTAAATACAACAAGATTTATCCATTATCCTGGGAAAAGCTGGAAGATGAAGTGATGGAATCTTAGTGGGGCAAACAAGCAATGGAGGGTAGGGAACTAGGAATTAGTCCTAAGTTTAAGATCACTCTTAGAAGAAAGCATCACACCTTCTAATTAAAAAATCAAGTTTATAGAGAAAATTTTAGCTATTTTTATTGAAGGGCTAAGTGTGTGTGTGTGTAGAAAAATTTTTGGAACCCTTATTCCTAGTAGTAAAGGAATTCCAAACTAAACTAACCAAAGAAATGGCTTCATCCTTTAATAAGAATTGGATAAGTTTAAGACCTAAACAGACAATATATCTAATTTGTTATTACTTCTTATCTTTTAAGAAAAACCTAATATAAAATAAATTGCAGTTAACTCTCACTCTTCATTCCACCAAAATAGGGTTCGTGATTGAGTGATTTTTGCTCTTTTATTTCTTTTACCCTAAGCTCTTTTGCGACATTCAGTCTAATTTTACTTCAATATCTTTATACAAAAAAGGTGGCCAAAGAGAATTAATAGCTAAACTCACAAAAATAGAATTGCTTTTAGTTTGTGTTACTGCATATTGGTTTAAGCTGCCCTTTTTTCCATAATGAAGCCCCTTGGATGTCAGTACTATTTCTCTTTGGCAGTATTTGAATCAATTGATTAAACCTGCAGGTGGGCTATATTGTTGGTCTTGGAGACAGGCATTCCATGAATATTTTAATTGATCAAGCAACTGCAGAAGTTGTTCACATAGACCTTGGTGTTGCTTTTGAACAAGGGTTGATGCTTAAGACACCTGAGCGGGTTTGTTTATTTGAAATCCTGTTGTTTGAGTTTCATCTACATTGTTATTCATTTCTTTAATGTTTCCTCTCAACCAAATTTGGTAGGTGCCTTTCAGACTGACGAGAGACATCATTGATGGCATGGGGGTAACTGGAGTCGAAGGGGTTTTCAGAAGATGCTGTGAAGAGACGCTTTCTGTTATGCGAACAAATAAGGAGGCACTACTCACCATCGTAGAAGTATATCAACTGCAGTGTGACATTTTTGAAAGTTATTTTATCCCCATTTATTACTTCTTGATTAAATGTGGGAATTTCTTCAGGTTTTTATCCATGACCCCCTGTATAAATGGGCTCTATCACCTCTAAAAGCTTTGCAGCGCCAGAAGGTATTTCTCAGTGTAGCCCTTCTTTCAAATAAGCATCCACAGTTTAAATCATGTAGATGAATCTCGAAACTCCCATGTCTTTAGCTGTTAAAAATGGAATATAAAAGCTCGGGAATGAGTATCGGGAAGGGAAAGAGGGGGGAAAGAGGGAACATCTAGGATTGTGGAGATGGAGGAAGACATGGGTTGAAGATTTCAATTTCCTTTACTGCGATGCGATGCTTTAATAAAACATAGATTAATTTTAATCCCAGTGTTGAAATTGCATGAGCATGCTAATGTCTCTAGTGCACCCGCTTAAAAATTTTCTGTATCCATGAATTAAAACCTTAAAATCGTATGACATCTCAAGACAAGTACCCACACAATGGTAACCGTAGAAGTTGATGTAAATGAGCATTTATTCTCTTCTCAATTACCCAAGTCATATTCCACTCGTGGGATGTGATGACCTTTGAATTTTTCGAGTGAAAATTTTGTTGGTTGGTCTTGTTTACATTTCTCAATCCCGTAAACCCATTATCCCTCAGTTTTCTTTGGGATTGGCCTGAAGCAGAGCACGTCCACTCCACACCCCTTTTAATTCATGCTATCTAACAACATAACCCTCCCTCCTCTTTAACAGGAAACAGATGACGATATGGATGCAAGCTTGGAAGACACACAAGATGGGTACGAGGGAAATAAAGATGCTGCACGTGCGCTGATGCGAGTTAAGCAGAAACTTGACGGATATGAAGAAGGTGAATTGAGGAGTGTACATGGACAGGTAAAATGATAGAGAAATAAAATGAATAGCAAATCTATATAGAGCCCTCAAAACAACATTCTTTACCATTGGTAGCTGCTTTTTGTAGGTTCAACAGCTTGTACAGGATGCAGTTGATCCGGAGCGCTTATGTCAAATGTTTCCTGGCTGGGGAGCTTGGCTGTAAATAGGACTCTCTCTCCCCTTGTCCCAAGTAACACCCAGTTATCCTGTACAGGCGGCATTTAATTTTCTCAATCTCCTTGTAATCTCAAATGAGGTCATATTTGGGTTACAGATTGCACCTTTAGAGTTATGGTTAAAGGGACAAGCTGTACATATATAGAATGCTTTTGGTTTTCACGTAGTTGTCTTCCCTTGTTTCTTCTCTGTATCTTTCCATTGCGTTACTGGACGAAGCGGCCGACACCATTTTATGATTTTTACGAATGAAGCAAGCGTAAACTGGCTGTGTATATGACCAAGGTTACTTGGGCTTTATTCGGGTAGATAGGTGACCTGTTGGCATCCCGAATAGCCCCACTAGCTATGTAATCTTTCATATTTATATACGCACCGATCTTTTCAGGGGAATACGGCTTTTTAATGTGTTCTATAGTGAATATTCGCGATTTTACGGGTTTTGAGGTGAAGTTTGTGCCTCCACGGAAAGGATATTTGGTGTAGTCTTTACTCTTTATGGTTACGCTACTTCTTTCCCAAGTAGACACGACGAAAAGGCTGACTTGCGCTTCGCTACCACGAAGTAAGTGACACGACGAAAAGGTGTCATTATCAACTCATCTTGGAATGTTCAACGTCATAGTTATCCTAATATTTTCGCGATTTTTAAATTGTCTTCGAATAAGTGACTGTCAAATAAATGTTTGCATGTTTATAATATGAACACTATTTATGGAAGGCGACGGAACAGCAAGGGAGTCCGTTGAAAAATGAAAAATGGGGATCTAATGATAGCAGTTCTATGGATATCACGTGGCACAACCGCCCAGTAGCTGCATAGTCGCGTGCGGAGCAGATTGGATTAACCACAGGATTGCGTTACTAGATAAGCATGAAAAGTAAAAGAGAATGTGGTAAAATGTCGTTCAATAGAGCTTGGGCCTTACTTGAAGCCTAAGGCAAAAAACCGCTCCATCTCCACTAGAGTGAAGGTACTTTTCAATGGGCTTAAGGATTAAGGACTCAACACAGGAGAATACAAGAGTGAAGCCAGGTCATTCGCCCAAAACCACAGGCTATTAAAAACGATTTGCCACGCCCACCAACCGCCTTACGAGACACCGGCTTTCGCATGCTTTTATATTCCAGTGCCTTCTTCCCTATCCTCCAAGTAAACACGGATGCACGTTGTTGTTTCCTGGTTTTAGCAAGTTTCGCCTTGTTTCTTTGTTTCTTCTTCTGCTTTATCACAATGCCCTTTTAGTCTAATCACGGTACTGCATATAGCTCCCTTTTTCTCTTTTAATCTGCTGTTTCCATCATGAATCACTCCCCGGTTCTATTAAGAAATGCCAATTGTATCATACATGACGCCGCTTCCAACAGCTTACCAGATAACTCGCTAGATAATCCCACCAACAAGGAGACACGTAGCCTAGACACCGGCCACGACCCAGATTCGATTGTTTCCGACTGTGAAAGTTGCAGTTCAAGCGATGGTTCGAGTTATTTTCAAGATTTCAGTGGCGGGTTGGTTCGACTTTGTGAAGGGGATCGAGCTCACGATCTTATCAAGCGAAAGTTCCTCTCATCTCTAGGCTTGCTTGGCACGCAAACCAAAGTTGTCGCTATCCATCGAAATTTTTACTCTGGTGTGATGAGTCAAGCAAAGACTCAGTCTTTTCAGATTTTTACGAAAGCAGTTGAAAAGAAGAACAGCGACGATGCAAATGTCAAGTACGCTTGGTATGGTAACACGAGGAGTGCGATATGCCAGGTTTTGAAGCACGGTTTTGGACCCCAGTTGACTGACAATAATGGAATATATGGGTGCGGTATCTATCTTTCACCAGACAATTGTCCTCTGGAATGGTAAGCAAAGACTCCGTTCTTCTTCTTCTTTATCTCGCTTTCTTTGTTTTCTTGGTTCTTTGTTGGTTTTTTGTTAATAAATGGGTGCGCTTCTATGTACAGTGTCAAGAACTTGAAGGTTGGCGGAGATGGTCTTCGACACTTGCTGCTTTGCCGTGTGATTTTGGGGAAGGCAGAAGTCGTGAATCCCGGTTCCGATCAATGTCATCCGAGTTCTGAGGAATTTGATTCAGGGGTGGACAATTTGTCTGATCCTAAGAAGTATATTGTGTGGAGCACCCACATGAACACTCATGTTTTGCCCGAGTTTTTGATAAGTTTCAAGGCTCCTCCTTCCTTGAAAGGTAGGTAAATCATGAAGTTTTTACTTTAATGGTTTTTAGTTTTAGACCTTTTGAAGACATTTCTATGAGATTTTTGTGATTAAACGTGTTAGTTATTTGATTATGCAGGGTATTTTAGAGTCCACGAACCTTTAAGGAAACCAACCTCGCCTTGGATGCCTTTACAAACTCTTATGGATGCACTTTCTAAGTTTTTGCCCCCTACTACTATGCGGTTGATCTCGAAGCACTATAGTGAACAGAGAGTAAGTGATAAGAGTCTATTTCATGGTTAATCCATTAAAAAGCGTGTTGCTGTACTCGTTGTATAGACCTGTATCATCAACTTCCTACTTACTCTGCAGGAGAAGAAGATCTCAAGAGAAGAACTAGTAAGGCGTCTTAGGCAAATAGCAGGTGACAGGCTGTTGATTGCAGCCATTAAGTCATTTGCAACCAAGGTATGACTGGTCCCCTTTACTATGCTTGGCATTTACGAAATTGGAATCTGTATATTTTAATTGCTCATGATCTGGTGACTTGATTTTTGTAATTCACGAAATAGGACTAACACTCGTTAGAATTTTGCGTCTGAACATTATTACATATTCTTTTCCAAGTTTTCTGCGAGCATATAAATAATATTTTATGTGTTAAGTCAATGTTGCTGTTTTTCGTTGATGCCTTTGAAGTTGCCAAGGAACTGAAATACGTATATTTGCCTTGTTTAGATGTTTAGATTTCAGGTTCCTTTATTCTCTTGGCTGCTATCAACATTATATTAAATACATCCTATTGGATTCTCCTAAAAAGCAAGTCAGGAAGAATCTTTGTTTCCTTGCCAATAGTTTGATTATATTGATGCCATGGGCAATATGCTGCCGCATATAATCTAATTCTGGAATAGAGTTAGTCATTCACTCAGATTTTTCTTTGGTGCATGATTGCTCATCCATCTAAAAAACTTTGTTTGCCACTTTGCCATTACGCACCTAAAACACACTCGGAACCAAACATTGGATTAGAATGCCAGTTTCTTCCTACCTCAGGCACCCTATGTTTCTTCGTTCGTTGATGATTTTCAGTTTTCACTCAGTTTTTGATATGTACATAGTCATTATTTTATCTCACGGGTGATTTTTTCTTCAACAGCGTAAGATGAGCACCACAAGCTTTTAGCCATCAGAGGCATTGTGGATGAATCGACTTTGCATGTGGATGAAATGAACCACGTTGCTAAGTGGCCAACTTGATGGATTGAATAATAGGAATGATTTAGAAATTTTGTTTTTCTTAAATCACACAATGATTGTGCAATTGAGGATTGTCATTGTCAGCAATGGTTGGATGAACCAATAGTAGAGAAGAGAGAATTAATGAAAGGTTCTTTTTTTACTTTTTAGCCCCAGAAAAGTGGATTCCTTCTGTTACATATGTTCTTCTTCTATATAGGTGAGGTTAGACAGCTCCAACAATTTTATATGAGCTTACAGCCCAAGTTATTGCCTTGTCGAGCAAAAGCAGTATTATGTGGTCCATTGGTTACACGATTAACTGGAAGTGTTTATATTTTTTAACATTATGGGTTTATTACAATGAATATCAGATATGAGATGCGAGTTCAACAGTCCTATGAAGTTGAGGAAAAAAAGAATTGAAGTGTTAGTAGAAAAAGGATAAATAAATCTAAAAGGCTACAGTTTAAAGAAAAATTTGCAGAATACAAATCTTGACTGATTTCTTTCTAAACTTGAAAATTTTGCAGAATGCAAACCTTGACTGATTTCTTTTTAAACTTGAATACAGTATTCACTCATCAAAGTCTCGTGTGTTTTTCTTAGCTAACGCGTAAAAATGTCAATAGACCGGATGGTCTGTAACCCAACGGGTAGAAATAAGTTGGCCTACGGCCTAGCCTAATAACGGGTTAACCGGTCGTGGTTAGGTTAATGGTCCAATTAAATTATAAACTAACTTAGCCTATCTTATTTTAAAAAAAAAATTTAAAAAATGACGTTTTTGAAATAACGGTTGAGTTACTGGCCGGGCTTGGCTTACCCATGTTTTAACCTTCTGTCCATGGCCCGATTAATTTGGGTCAAAATCGGATCAGGCTGAGCAAGCCAAACAGGGCTAAAATCAACACCCCTACTAATGGGGCTTTGTTGAAAACCAAGTCTTTATGTCTAGTCCTTTAGCCATGGGGCTTTGTGCTATAAAGTTCATCTTATTGGGCTTATACCTTTGAACACTAAAGTCTTTATGTCCAGGAAGGCCTTCTAACAGACAAATATTCGATCAGATCAGATGGGCCACATGGTGTTTGTTCGACTTGACGCCTTGTATTCCAAAATCCAAGGTACATTTTCCCTTCATTTCTCCTTTGACCTAATTTTTTTGTTCTATCTTTTTCTACTTAGCAAATACCGATATGGTTGTATGCTCATTCTTAGCTTTTAATTGGGTTTTCGAAATTGTCCCACTCCCACTGCGTAATGGAAATAGTCCACTAATTCATATATACTGGTTGAAGATTTTTCTTAATTTGCAAGCTCTGTGTAGAAACGATATCTTCAGTTAGGACAAATCTATCTCATATTGCTTAAGGTCAGGTCTGAGTTGATTTAATTTCATATTAGCTTAAGCCTAGAGGACTGTCTTGAAGCCTATTTTAGAGGGTCCAACAATATGAGCCCACGTCATTAAAATAATGTCGATTTTGCATAATCGAGTAAAATAACATTTTTTTTGTATAATTGATTTAATAATGTTATTTCCTGGTAGAATTCAAGTATGCTCGATATTATCTTAGGTCACACCTTTCGAGGTTGATTAGGCTTCGGCCTAAGCCAAAGCTACATATAGGAAGCTTCAGGTTAGAACGGAGTAAAAGTAAGCCTGACCTAACTTATATCATTTCCATCCCTATTTTTAGGTTTTTGGAATCCAGGATCCCTCACAAAATATGAGTCTATCCCAATATTATAAATACCATATCGAGCCTAATATCGATTTTGGCTCTGGTACATTATAGTATCAATATCATTTTAATACTAGATAATGTTTCAAATGTTTTTATAAAATTACAAAATAGTATATCAAACCATCAACATATTGTGCCATATAATTTTTAAGTTTACTTTAACCTTTGTTAAAAAAACATTGTAACAGAAATTTGATATAACAGGTATCTCTTATTCTTATTAATATACTTTTCACATTTTTTATAGATAAATTCACACATTAAATATTTAATAATAATCACAATTAATATAACAAAAAATTATTTAATTTTCATACAGTTATAAAATTAAAAAATATATATAAAATACTTAAAATTTCATTGATTACAAAAAAATATTATAATAAGAATAATATAGGTACTTCACAACAAGAGTTCATGCTTAAAACCAATATCATGAATACTATACTGATATCGGTATCAAATTTAGTTCTAATATGATATTTTACCAATACTGGTCAATACTAGATACTATTTCAAGTAATTTATAAACAATATAAAATAGCTCCTGAATTTTTTTTAAAATTATAAAATAGTCCATCAATATATTGTAATATATAATTTTTAAGTTTACATCAACATCATCTCAAAAAATATTCATAATAATATATATTTGAAATAATAACAATCTATTTATTTTTACTAATATTACTTTTCGCATTTTCATATATAAATAATAACCACAATTAGTATTAAAAAAATCGTTTAATGTGTGAGTTTCCTTTAAGGGTTACAATAGTTTTATGTTAATGATTGCTTAAATCTTTTTATGGTTGACTTTATTTCCCATTTGACTCACCATAAAGCTTAAAATTTTCTACACTTTTTGGAATTTAATTTCATACCAAACTTTTTAAGTGTCTCAAATCATTCTCGTAGGTTTTCTAAATCATCTTTTGATACTTTTTATCTTAACTATCATATCATCAATATAAATCCAAATTTATGTTGATTTACTCATGGATCATGGAGTTAACCAATTTTTGATAAGTTTTTCTTGTATTCTTTAATCCAAATGATATCGTTTTCTCACCATGCTCTCTCATGCAAATCTAATTATAGCTTGATTATGTGTTTATAAAGCTTAACCATTAGAGCCTTACCATGGAATTTAAAAGCAAAACTATCTTTGGGTGGGTTGTTAACTTTTGAGAAAAATTTATTATGATCTATGAAATCCATGCACATTTACCATTTGCTATTAGAATTTTTTTCCCATTGCCACATTGGCAATTCATTTTGGGTACATTACTTTCCTGATGAAGCCTACACTTAAAATCTTGTTCACTTCCTTATGCACTGCATATTATCGCTCTTTTGCAAAAATATTTTTTGAATTTTACAAGAATGGCCTCCAGCCTCACATAAAGCTTATGTGTATTAGATGTCGATAAATGCCTTTCATGTTTGATGGTGAGCACATGAAGATACCTTTATTTTCAATTTCACATTTAAATGTGTTGCTCTTCATTTATAATTTGCCTATATTCGTAAAAACATGTTATAATTCACATCTTCCACTTAAATTTGTCAAATTTCTTCAATTACTTTAGCCATGTTTATATTTTTCACGAATCTGGCTCCATTTACTTAATGTTATTCTACTGAGGTGGACTTTTCTCTATTAGCAAAGTTGTATAACATTGTCAAGAGATTTGATGTTCCTTTTATATTTTAGGGTTAGTTACCAAAAATAATCTAAACTTTCATCATTTTTTCAATTATAACCCGATCTTTAAAAAGTAGCAATAAAATATCCAAACTTTTTAAAAAAATTCAATTCTAGCTCAATATTAGTGTTTCCGTTAAGTTTGCTGATGTGGCTTGTCATGTGTTTCAGAAACCTTAACTATTAATCCACATAAGCTAAAATTAACACAGAAAATAAAGATTAATAAAAATGACGTCATTTAATCACATAATTAAAATGACATCGTTGTTTAAAAATGACCTAAATCAAATTACGCAACCCCAACGACCTTACACATTGATTTCATTTTTTCCCTTCATTTTTAGTTTGTTCTCTCGAAGTCCTCACCTTTGATTTTCATATTATATAGCCCCAAACCCCTCACACTAAGGGCATCAGGAGAATAAACTAAAAACAAAGAGTTTACTGGTGCAGTACGTTGTAATGCGAGAATAGTTTAGCATCAGAAGAACAAACAAAAAACAAAGAGTTGAGGGCATCGGAAGAACAACAGATAACGTAAGGCTATAATTGAAGAAAATTGAAGTTTGAGTATTTTATTGTCACTTTTTGAAGTTTGGGCTAAAATTGAAAAAAATAAAAGTTTGCCCATTTTATTGCTACTTTTTAAAGTTCGGGCTATAATTGAAAATTTGACGAAAGATTGGGATATTTTGTAATTAGCCCTATATTTTATCTATTCCTCTATTTTGGGGATATTTCATAAGTAATTAGTATGGTAAAATGACGGTGCTTATTGCATACAATAAAGGTATAACAAAAATAGCAAAATAGCATTATAAGTGGTAGGTCTTCATATGACATAGAATTATATCATTTTTGTAGATTATTTGTAGTAATCTTCAATTGTAACAATAAGATCTATTTTTCCTTTAGGGAACACCCAGTCTTTCCCAAAATCGATCAAATGGAAATATTGCTAGTCAAAATTGTTACAATTAAGTCCCATCATTTTGAAAGCATTGTAGTTATCCACGAAAAGTTCACTTTACTTCAAAGTTTTCAATATTCTCATTAATGATCATCATATCTTTAGAGGGATTATATTATCCTAACCCCTCTTTTTTGTCAAATACTATATGTTTCCTTATACATCCTCTTGTGAACTTAATATATGTTATGGTATTAACTTGGTTATATTAGGCAAACTTCTTTAGTTGAGATATATTGCAACTATCAACTATCATCTCCATCAAGAATCATGTTTATAACTCCTATAGATCTTCCATATCCCCCTTCTTAGTCTAGAGTTTTTGATCTTTGCCTATTTATTAGTAGGTCTTGCCTATGTGATGGAGACCTTTGTGGGTGAGCATTTCTATCCCTTTTGATGAATTGCTCCAAATTCCCTCATTGTTATGTCCTTGGTCTTACTTATGTAAGACAATAAGTGACGATAGTTTATAATGGTGTTTTACAAGTGGGTTTGGAACATCATGTTAATTTGTAAACCCTTTTTAACTTATCTACCCTGTATAGTAAACTTCATCTTACACTGGTTTTGCTTGTTATGTACTCTCAGGCCTATTTAGACTTGACCTTATAAGTTTGTGTAAGTGCAAGTTTGGATTAGAGTCATAGTTAAGGTTAGTAATTGTTATTATATAATTTAGATTATAGCCAAAAGAATTACATAATCAAAATCACAAGGGGCTTATGTAGATAGAGGACGTGATCATATTAGCTTAATATTTTATTATGAATAGGGATGCAAGATGCAATTATCGACTATAAGTTTTCTTATGATTAACAAATCATGATTTTACGATAGAAGCCAAATGATAGAAAGTGATTTTATAAGGTTAAAGTGTTGTTGGTTTGAGCCTAGGCTCAAGTCTTTATAAGTATGCATAAGATAAGGATTTGAAATAGAATTTGAGCTTAATTTGTGAACTTTTCCTGGTAAACCTACAAAACCAAACATATGAGGATATTTTCATAATATTTGGCCATTGATATTTTAATTTAGCAAAGTCGTAAAGGAAAAATATGATATTCTAAAGAAAGTGAGTACCAAAACAATTATTTTATTATTAAGAATAATGATTGCTTTTATAATGATTTATAAAAGTATAAGATGATGACACTTTTATCTATCTCATATAAAATTGGAATATCCTTAAGTTATTAAGTAATTAATTGAGTTTTGGTATATAAGGATTTTATTCATACCTATCGTAATTCAATAAATTGAAATTGATATGTAAGCTAAAATGGATTTTTCTATAAACCTAGTGCAAACTAAGGAAAAACTTAGGAAGGCATGATAAGAATGTTATAACTCACCTCATGATTTGAAACTAAAGAACCTAAAAGCCTCAAGTATGAAGGAATATAATTTAGCTCTAAATATGCATAATTTCATTCTCAAACAGAAAACAAGAGTTAATTAGTTAAGGGAAGAAGATGTCAATACCAAATTCTTCCATAATACAATCTTATCCCACATAAACAAAAATAAATTTCCATTTTAATAGATGAGAGAGGGGAAAAGGGTGTTGATCAAGAGCAGTTAGAAGGTATTACATTGAAATACTTCAAAGGACTGATAGGTACCCCAAAGGAAGGTAAAAATATCAATAGGGACATTGCTTGGGCAATAAAAGATAAAATTAGCCGACAGACGAAGGAGTATTTGGTTAAATCTGTCATGACTCAAGAGATCAAACAAGTCCTATTTAGCCCTAATCCATCCAAAGCATCTAGCCTTAATGGTTTTAGATTATATGAAATTCGTTGGTGATCCAATTGTGGAAGCTATGCAAGAATTCTTTTCATCTTTTAAGTTCTTTAAGGAGTTGAACATAACACAAATATGCCTAGTTTTTAAGAATCATAATCCTTCCTTATAATATACTCCTAGTGTTAGAATTGATAAAGGACTTCACAACCAAAAGACCCATCAAAAGCTATTCACTCAATATTGATTGTTAAGGCATTTGACACCATTAAATGGGAACTCGTTATAAGTTGCCTTCAAACATTTTACTTCCCAAGTTAGTTTGTTCAATGGATAAAGAAATGCATCTCATCTTTCAATTTTATCATATTGATCAATGGGAAACAAAATTCTTTAAAAGCTATAAAGGAATAAGGTAAAGGAACCCCCTTTCTCCCTACCTATGTAATTTAGTAACTGAAGCCCTTTCTAGGTTGCTACGGGCCTTCATATTTGAGAATTGTAGATTTAAGAACCATTATAAATGCAGAGATATGAAGATAAATCATATGGCTTTTATTGATGATCTTATTCTATTTTATGGAGCTTAATGATGCTCTTTTACACTCATCATGAGAATCTTAAAGGAGTTCACTAAGATGTTAAGGTTGAAGGCCAATTTTTCCAAAATTTGCATATACATCTCCTCTAATATCCAGAATGTTGAAGATATAACAAATATAAATGTCCAATTTCTCCCTTTTAAATACCTGGGAGTCCTTTCACTTTTAACAAGCCAAAATATCTTAATTGTATTCCCCTTCTGGAAGCTACAAGATTAGGATAAATATCTGACAAATAGATGCCTATCCATATCTAGAAGACTTCAATTGATCTCTTCATTTATAAGGAATGTCTACACATATTGGAGTGCTCATCTAGTGCTACCTAAGAAGATCATTAAAGAGATAGAAAGGTGTATTAAGCAATTCCTATAGTCAAGGAAGCTAGGTAACTCAAAAAGAGCAAAGGTCAAATGGGAAAAACTATGGCACACTAAGCAAGAAAGTAGATTTGGCTTTGTGCCCTTGGATATTATGCACAAGGTGAATTTTAAGGTCATTCAATGATAAGGAAATTCTATGGTATAAATGGATAAATGACAACTACCTTAAGGACTCAAGTATATGGCAATTGGAGCAAAACATGGAGAATTTGTGGAGTCTAAGGTAGATGCTCAGGATTAGGGACCAAATTTAGCTTTGGATTAAGCATCAAATTGATAATAGGAATGGAACTTGGCTTTGGTTTGATAACTGGAACAATCTCAATCCTTTAATTTACAAAAATTAGATGCTACACTTGACTACAAGAATCCTATTAAGATCTAAAGTTAGTAGCATTATTTAGGATGGAAACTGGAGTTGTAATTTATAGGATCAAGCAACTTAGTGAATATCCTACCTCAAAACCTAGGCAAATTTAAAGAAGACAAGGTTCAGTGGATGGGAAACAACTCTCTAGAATTTAGTAACTCCTCATGCTATAAGATTTTCAAACCCTGCATTCCTAAAGTTCCCTAGTATGATCTTATCTAAAGCAAAACTCTCTCTCATAAAGCCTCAGTTATCAAAAACAGGCCGAGGAAAATGAATAGATGGTTTAGGTGCTATAGCCTTATATGTTTGTTATGTAATAATAGTTTGGAAACTCTAAAATAACTCTTCTTCTAATATAGCTTTTTGCAAACAACTTGGAATTGGTTACAACATATATTGCAAATTTATTGTCCCTTAATAGAATGGACAAACATTATAAAATGGGCTATCAAAAATGTTAACACTCTTAAATAGGATAGGATTATCATTAAAACTGCATTCATCTGTACTATTTATTCAATTTGGAAGGAAAAGAACAATAGACTGTAAGGAGGAAGAGAGTTAGAAAAGTACGTCCAAGAAGATAAAATTGTCAACTGGATAAATAAAATACTAGCTACTCATGATACACAATCCAAAATCAATCAAAGAATGAAAATCTCATATAATTTGTAGTCACATTCTAAAAGTATATTTTTAATTTGTGCTAAAGCTTAGATACCTTCTCTGGGTAAATTAGACATGACACCCTTGTCTTTGTAAAGTTGTGAAGGTTTGCTTTAGGTAACAAAATTCTTTATTCTTCTTTCAAAAATTTGTAATTACTAGTTTAATGTTTTGTTTTACATTTATTTTATTTCATCAATAACTAGAGGTGACCTTTGATGTTTACCATAAAACTTAATTTCTCAACTCGAAATGAGTTTAATAGTGTCGAGGTTTAAATTGAGTTAAAAATTAATTAACTTTAACATGAGTTCAAGATCACGACAAACAAGAGTATATTACTAGAATTATAAGCTTTATATTGTTTTTTTTTAATAAAAGAGATTAAAAAAACATGATTATTCATGATTAAAAAATTAGCACAATATTAGGTATTAATAATAATTTCAAAATTAATGATCTCAGTAAATAATTAGGATGCTTCTTACTCAATCAGTCGTTGATTGCAATCAGTTAAGATGGCTTGCAGTGAAAGTAAAAAATTTTGCTTTTAGTGGACAACTGCAAGTCTCCTCATCGAATGCCTATTGATTCTCTAACAGTAATATTCATTTTATTTATTGCTATTAAAGTTAAAAATAATTCTGCCCAACATTAGTTAAAAATATATAATTGAAAAGAAATCATAATTCCTATCCATTTCAAATTAGCTTCAATATTCAAGAAATTGAACTATTATGACATCATCACTCACGCTTAAAAACGGGCAGATATACCCACCAATCGTGCCGTTGATGTCTACAGCTACCAAACACTGGCTGCCCACACCGCTGACTTCATCATTAACCCTATTGTTTTACTTCATTTGATTCACACACGTAGTGCTTAGTATTACCATGCCGTATTATATATATATATATGTATATTCATGGGGCAAAATATCTTAGTTATTCAAAAGCGTATGTTTCATTGAGTTTGGTGTTGGAAAACTGGCTAATTTCAATCTACCTAACTTTAGCCTCTAAGATTATATATTCTTTTAACGTTTAGTGGAATCACTGTTTAGAAAGTAAATTCTTCACCATGCCATGAATCTAACAACGACTGCTTCGTCGTTTAAACAATGTTATAAAGGAAGAGAGCAGAATGTAGCGGTGGACTTTTGAAATTTTCGGACAGCTTTTTGTTATTTCTATTTGTATTTAGGTAACTGTTTGAATGTCCTGATTATATACGAAAAGAAATTTCGATAAAGTAGTACCTTTCCGGTTAGGTTTAAGTTGAAATTCAACTCCAAAATTGATATCTTTAAACATAAGACTTTAGGCTGTAAACATCGTATTTTCTATTGTATGAAGACGGTAATCTTCCTCAATGAAGAATCAAACTCAAGATAAGCAAGTATTTGTTATGCGAATTGGTCAATTTAATAAGTTATTATGAACCTACTTTTCTACTCGTTAATTGATTCATAGATAAGATTATTAATTATGTCAAGGGAAGCCATTAACATGGAAATGAACAGTCGGTAACTTTGCTTTCATTGGCAATGAAACAAACGATAAACCCTGCTCTGTAGTCTGTACACGTCACGTGTGACGGTGGAGGGCAATGGAAACGGTAAAGCTAAAGCCCCTATTCCTCGCCACCTCTCGGAGGTGTAGTGGTTACTTGTCATCAACTTAAACCCAATAAAGCATAATTGAGTGGAGATGTAGTTCTCATTCTTAACTCCTTATGATGGTATTCCGTGTTGGATCCGTTTTCGATTAACCCCTATATTTGTGTGGGTTCGGTTTGCTAAAAATCATTTTTTCCAACGAATCGGTGGAGAAGTTTCTTAAGAAAAAGAGTAGACGAGGAAGCCAGCCTTGGACTGACAAAACTTCTTGTCCTGGCTCGTACGTTTGCAAAATTTCTATAGGGTGAGACGAAGACTTTGTAGGAGTAACTTAGAAATTCAATCAAAATCTCATATAATGAAAAGTCAGATTTATTGTTGTCTAATATAAACAAAAATACAACCCCAATCTAATTAATCATTTACTACAATAGGACCAAAGTAACTGTTACAAGACCAACCACTATTTTATATCTCTATCTCTAAACATCCCATTTCAATCCAAAACTCACTCCTCTCTCTCTTTTCCTTTTAGCGACAAAATCAATTAACCATTTACTGAACGTCGACACGTTTTCCGATGAAGCCCGGTGCCTCGATCATTCACGCTCCGAGCTTTAATTCCTACTCTTCCGAGAACCTCGCCGACATTGCGGCAAGAGTTGTTCACGAGTTGGCCGACGAAGGCCGTCGCGATTCTGACGAATACCGTGTTTTTTCATGCAACGACGATGTGGAAACGTGCAAGGAGGAGGAGGAGGAGGAGGAGGAGGAGGAGGAGTTTGAGTTTGCGGTGGTTTCTAGAGACGCCAGGGGATCTCCGATCTCAGCCGATGAGATCTTTTACAACGGTCAGATAAGGCCGATGTATCCGTTGTTCAACACGGACTTGTTATTAGACGGAGAAGAGCAAGGTAAGTACTCCCAAGCGGCAAGCAACTTCAACCAAACGTCAACGGATAAATCGAAGCGGTCAAAACTGAAGAAACTGTTCGACGAAGAGCGTGAGACGACGTCGTCTTGCTCTTCTTCGGAGGCCGACGATCTCGACGGCCTACCTGCTGGCTCCTACTGCGTGTGGACGCCGAAGAAGGCGGCGATGGAAAGATCTCCGGAGAGATGCAAAAAGAGCATGTCTATGGGGTCTTCGTCGAAGCGGTGGAAGCTTCGAGATTTCGTGTTTAGAAGCAATAGCGAAGGGAAAGAAGCGTTCTTGTTCCTGTCGAAGAGTAACAATAAGAAAGAGAAGCAGAAAGAGAAAGGGTATGTTAAACGATCCTCGTTTCTGCCGTACAGGCCACACTTGGTTTTCTCCAGCAACTAATCTTAATTCAGTTTGAGCTTTTGTATTTTTTCCTCTCTTTCCTTTAATCGTTTAGTTACTTAAAGTTTAGATGTAATGTAAATAAGATACTAGGAAGCTTATGAATTTGGTCAGGTCTATATAATTTTGTTCTTTTATCTTTTGTTTTGAAGAATGTTGGGGGCTATTCCATATGTAATATATTCATATTATCTTATAGGGAATTGATTCTGTTATTAGTATTGCAGCAAGCTCTTAATAAGTGAATTGTCAGATATGATAACAAGTAATCATCCAGTTGGATTTGGAAAAAGAATAAGATTTTATTTGAAAAATAGTTAAAGCATTGCTAATAGGACGGATCTTTTTTTTTTGCGCACTACTTTATTTTTATGAAAATCTATAGTGAGTTGAATATATAGAATCACTTAACACGTATTATTTAGGAACCGTTTCTCTGTTTCATGTACGCATCTAATCCCTTCTCTATCCGCTTAATCATGTCCATTACAGGCCATTTTATGGTTTGTCTTGCGAGTTGTAAACTTGGAAGTATAAAACTCCAAATAAAGAAGTACCCATAAACTTTCCCCTGTGCTTATCTAAGCAATCCCTTAGTCAATGTCAACTCCTGTAGATAAGTCCATGTGAGTAATTAAATGTTACTCTCAATTTCATTTTCCTTTCCTTGTGACAGAAAAGCATGCATTTATTATATTATACAGAATATCATATATTAATGTATCGAAATACCTCTACGCAAACAATCTAATTTAGCTTGATTTTGTTAAAATTTTAGAAAATATATTTAAAAAGATCTTTAATCTTTTAACTGAATAAAATATGTATTATACAGTATCCTAACTAAAAAGCATATATAATTGATATTTATAAGTTAAATATTACAACTGCAATTACCGAGTGATTACACAGGCGGAGACAATGAACGTATCTGATTTGACTCCCATGGGTATTTGGGTGAGCAATAGCATACTGGACTGTCATTCTGTCGATGCCAATCCCACTGCAAAAGCTTCCACGAAACTTTGGAAAATGTGTAAAGTGAAAAAGCTGTTGCTTCGCTCTTTCTTTCATTAAGGAAGTGGGTGCTGTCCCAATCTGAAAACGACAGCATTTTGTCACCATCAGCAACTTGTTTTCATTTATTGAACCAAAATTACATGATTTATAACTAGAAGGTTACTTGTTACATTGTAATCGATCCATCTTGTATGCTCGTCTTAGGATCCATACCCAAAGACTCACAAGCTACCTGGCTCCTCTATGTCAACTTATCTGGATGGTTGTGTTCTTCTTTTGTAAAACATCCGTACCTTTCCCAGACCCAAACGAATTATATTCCAGCAAACAGTAGGCAGCAAATGCTAACGAATAAATGATTGAAGTTGGCTTTACTCGTAAACAGAGTCAGAAAGAATTCAATAACCGACTAACCATGTAGCACCAGAATGGCATCCAGTCTGGTTTAGTCTCCGGGTGTGGGGTAGTGTACAAAGTACAAACCTTTCTTTTTTGGGCACACGCTGCTAAAGAGTAACAACTGTGCCATTTCCTCAGATTCAGATATCTCTCGGATACACGAACCATATCTGCATAGGAATCTGCAGCCCGGCCTTCTTTTGTTCGTTCCGGCGCCAGATTCCAGATCCTCCCTACCCAAGCGGGTTGGAATAGGGTGTTAATTTCGAAACAGAGGATCTTAACCCGTCGGCTCCACAGAATCAAATTCAATCCTACTTTGCAATAGCATGTATCCCTTTTCTTTTCATTTTTGGTATATTTATCAGCCTATGTCCCAGGAACTGACGCCTTTCTTTTCTGCTCGCTTCTGCTTTAAACTTAGTTGTCCCAATTATACTTTTTATTAAATAATGAAAAAAATTAAATCTAAAATTCACATAATAAAATGACTAAATTATATAATTGAAGGATTGTCTATAGGCCTGTAGGTATTGCTACCATAACAATATTATACAAATTTATTTGAAAGTTAGCAATTTGTTGCAACTTAATTATATCTGATGATATATTGCTGAAAGACCCATTGATGGATTGTATTGCACAGGAGAAATGAAACATAGAATAAGATGTAAGAAGATGTGGCATGTCCATTTCTCTGCACTGGTGAGATTTGATGACAAGGTAAGCTATATAAACCAGACAGAGTGGAGCTACGCAAACAATAAATGTATCTTAGGGTCACACTGATTTGAAAGGGTCTTATGGCTATAGTCTATTAGTTCTTGATTATGCACTACCTAAATTTTTAGAATTATTCCAACTGTAACGCACTTAAACTGGGGGCTGTCCACATTCTATAGTCTATATTGTTTGATTGCTTCCCAGTTCCGCATTAGTGGATTTTTAAGGGGTTGGACTTGCTGCCGCCCTGGCCAATTATGGAGGTTTCTTTTCTCTTTCAAATTAGGCAGTGGATGCTTTAAGTTGGCTATGTCAGTAGTTTTGGAGGCATTGAATAAAATATTAAAATATAACTAAGCTAGAAAGTCAATTCAAGCAAATCTATCCGGTGAGGAAAAGTTGGAAAGAAAAAAAAAAACAGGGTTTTACAACAGACATGTTGAGGCTGGTTCCACTTAAGACACTATTAATTGATGAAAACGTGAGGACTAGTCCACACCAGCCATACTCTTCAATCTTTAAAATGAGCTGTCTATATGATTGATGTTGAGAACGTTATGTGAATGATGTGGTTCCTAAAGAATGAGTTGGCAGAAACCCCACAATTTAGATGACAGTTTTCTTAAATCTACAAACACAAGTAGAAAGGCAAAAGGATCAACTGCAACTGCTCAGCAGTTTAGACACAGAATTAGAACAAAGATGGCCTTGTTTAACACAGGACGAGGACACAATGCGAATACACTATTTTCCAAATTAACGCTACAAATCAGTAACAAGAGAGGCTAAGCTTGTTATACGTAGGAAGAGCTTTACTACATGTCCCGGATCTACGTGAAAGGATTAAAAACGAAGGTAATGCGGAATACCTGAATTTCGGTTCCATCTCTGATTCCGATGTCAATTCCGAGCTCCAAACGTCTCTGAATCTCCCGGGGCCTTTAATGGAAAGTGCTCACCGACTCACGGGCTAGGTCTTTCTACAGTTTCCTCAATTCACAAGCTTCCCTAACGGGTCAGGAATCCTTATGCTCGTGAATGATTCCTTGAGTAACTGCAGGAGACCTTAACTTTTATATAGCTTCCATATCGGACTTCCCCATCACAAGATCGATATGGACCCGGTCCACACTAATCGGAACCCATTTTTCATCCGGATTTCAACCCATTAATTTAGATCATTTATTGAGTCACTTTATTATCTTTATCTGGATCAAATGACGTAACTTACCGGTAATTTATTTAAAAACCAAAATTGCAATTAATATTAGTCCAACTTTATGAGACA
>JANSVA010000006.1:37932727-37970174 GCA_025504915.1 Erythroxylum reticulatum | reverse complement strand
TTATTGGGCCACTTTATTATCTTTATCTGGATCAAATAACGTAACTTAACCGGTAATTTATTTAAAAACCAAAATTGTAATTAATGTTAATTCAACTTTATGAGACATGAACAAAATTGTCCATAAGGACAAAAATGTCTAACAAAGCTTTCTTAGGGGATTTAGTGGCCTTGGATGGTGACTTGGGCACTCTACCAGCCTTCTCTGGTTTCTTAGGAAAGAGCACATGATTGATGTTGGGTAAGACTCCACCATGAGTATTGATCACACCAGCAAATAGCTTCCCATTCCCAAGTTCCTCTCGTTCTTCACAGACAAAAGCACATGCCTTGGGATTATCCTGTTCATCTTTGTTATCCCTTGCTGTATTTCCAGCCAACTCCAAAACCTAAACCAAATCAAACCAACAACATTACGTTACTCGTACGCCAATTAAGTAAAGAACAATATTAAGCAAGCAGTTAAACCCACTGCTTCCGTTTCTCTATCATAAATCTTAACATGCATTCTAATTGAGACCATCACTTCCTTTTTAACCGGATCCATTGTTTCCAAGATTGAGCAACAAACTCAAAACAGTTGGTTTTATGCAAAATATCGTAAACAAATGGTAAGATTTGAACATCTCTAAGGAAATTTAGTTAAGTAATTATATATCACGAGTTTATGAATCATCTTATCTTTTCATTGTTATTTAATATGAAACTTTAACACCCATCCTGTATGATATTTTGCTCAGTGTAAACATTATTGACCAACATACAGCAGTTCATGGTGGCAAATACGACGACGGCGATAGCGCAGCGACAGCAGTGAAAGCAACGACGCGAATATAGTTTTGTGTTTTGAGGGACTTGCATTAAAGTTGAAATAAGCAGAGATGTCTCTTTTTTTATTATTATTTACGATTAAGATTATTATTTTTATTTTAGTCTCAACTTTTTATCTACAGTATGTTTTTCTCTTACCGTCTGGTACACTTAAATTCAGTATAATATTTCATTTTTTTATTATTATTTTCCAGGCGAACGACATTAAACAGATGATACTGTTTCTACTAATGAAATCGAGTAGATATGTTAAACGTCAATTTGGCCCCGTTTGCTTTGGTCTTCGACCAAGTGGAAAATATAAAAGTTTACCAAAAATTACAAGACGCCTTTTATTGGGTATCTGATTAATTCGGTTTATCAAATTCCTCAAAATTAATTTTGATTTACTGATTTCTTATAATAATTGTAGGATCAGATCAAATCTCAATAAAATTCAAAACTAGTTTCTTAATTTTAATTGACAAAATAAAATGGAGGTTTATGATTAATTAACTAATTAATTAAAACTAACAAAAATTTTAAATAAATCAACTTAATGTAAAAAGTGAGATATTCAATTTTAATTAAATTTGAGAAATATCTCATTCAATTGTAAAATTAATTATTGATTTAAAAGATAATTTTCACAATTTAAGCAATTAGTTCAAATTCTATTAGGATAATCATAATAACTATTAAAAGTTTTCTAAATTAATTGGTCCAAACCCAACATTCAAACCAAAACATATCATAAATTGATTGAGTACAATTAGCATTATATATCAATTAAATGATAGGAATAAGCATAATATGAAATAATAAACTTTAAATGAAATAATTAAGATAAGTAAAATTATTCAATTTAATTTTCTTGTTTCTCATAAGTTAAATATGCAAATTCATAAATAACATTTTTGCTACTTTTACCAATTATTCGTGACATTATAGAGTACTAGATTCAGGAGTTGTTATAGAATAATTATTGTTAAATTAAAATTTCAAATGAATCAATATTAATTACTCATTAAAAAGAGAATACAAAACAACAAATATTTGAATTAAAATAAAATAAACTTTTAGAATAAAATTTTATAAGGTTACAACTAAAGTTTTAAATCCCCTTGAATAAAACTATTTAGATTTAGGCACGCATGACTATTATTTCAACAACAAAAATAGATTAAAAAATGAACGATTAAGAGAGAAGACAAAGGGAAAACGAAACAAGAATTATAGTGAAGGTGTATGTAACATTTTCCTCTCCTTTTCTAACCCATAAAGCTAGCTTCTTTCTATCTTGCAGAGATTCCCTTCTAAACAAATTCAAATCCCTGTGTAATAAGGATAAAAATAGGTTTCCTAATTAAATTGAAATTCTTAAGTTAAATTTGGCATTAGACATGATCTAGCATTATTTACTATAGCAATATGTTAACTTTTTCCAAAATTCTTGATTTTGATAGATAATGTTTCAATTAATGCAATATCCACTTGTCACCTCTTAAAATAAAACTAATATTAATTTCACCAATTAAGTACCAAATTTAATCTAAAACAAAAGAGTAGGTCCAGTTAAAATAACCAAATAACATCTTATCAAATTCTCCCACAATGGACTTATGCTTGTTCTCAAGCGTATATTAATTCAATTCATCAATCATCCTCATAATAACCTATCATCTTCTTTCATGTTATTCGAAAAATCTCAAAAGCTAATACATATTAAAGGTTTAAGATAAAATAACAATTAAGAGGACAAGCACTCATAGGACACATTTTTTATAACGAAAATATAATATCTTATCAATTCTATCAAAATCAAATAAAATACGATTTGACATCTTCTTATAGATTTCAACCTATAACCCAAAGTGTTAAGGGTTCATTAAGCTCTCAAACCAAAACATAGTGAATTATTTTAATAAGCTTGCTCATTAATATCTACCACTTAATAAAAATGAATTCAATGCATAACTTAAAAGGAACTCGATAAGGATTGTAATGTGGTTTAAATAAAGTATGAAATAAAATTTTAAATTAATCAAATTGAAGGGAACCATACACACTTATCTACACAAGTATTAACTCAAATCAATCCTAAAATTCACTTAGATTCAAATAACATCCTTTTCAATCACCTCTTCATTTTTTTTAATTTTCTTTTTTATACTTTTGTTTTCTTAACAAGAACTTCAAAGAGGAATTTTTTATTTCTCCCCCATTCTATAAAACATGAAAATCAAAACTATACTTCTTTAATAAACTAATCTACTTTTAAGAAAATAGTTAAAATCTTATGCAAATAAGCTTTATACAATTTTTTCAATTTAGGGGCTCAAAATTATTAAGCACATCAACAAAAAGAAAGGTAAAAGTGGCTTATAACAAGGTGAGTATAAAATAAAAGAAAGGTCCAGGTTCAAATTGTTTTTTTAGGGGTAAAAATTAATATGTTTTTTCAAGTAAAAATCCTAAATGTCCATGTCATCTCCATGCATAAAATCACCATTAATATGGTCTCAAAGTGTATTCAAAAGCAAATTCTAGCATAAACAAGTTCAGTTTGATAACACACACCACAAAGAAAAGTATATAAGCACAAATGTGATGAATGCACTTAGATTCAAAAGCTCAAATAGATGTCAAAATGCATCAAGTCTTGCACGTTTTTATTTAACAAAACTAATGAGATAAATTAATTTAATGAAAATACTAATCATGTTTATCTCTCTTATTCATTAAAACTCAATCTAAAAATTTATCCTAATTTAGGGATTATTTCTAAACAACAACATCAAAATTTAGGTTACCAAAAGGAATAATCAACATATGAATCAGATTATTCATGAGTCCAAATATAAATCACAAAGTTCATCAAGGTCTATACTCTTGCTCCCCATACATCTAAATCATACATTGTCCCTAATGTATGCAAGATATTATCACCTTCTACAAAAATAAGCAACACAAAACAAAGCACAAGGTAGAAGACTCCCCTGAGTTATGAGTATCTGAAATGAAATATACTATAGTGATAATGGATATAGAGATATCACCCTTATGAATTAGAGTAGAACATCCAAATTCCTCACTAGTTTAGAAATTTTATGTTCTAACCTCTCTAGTAAAAAAATGATGCTTATGTTAGATTGGTGGGGCCAGAAGATACGAAGGTTATGGAACATCATAATCCTCTCGAGTTGATTTGATAATGAACCTTGTCAGGGAGATAATGCTATAGAAAATGAGACGTTCTCTTTTGTTTCTCGAGCAAACTCATCCTGCTCAAACAAGCCCTATCCAATATCCAACGATCCCATCTCATGGGCTATATGCACATTAGTGTTAGTTATATCAAACAAATTGAGATTAATAGCCAGGTGAGTAATAAAGGAATCAAGACACAAGTTCTTGTTAGAAGCGATAACAATGTTAAACTATGTAGCTAACCAAGCAACTAAATTGACTTGCACTTAATGTACCATACATCAAATAAAGAATAACTCAACTTTAGTGCAAGTACAAGTCGTGGCCTTCTTTCCTAGATAACTAAAAACCAAAAACACTGCATATAAATCCATTCACCTGTTTAAGAAGAATGAGTTATATAAGACAAAAGATTATTATAAATTGTAAAATAATGTAAAGAAACTAAAATAGTTCCTCGATGATGATGCTAAAATTCTATTGGGTTCTCAAAACCCTTAAAATTTATTCCAATTCATAAATTTCTTGTAGTAGTCGTGAAACTAGGTCAAGTTTTAAGAAAACTAAAAACTAGTTTCCTACTTTCAATTAACAAAACAAAATGGAGGTTTATGATCAATTAACTAATTGAACTAAAACTAACAAAGAATCAAAATAAATCACCTAATTATAAAATTGATAAATTCAATTTTAATTAAGTTTGATTCTAAGAGAACTATCTCATTTAATTGTAAGTTTGATTATTGATTTAAAAAGAATTAATTTTCATAATTCAAGCAACTAGTCTGAAACCTACTAGGATGCCCATAGTAAGTCTCAAAATTTTCTAAATTAATTTATTCATTCCTGTCATTTAAACCAAAAATTATAATAAATTGATTGGATATGATAACATTTTATATCAATTAAATGATAACAATAAACTTAATGAAAAAGACTAAATCTTAAATTAAATAATCGAGATATCTACATCAATTTAATTTAGTTTTTTTGTTTCTTATAAGTAAGATTTGCAAATTTATAAATAACCTATTTAATACTTGTTCCAATCATTCATGACATTTATAGATCACTAAATTCGTAAATAGCTATAGAATAATTAACATTATTAATGAAATAAAAGAATACAAAATAAGAAATACTTGAATTAAAATAAAACTAGATTTAGGGCAAAACCTCACAAGATTACAATTAGAGTTTTGATTTCTCTTGAATTATAATATTTGAATTTATTCGCACTTGGCTATTATTTCAACACCAAAAATAGATAAAAAAGATAAAAGATCAAAAGGAATAAAAGATCTATGTAACATTTTCCTCACTTTTACCTACCAAAAAACTAGCTTCTTTCTATCATGGAGAGATTCCCTTCTAATCAAAATCAAATCCCTACATAATATGGATGAAAATAAGCATCCTAATTGAATTGAAACTCTTGGGGTGAATCTAGAATTAGACATGATTTTGTCTTATCCCCTGCAGCAATCTGTAAACTTTTTCTTAAATTCATTCATGATTTTGACCAAAAAAAAAACTTCAATTTTTCTGTCAAAACTTCAATTTTTCTTAGGTGTGGAAAGATTGTCTTCTAGAATCATTCGGTTTTAAATTTTTCTGTCAAAACTTTATTATCTAATCTAAAGTCAAACGGAGTTTTGGTTAATCATATTCACTCTGGAAGCGATTTTTGTAAAATGCTTACAGACTATTTAGTTTTAATGAAATGAATTGTGCTTTTGAATCATCCTTTAGAGGTTCTAGAAGTGCAAGAGTTGCTTTCTGAAAGAAGAAAACTAGTCAACAGAGTGCCCAATGGAAGCCTCTTCATAAAGTCGAATGATAATCAATAATGTAAGACTAGGAGCGGGTAGACTAAGAAGTTCTGATGGAGATTTTTATAGAGGAAATTGGTTTGCGTTTCCATAGAGAACCAATGTTATTATTATTATTTTGGCTAGGACTGTTCTCTCAATACCCCCTTGAGATTGTCTTCCATTCGGCTTTTGTGCTTCAAGATATTGAGAACACTAAGCACCTACTTGTGCAGAGTCTTTAATGATTAATCAAATACTTTAGGAGTTCCAAAAAGAGAGAAAACAGACACTTTGCTTCAAAAGAATTAAAATTTCCACTGTTTCTTCTCTTGTTACAACTTCTCCCTTCCTGCTCCCCTCATGAATGAATCACCTACTTTGGCTCATTCAAGAGTACTAGACATACCGTTTTTATGTGATCAACCAACAGGTACATAACAGGGATATCTACCTTCGTTAAGGTTCAATCTCTAGAACGATGCCATCTATCTTTTCTGGCAGGAAGTGTTCTGTGATGACTGATATGTTAATCAGGCGAAAACAGGACTTAGACCGGAAGTTTGTTGCAAACTAGCAGCATAATCTCTTGCCCACAAGTCATAATGAACAATTTCCTCCAGAGATGGCGAGGTTACCAATTCTGCCCGGTGCTTGTTGCATGTTAGCTCCACAACCTTGAATATATCTAGATAGCTAATCCTGAAAAGGAGCAGCAATTATTTGTTATTATGATTTATACAAAATTATGAAGCCTGAAAATATTCTACAATGCTAAGAATTACACTGTTTCACAAACAAAGCCTGATTGCTTGTTCATGTTTAGGAGCTATATCAGTATGCTAAGTGTGCATATTTGCTATAAAGATAAAGCATACGTACTTCTCATTGATGAAAAGCTCCACAGCTTTCTCGTTAGCAGCACTGAGAACTCCAGTCATAGTACCCCCTGCCCGTCCAGCAGCATAGGCAAGATCCATAGAAGGGTACTTTACATTGTCAGGAGCTTTAAATGTTAGTGAACCCAGCCTGCACAATCCATTTAATATCAGCCCTTCAAAAATAATCCATATTATGTCTTTTTACATCCTTGTAAATATAGAACATCATGCATATCAGGCAATGTAAGTTTTTATCACTCCTGCGAGTGTCAGTTATCAATATCATTTGAAAGTCTGTGAAAAAGCACACATTTCTAGTGTAAATGTAGAGAAAGAAGAAGAAAAAGTTAAAAACACTTCTATCACTTGAGAATGGAGCAACAATACGAACTTGGAAACTTTAAGAAATCATAAATGATCAAAACAGATGATTAGGAATTGTTTGATGAAAAGAGGCATAATTTTCCTCGTAACTTTATAAGATCAAACTTGAGGAATGTCACCAAGAATAAGAGCACTCTCAAGACTTTGATAATTACAACCAGTCTTGAGTTAGTCTAATTTCATCTATTTGTAATATTCTCAACGGCTTTCCTAGTTTAAAACGGTAATGGACATTAGCATGTTCAAAGTGTAACCCTTCTGAAGGTTCCCAAAAAGTAACTAGAAATTTGGGTAACAAAAAGAATTATATGGCATTTTTCTGTCAGAAACAAGCAAACTATTTAAAGCCATTGTTTAAAAAAGGAAACCCGATCCTTACTTGCAAAGATCAAGACGAGGCCAAGTTACTTCGGAGCAATAAATTCTGTCTGGCCATGACATTGTGTAAAGGATTGGCAAGCGCATATCAGGCCACCCCAACTGTGCAAGAACAGATGAATCCTGACAAGTAAAACATAGTTGGAATGAATTCCAGGATAGTCACTTTCAAGTCTATAATTTCAACTTCAAAAGGATAGAAAGCCCAACAGAAAGGTTGACAGCATCCAGCAAGTCAGAATCATGAGTCAAACCTGTGCTTCAACCATTGAATGTATTATAGACTGTGGATGAATTACTATCTCAATGTTATCATAGTCAGCTCCAAACAAATAATGAGCTTCAATGACTTCTAAACCCTGTTGCAAACCAATTAAATTGCAACTGTTAGTAACTGTAAGGCATTGAAAGTTATTCACATGCAAGTTCTTTTATCCCATATGGATAAGACTGCAATATAAACAGACCTTATTGAAAAGAGTAGCAGAGTCAACAGTGATCTTTTTCCCCATATTCCAATTGGGATGCTTCAATGCATCAGCTACTTTAACTTCTTTCAATTTTTCAACAGGCAAATCCCTGTTTTCACAGAAATGTCCAAAGAGTTAAATCCAGCTTCTTTGCAATAAAACAGCTGTTGACATGACTTCAAAATATGGCACACCCAGAATCAGCGATGAAAATATTTTACTGACAGATCTGTTTTCTTCTTTTGTAGTTATGTTACGAAATAATAAACAGTATATAACTGAACTAGAAATAATAATGGTCAATAAAATTTTATGCAACTTCGTTTTTATATCTCAATTTCAGTCTGCTGTGCATTTTAGAATGAGGAAAGCAGCTTGCAAAGAGAGCTGCAAGCAAGTCTAGATTAAGGTTTTGAAGCCAAGCAGCACAACAATTAAATGCATCATCATTAGACAATCAATAGCTCCAATTTCCTCCTATCATAAAGAAATCTCTATTTTCAGGACAAAAACCTATGTTCCCTCAGCAGAGATCATCTTACAAACTTAAATTATGATTTCACACCTGAAAGCTCCACCAGAAGCAGTTAAAATAATTCGCCGTAGGGCACCTTCTGGCAGGCCTTGAATACACTACAGAAAGCAAAAGGCTTTATGATATAACTTTTGGGAGTAAAATTGACCAAATTGAGACTTATCAAAGATCAGATATGATAATAATGAGTAAAACCCAAAATAAAAGGTAGAAGCAGCTAAAATAGACACAGATGTGAGCACAGGCCCACATGTGCCAAACATTCCCTAGGTGGACAAACTGAGCCAGGATACTTAAGTTAAACCATTGTTCACAAATTTGTACCTGAAATATGGCAGAATGTTCTGAATCAGCTGGAAGAATTTTTACTTTGTGCTTGTGAGCAAGAGGAAGGACAAAAGGACCTCCAGCTATTAATGTCTCTTTATTTGCCAAGGCTATGTCTTTTCCTGCTTCTATGGCTGCGACTGTTGGCTGAAAAAAGATGCAGAATGGAACTTACGTGGATGCATGAAAGCACTCATACTCTCTTTTGACTGTAACTGAATCCAAGGATATCATAATACACTATCCCTCTCACTTGATGCTATCCAACAAAGCTAAAATGTGATGAGGATCCTATAGTAGAAGAGGAAATGTAAAAAGATGATTAAAAGAATATCTTTACGTACCTTTAAGCCGGCACAACCAACTATGCCTGTGACTACACTGGCAGCATCTGGATGGCGGGCAACCTAAAAATAAATTGAACAAAATTAAAGTTTGAAAAGATCCATTAAAATATCAGGAAATTAGTTGGTAGTCTACCTCAATAATTCCTTGCTCCCCAGGAATAATCTCAGGCTTTTCTTCTAGATCTCCCAAAGCTTCTTTGAGTTCATCAACTAATGACTCATTCCTAACGGCAACAAGCTGAGGTTTGAAAGTCTTGACCTGCATGATGCAAAACCTACGTTATTGAGCAACTGAGACTTGAGCTTAATTTGGTTTTACCCAGATTCCACCAGCACTTTTACTCTGACCACATAGCACTTTGAGTTTAATAGTCAAATAAAGATAGGATTACACTATTTGCAAGCATAGATTGTGACACTCAAAGGAAGAAAAAGAAAGAAAAGAAAGCCAAAACAGAAACAGCGACTTTTATTTAGTTATGGAACCGGATGATTACCTGATCAGCAAGAAGAGTCACATTTGAACCAGCTGCAAGGGCCACGACTCTGAATTTGTCTGGATTCTCAGCCACTATGTCCAAGGTCTGCGTAATAGATATATTTCTTTTTAAGATTAAGCATTGATCCCATGTAACAGTAGTAGGAAACGGATGAGCACTGATGATCTTGTGTTTCTATTATGATGACCTTAAGGGCCATTTGATTTCACGAATTGAATAACTTATCCATGTTTTCAAGCATGCTCTTTGACGCACACTTCCCTCCTGACTCGTTAAAAATTCTTTTCAAAGAGCATATTTTGAACGTATAACAAGGTTGATACTCCTTCCATGTGCTTTATGCATGGTTCTCTGTAACAAACATTTTTTAAAGATCCGATCATGCGTGTCTTGTGATCGATATGGGAGGCCAACCTGAGTTCCAATAGAACCAGTGGATCCAACGATTGAAATTGGTTTCTGAACATCCCAAGTCTTGCGACCGGGTTCTGGAATAGCGCTCCCTGGCCATGCTGGAGGAGGAGGCTGAGCTAAACACTGCACCACTTTCGCAAATGTTGTTCCACTTTCCTTCCTCCTTACGCTGAACCTACCTGTGATTATCCACAGATTACAACTGCCAAAAGTTCTCAACTTATCCTAAAATGATAATGCATGCTTACTAGAACGATTTAACCGTGTCTCATCACAACATGGAAGGCAACTTTGAATCATTCATCCGAAACAGCAATCCTTAACAATCCCAATAGAAGGTAAAGAATTTCAAGGTAAAATAGCAAATTTCAATGGCTATAAACAATTCAATCATGAAAAGTTCCAAACGTTATCTTTTTCTCGCTCCAATTTCTTTAAAAGCCGCTTTTTTCACACAAAAGAAACAAAAGGGTAGTCGTTAGAAATCAGTCTCCTGAACGAAAAGGGGAAAGTAAGCAACTAACGTACAGTCTACGAACCTTTCTCCGTCTCAATTAAAGTTCCCTTCCTCTATCCCCCACCAAACCAAACAGAAATACCAAGAAAACTCAAGGTGAAAAGAGAAAAAACCTGGAAGCTTGAGGAGTTTGTAGTTGGACTTGGTAGAATCCAGGAAAGAGATGGATTTGAGTTCAGGCGGAGACAACAAGTTAAGTGCCATATCTAACCAAAATTTGCAGCGAAAAGGGTAAGCGCTAAAGATGGACGTTGGATTGCTATGTGTGGCCTCGGAGTGTGTCTGACGGAAGCGCGGACATAGCTAAGTGAGCAAGCACTTAGCATTATATAGTACAATAACATAAAATTTCAGGCATGCCTAAAATATGGGAAAACAAGGAAAGAAGACGAAAATTTGTGGCCTTGGGATTGGTGGGGTTTGGCTTAAAGTAATGATAATAATAATAATCATTTGTATACACGTAACGAGTGTAAACTGTAAAGAGCAGGGGAAGAGAAAGGGCATAGAGATTGTGGACCTCAAACTGTACGAGAATGGTATTAATCAGCTCATTTTTGTGGACTTCCCTGGTTGGTGTCAACTGTCAACACTTCCGAGTTTAATACTTGGACTGCTTGAAATTTAGAAGAAAGTTAATAAGCAGGCTTCAAGATATTTCCCATAATTTTTGGAAAAAAAATGACCCTTTTCTTTAAATAATCTCTTTATTAAGTAAGTCAGTTTAGTATCGGATTGTTGTTATTATTGTTATTAATTTCATATATTAAAAAAAACTCATAATAAATAAACAGAATTACACTCTAATAAAAAAAAATTTATTAAAAAAATGACCTCAATTATTTCATGGTTATAAGAAAATGGCTTCGCCCCATTCTAACAATAATTAAAAGCGAGAATACTTATAGCAACATGAATTATTTAATGTTGTAGGATCTTTTATTGTTTGACGGAAGTTGTATAGATGGATGCTATCTTGAAGAGTTTAGGGATGGTTCTGTTTATCCTTTGAGCAAGTTCTTGGGTTTATTCCTATCACGCTTGATGCTTGGCCGGTTTTTAGTGCAAGGGTATCTTTAGATTTTTGATACCCACCATCCAGATTTTATATTTACCTCACTATTTCCAGTAATCCAAACACATCATTGTCTGCTAACTCCATATAACCATAACGATATTGTTGTGAATGTAAACCTAAAAAAGGAGAAAAAGAAAGGCAAAACTTTACTATCACAGAGAAATTATAGTAACCAAGACTTTGGGTTTTGTTGGGATTTGCAGATTACATTCAACACCTTCCTAAGATGGAACCATAGCCAATCAACCTTGTTTTCTGTGGGTATTGCTTCAGTTGGTTTCTTGGTCAAGAACAGTGGAGTCGCAGTTAAAAGGTAGACAATATCATTAAAGATGGCAAGTCAAAGGACGTCATGACCATGGGAAGATGTTAACAAGTTCGCTGAACAGGGATGGTCCAGAGAAATAAGGGGACAAAACAAGTGTGTTTCATATGCAAAGGATGTCACATGTGTTCCTAGATTGTCCAAAGTCATTGTCTAAATACAGCAAGTGAGTACTATCTTTGAATTCAACAACCGTGGCTGAGGTATTATGAAGATTGGAAGATCCTTTTTCTTGCTCAAGTTGGACTGATACGTTAAACAAATAGTATATCCTGAGGAAAAATGGGCATAGGCGACTATATTTTTATTGGGAAAATTTAGCAGTCCAAAAAGGGGAGCTGAGGAGTGCCTTGGATTTAATTAACTAATTGTCTGGGGACTTGAACTCATCTAAAAAGTCTTACATTACTTGTAGTCATAACTATAGTATTCATACCTACCAAGAGTCTTCAATGGTGGCTGCTCATCCATGTATCTTATATTACGTAAAGTTTGACAAAGTGTGGAGTGTGATTATAGACATTGACCGTCTGCCCCAGATTATGCAAATTTAGTAGAGGAGAAATCGTGAGAAGACTTTAGGACGTACAGTCAATTTTAATTTCAACAAAATTATAGTTTAATAATAATAAAAAAAAACCAATTTTAACGCTTCAAATCTCTTTATAAAAATAAGAAATTGGACGACATTGGATTCGGTAAAAACTTGTTTGTGCAAATGATGCAGGAAAAGAGCGAGAAATGTGCAGAGAATATACATTTACATGAATTTAATTATATGGCAAAGACTAATTCTAATTATCTAAAATAAATTACTTTTAAACTTCAGCAAATTTTGTTGGAAATATTAGGCTTGATAAGACCAGAAATTCCCCTTAAAATCTAATTTAATAGAATTTTGAATCAAAATTGATATTTAATTAAAAAGATTTATCCTCACAATTGGCCGTTTTATTTTGTTTAGAAGAGTTAAACCTAAAATCAATTTGACTAAGTTAAAGACTTAATTAAAAAAAAAAAGTATTATTTTATATTTTTAATTTTAAAAAATTCAAATCATTATCATCGCTAGACTTTATCGGAAGCCTAAGTTAACGTCCATATCTCACTCCGCCAATTGTCAAACCTAAAACAGCACCCCTATTAAGAGTCCTAACGTGGGTTAAAAAAAGTGATTACCCTAGTTAATTAAGATGTAGAAATTAATTAATTATAGTACTGGAGTTGATGGAAATGGATGTCATCCCCTTGTAGCGAATGACCCATTAACAAAACAAAAAAAGTCAACTCACACGCAATAATTTAAAGCCGCGGGAAGAAAAAGCAGTTGAACATTTGTAACCCTCAAATGATATGGTGACTTCTACAATTCCCGACATCAAGCATGGGTATAGGATATGATAGATTTTTGTTTGGGTTACCAAGTAAGACAAGAAGTTACACAAACAACTTGAAGTAGAGCTCCAAATGTGCTGTCTAGCACAATAGCAACTCAAACAGAAGCCAAATTTCATTTGGGCATCACCAGAAGTGAGTGAATAGGCAGTGCAATCTCAAGGTATAGAGTGGACTTCGATAATGGCCTTTATAAAGTTGAATATATTATGGCATTTCATAATCTCCGCCTTTATTATCTCATCATGTAGAGCTCCATCAAAAGCGGTCTTAATACTATGTCTGGAACAGGATAGTGGATTAAATTGATTGTTCTATGCTGAACCAAATATCGAAATATTGATTCTTATAACTCATCACAGGCACCCGCTTGTAACAGTGAGCTAATCATGCAGAGGGAAATCCACTTCTTCAATTACCTCTTCAGCTATGCTCTTGCAATTCCTCTATTTCACTTTTCACACTTGATCCACCACCATTAACCCCCACTGGACCTCCTGATTCAGATATCTTTGTTATCCTCTGCAACTCATCTATTGCATCTGTTGGCTGGGATGCAGTTTGATCTTCTGCCAATTCTCGCCTAACTGATGGTTTTGGCCGTCGGATGGCTTCAGCAGCTTCAGCTATTGCAACAGGAGGTGGTTGGGGAGGGACCCATGTGCGCTGAATTGGTTGTGCGCCGGTCTGTCCATAAGCTGAACTTTTAAATTCATCTTCATTGTCTATCTCTGTGATTCTAGGACTCTTCTTCTGCCACCATGGCACAGTGCTCTCACCGTCCAATTGATAGGTCACTCCATTGTCTTGTACCTTGTAATTCAAGTTTTCCCCTCCTCCTTGAGACTCAACCACTTGGCTTGAGATGGTTTGTGGTTGACCTACCTCCCAAGGCTATTCAAGATGAGAAAATTTAATATTCAGAGCGTGAAAGTGAAAACAAAACTCAGGTTGACCTTTTTACTCACACACATGTCAAATAAATCAAACATCACCGATGGTTCAAAATGCTTGTATCTACATGTATATTTGTATATATATCACACAGAATTAACATGGTATCGTGGAATCTAATTGCATGCTTTCACAAATATGGATATTGTCTAGTGTCAATTTTATATTACGAGCAACCAGTAAAGGTGATAGAACTTAAAACTGGAAGTGTCAAAATTATAAAAAGAACACCTGCATCTAGATGGGTCTGACTAAAGCTGTTGGATGAACAAAGGAACTAAATGCCTTACGTAGAAAAATAACTTCAAGTAGATCTCAGTACTCTATAAAATCAACTGGACAATCAAAAGAGAAAAGTAAATGGCACGAAATACAGCAAAATCTTAAAGCACACCTTAGTTCTGGGGGCTACACGCGGAATTGATATTTGCTGGTTTGGATTTGGAGGTGAGTCATTAATCTCCTGCATAAAAATTCAGGATAATAATTAGCATTTGATGCAACAGAATATCCAATCTCAGCATAAGAACTTGATTCAATATACTCTGATGTTTGAAGGCTTCTCTCCCCGTTGGACCATGGCCATAATCTGCAATTCAGAAACGAAATGAGCAAGCAGTATAGTAGAGTCCAACTTTATGGCCATAAATCTGAATAGGAAGAACCATGTGATACTACTAAAGAAATTTACACCATCAGTTGATCACTGTCTGGATGCTAGAGTCCAATTAAACTAATATCCCCATGCAACCACGTATCCACTATTAGAGTTGCATAAATATTTACCTCCCTGTATGACTTTGGGTGTGGTGCAGCAGAAGGTTCTGCAGCTGCAGGTGGGGAGGAAGATCTCACTGCCAATTAAAATTCAAAGAACTTTAACACCAACAACGAAAGGAAGTAAATAAGAACCAGAATCACAATTAATAGAAGAAAACCTGAGCGCAAGTCAACTTCTGTCCTGCCATTCCCATAAACTTGCTGGAAGGTAAAAGAACATTAAAGTTGGATATTTAAGAACTTCCCAAAGATCTATTGCTTGCATCTCAAAAAACATCATATGTCAGCAATTCATGTTCAAATTACCTTAGTATTTGCGGTTGAGGTTCTATAATCATCTTCACTGACATGAAAGGCACTTCGATGGTTTTCACCAAGTCCTGAGACATAATAAGAACATATTGACAATGTACTTGCAGCTGTGCATAAAATTTAAAAAGCCTGCCAAGATCTATTATCCAAAAAACTTCCAGTAACCAAAAACATGAGATTTTACAAGTGAAGCTAAAGGACCTTCTTGAGTACTTCCAATTCATGTGGGGACCCATAGAATAATTAAGTTTGCAAACAACTTATCCATGCATAAGTTGTAATGGACAAACAAATTACAAAATTCATGCATGAACACTGAAAAGATCAATCAAAACAACCAGGCATTACAATCGTAGAGAGAACAAAAAGAGATTTTTCTACAACTCTTGCACATAAACAATCTTTATTTGATTTCTACTCCATATTCTACTCAACTGGCAGAAAATAATATATTAGGTAGTTCCTACAGACCTACGTATAGTCTAAACATAAGGATATCTCCAGCCTGCTAAAGCTAAGGTGCCCAAGCCTAAACTGCTCTAGGGAAAAACTGAAAGTGCAGATAAGTTAGACACTTTCTAGCACTCAATTAAGTAGTTAGGGTGTATAAAGCTTGCTGTTAAATAAGCACAGCACAGCACAGCATCGGAAAGAATTGAAATTATAGTGAAGGCATACTAAAGACAACTATCCAACAATTCCAGTCCATTAAAGACAATGTTTTCTTGAAAATTTTGGCCTCAGAGATTCAATAATTAATAAAAGGCGCCGCAATCATCAAAGCATGTAAAGCTGCTCAATTAAGAATGAAACAATGAACAAAACTTTGCAGTCCAAATTGCATTTCTCTAAGAGCAAAACCCCACATACAATCTCATCTAATAGGTTTATCCATAGGAAGGACAAAATGAACCTCAAGTGTACATATGGTGCATCTGCTAGCTTGATAAGAAATACAAAATTCATTACCTTCCAATTTGCGTATTGCAGTAGTCATTGACTTCATTTCCTGCACTTGCATGTCCAAGTGATTCATAAATTCCTGAAAGTATCTCTTCTCTGAAATCGGAAGATACAAAAGCATCAGCAATTCTAAATCCAATTACCAATAACAAATTATTTCGCAATCACATAAGAGACCTACAGCTTATGATCATGGAAGAATGAAAAAATATCTGTTCATTCACCTTGATTTTTTGAATCCAGCAATTCCTGACTTGCTTTTGCAACATCAGCAGCAGCAGCTGCAGCTGACTTTGCAGCAGCAGCTGCTTCTTCTGCTAAGCTGGGCTTTGCAATAGATTTCTTGACAACATCATCCTCTTCTTCCAACACAACCTTACGTATCCAAGACTTCAACCTTGGTACAATAGTATTCTGAAAAAAGAGACTTATGATCTTTTCTGTCCTATGCTTAGGGTGTCAAGTCATAATATTAGGAAGATGGATTCAAGAAAATCAATGAAACCAAATATATATAAATATATATGGCACATATAAATTGACAGTCACAGAGTGGATATTAGTAGCTGGATTTTAGGAAAGGATCTAGAGATTTCTCTAATTTTGTAGAGAGTAGTTTTTATTGTAGGGCAAAACCAAAAAACATAAAGAAATTAATGCAGAAAAAAAATTATTTCCAGTCAAGACATTTAGATCCGTCCTTGCCTTGATTAACACGGCTGTTCCAGCACCAGAGACTGCCAGTAATCCCACAGCAAAAACAGCATGATACCAGTGAAATCTGGACCTTGGCAAAATCCCCCCAGAAGAAACGGCACCAGCAGTAGCAGCCGAGGTGGGTTGCACTGTTTGTACTGCAGCTGGTACCTGAACGTTTGGTGTTGACTGGACCATACCCTCTGAGTGCAGATTATAAAATTGTCAGTGATGGACAGATGAGCTCAACTCAAGCCAACAAATGTTCTGTAAAATAATAGAGTACATAGTTTCCATTTAAAACTATCATTAACTACCATGACTTGTGCTGGTTGCTGGTGCACTTGGAGGTGGATCCTGTAATTAATAGAAACATCGGAGAGAAACAAGCAGATTATGTATATACAAATTGACAATCCTTTGTCATCTTCATAAATGAATAAGGAGAGGGCATTAAACAAGGCTTAAACAACAAGAAGCATACTGGCACACGTCGAAATGCTTCATTTATCTCCTCCTTAGTAAGGCCTTTCTTCTCAAGAAAAGACCGTCTGTGGATGATAGGAGAGCCCCTTACTTTAGGGTGTGAAAGAAATTTTATAGCATTTTGAATTTGATCCTCCCGCATTGGTTCCGAATTAACAAAGACAGATGCAGGATTTAGTTTTGCAGGCTCGGGCTTAGCATCTTGATGACTCCCCTCCACCGGTTGCACAACCTCATCAGCTGAAAGTAAAAGAAAAAAAGAAGACAAAATTTGCAAAATTATAAGAGGCCTTTGTCTTAGAAAGGACCCGAAAGAGTCAAACCTGTGGCTATCATACTACCTAAGTCAATCCACCAGTTCATAGACATTTCAAGTTCCGATTTGATTCAAACATAAATATTTTCATGTCCGCTTTACGATATCACAGCAAATCTTCGTCCTACTCAAGTAAAAAATATTCTCTGAAAAAGTTTTTAGTTTGCTCATTCCAAGAAATCAAGAAAGGTTAAGTATTGCTCATTCGAAAATTTATTAAGAAACGGAAACAGACAAGACTCTAACAAACTAACAGGATAAAGTTATACTGAACAGAGAACAACATCACAAAATCAAAGAAAACAATAGAGAGCAGCAAAACTGAACCTGGGTTTTGGGGTTTATCATCGTCGGAACTCGGAGGAGGCGAAGTCGGAGTTGCCATACCAAATCTCCGTTGACTGAATTCCGAAACCAAAAAGTACACACCAAAAATTAAAAGAAAAGAAGAACACCCAACTAAAACGGAAAGAGAAAGACGAGAGCCGATGGGATAAAGCAAAGAAAATACCACAATGGGAAATAAAGCTGGCGGTGAAAAGACACAGGACGATGACTAAATGAAGATGATGTAAGAAGGGACAGGGTGTGACTCGGGTGCGTCAGAAATATTTTCGCATTTCGAAGTGGGTAATGTGTTTTTCTTAGGAATAAGGAATTATAATTACAGTAATAATCTCCGGTCCGGAGCCTTATCCGTACTGAGTTGTTTACATTATGGGCCATTGAATTTCCATTTCTTTATTCTTTCCCAACAACAGATCATTGTGGGCTATTGTATTGGTGTTTCGAACAATGGGCTCAAATGTGCAACTTCGGCTGTATGTTTTATTCAAATGACTATTTTGGGTTCAGATAAAAAATAAGAATAATAATGAATAAAAGAACTTAGAATAAGAATAAAAATATTAATTATTTTTATTTTGTGTATAAGTATTGCAAATAAGATTAAAAAATTAATAGTTAGGTCATTATTTGATATTAAATGTTAAGAATAGTAATAAAAGATTGTGTATTAATTATTATATGATATATTTTGTAAACAATTAAGTAAAATATTTTAGATTTTATAAATAATTAATCAAAATTTATATAATATGAAGGAATAAAAAGAAAAAGAGTACAATCAGAAGAAAAGTTGGAAGTTAACTAGATAGTTAAGATGCTGAAAGGAAAAGCATGGTGAAAGAAATGGACATAACAGTGAAGGTGTAAATGAAAGCTATGGATCGTGCTTGTCAAGCCTTTGACATTTGTGACATTTCCGATTGTATCTCTATTGTCGTTTAAAATTTGAAACCAGAGTTTTACCTCTTGCAAGGAACCTATCAGGGTCGAGCGGATATTAGTCTGGGTATGAATGACTTAAAAGTATTTTCTCATAATTGGAACCCTCATAGGATACCTCGTGGGAACAAAAAAAAAAACTAGTATGCACAGTTCTAACTATAATTACTATGCACACTTTTAACTATAATTGAAAAAATAATTAAATATGATAATAAAATTTCAAAATTTTAAGATTCTTATATATGTTAAAGAAATAGAAGGATATCGAAAGAGAAGAGAAATTTGAAATTGCATATCTTATTAATATAAGATGTCAAAATTACATATCTTTTTGATCTTGCATTCTCTTAAATTGACATGTGAAAGATTCGTGCTATGCACTTAGTGAAGGCTTGTATGCTTGAGAATTTGTATTACAATACTCCAAACTAAGTTTTCCATTTGTTACAAGTTTTCATATGTCAACATGTTTAATCCTTTCATAGAATGATGAATTTTTTTCATTGCAATTATGGCCTTGTTGTCATAAAAATATTAGTTACACCTTGTTTTTCATTAAGATCAATAAAAATCCTCCATACCTATATAACTTGAGAAATTGTATCAATATATTCTGCTTTAATAGAAGATAAAGTAACAGATGCTTACTTCTTAGAATTCCAAATAATAGCCTCAACTTGTGCTAAACATATTGCCCGAAACACTTCTTCTATCAGCCAAAGATGTTGCATGATGACTATTTATAAAGCTAACAAAACAAAATTTTGAAACTTTAGAAATCAAACTCTATAATCAAATGTTCCACCAACATAGTGCAAGATCCTTTTGCTCCTCTAAATGATGTTTTGATATAACAAATATAAACTCAGAAATTGTTTCTATATAGAATGGAATATGTGGATTGGTGTTTGGTCAAATAAGCAAGCCTCCAACTAGCCCTTTGAAATGCTTCTCACTTTCCTTTTTTGTATCTTTAACTTACAACTTTTTATTCACATTTATGGTTGTTGCTACTACTTTACAATTAACTTTATTAAACCTCTTTAAGAGACCTGGTGTATATTTATTTTGTGAGATAAAAATGTTGTATTCACATTACTTTACTTTAAGGAAATATTATCAAGCATCATGTCATCAATATAAAGGCAAATAAAATGATTTTGTAAATTTATGTTCTTGAAAATAAAAGCCTATCTTGTTCTACTAAGTTCGAGGGCTTACTTTAACCCATATAATGTCTTTGTCAGCTTGGATATGTTTTCTTCTTTTTCTTTTTCTTTTTCTAAACAAAATATTTTTAGATGGTTGACATAAACTTCCTCCTTTAATTCATCATTCAAAAAGTCATATTTAACATAAAATTAGTAAACAAGCCAATACAATTATATAGCTAAAGCTAGGATAATACTCACTCTTTCGAACGTTACAATAGTAGAGAGTAATTCTTCAAAATCTATATCTTGCTACTACGAGCATCCTTGTGTAGCAAATTATTCTTTTGCACGGTGCCATTTGCATGAAACTTTATTTTAAATATCCACTTTAGACTAATTGACTTCTTTTCTAAGGAAGATTATAAGTTCCTATGTATTGTTCTTCTCAATAGCTTTAATTTCTTCTTACATAGCCTTTTGCCACTTAGTTTCAATAGCAACATCCTTAAATCTCAAAAGATCACAATATGAAAACAAAGTAAGTGGGAATCTTATTATCAAATTGATTAAAGCCTAGTATTTCATAATCACTCATCCAAGTTGTGTAAACCTAATTTCTAGTTTTAATTCTGCAAAAGTTGATTCAACTTTCTACTTTGTAACTTGGTGTTTTCTATCACCTTCTTTTATTTCAAAATCTATAAAAGTTAATTTTGTTTGTCTATTTATTTGTGTAAGACCAATTGCTCTCTTCATTAGAAATAACATCAGAATTGATTGCAGTTTTGTTGACGATAAGATTAAATAGTTCATAGGCTTTTGGTTGATCAGTAATACTAAGGAAAATGCCTTTCTGTCCCTTATCATCTAATTTGGTTTTTATTTTAACATCTAAATGTAAACATAAGCTAGGCATCTAGAAATTATAAAATAATCAATTCTTAGTTTGTATCCACTCATACCTCTTTTGGTATCATATTTTGAATAGAAAAAATAGGGTTTTTGTTTAAAATATGGATACTTCAATTGACTATTTCTAGCTAAATTCCTTTGAAAATTTTGAGAAATTTCACGTTATGTTCATAATTGTATGTTTTACCTCTCACAAATGCCATTTTCCTAGGACGTGTAGGTGGCTCTAAGTTTTTTTTAGAATTTAAAAATTCATTAATAAATAGGAGGATTACACAAAAGAAGTTCTCCGTGATCTCGACCACTTAGGTCTTTAAGTAAGCCTAGGTAAACAAACAGCGATGTTTGCATGTAAAAAACAAAGCATTGCATTTAACAGAGTCGTTTAACCTTTACGGTATAGCGATTTGCTCTTTTCTCGAAACTTCTACCTCTTACTCAATTAGGTTAGAATCTTTCACTCTCTCTACAGGCGATTCAAATGAGTGCTCCATGGATCATCAATCCTTTTGTTCTTCGCACAGAAAACAACTCAGGTAGCTAAATCATGTTATGTATCTATCGCAGACTACTTAATTAGGGCTTGATTTTGTCCTTTAACTTCCAGATCTTGCGATGTTGAAAGGAGGGGATCTCTCTGGGGCTCGGCTTTTTTGATACTGATGAGGGAGATTTTGGTTCTAGTAAGTGTCATCAGTTCGATTATTGGTTTTTTTTCCTTAATGTCTTTCCTCATATCCTTTCTCTAAGTATTTTTGTGCTTCTCTGTTTGGAGGGAGATTTTTCTGGCTAATCGATCTGCGGTTCTGTCTACTCCCTCTCTGTACTTCATTTAATAATCTCATCTCAGGTAAGTTATCAAACTCAGACCAATCTCTCTTAAAGATTTAGGCATGTCTATTCTGAGGTCGGATTTGATTTTCTTACAGGATTTCGGGGCTAGCCATTGGGGGTTTAGAGTAGCTTCCATCCTCAAACAGGTAGACTTCCTAACTTCTTTTCTTTATCCTGAAGACCCCCATTGATCCCCACTGATTTAACATAGGGGAAAGGAGTAGATAGCATGGCTCTTCAACAATGCTCAACCCAGTATAGAGAATACTAGGTAAATCCATATCTAAATAATCTTTGTTATTCCTTAGATACTATAGGTGAATAATCTGCTTTGTGTTAGGCTATGACTGCATAACATTTCTCCTGTGAGAATTGAGTAGTTAGAACTTTGGAAAGTTCTGATAGGGCTAGTGCTAAATTCTCCATAAAAGTGTCATTCTCCTATTGCAGTATAGGTTTAACTGATTAATAATCAGTTGCTCCCTTATGCTAGCAATAGTGAATTCTATAATAGATAGTAGCGATTTTGATTTGGCTTTAAACCTTCTACTATTCCTCTCAAACCAAATTACTTGAACATATGTAGCCACTGAAAGTAGTATGATAGCCCTGTCACAATTGGAAATTTGCAAATTTGGTAAAAACTCGTAGAATAACTGTGAGTCTGCCATAGTTGAAATCAGGGGAACATAGAGTAAAGATCTTTGTTCAAACTTCTCTTAAGTAGGCACAATCAAAGAAAAGATGATCTTTAGTTTCATCCTCTCGATTGCATAGGATACAAGTCTTAGAGGAGTTTAGGAATTTCAGCCTATCCAAAGTACTCATTCTATCCTATATTGCTAGCCAAGCAGAAAGCTTACATTAGGTCCGAGGACCTTATTCCATATTAATGCATCCCATCCTACTCGATTAGCAGTCCCCTCCCTCATCCTTCTGATTTCCTTAGTAGTAATCTCAGAGACAGGAATACCCTTCCATAGATATATATCTCTCTCCCTAAGGCTTCTAAATTGAGGAAAAAGCAAAAGTCTGGTTTCTTCTGAAGAAAGGAACCAGTCCCCATTCCTGACTATTTCTTGGAGCTTAGTATCCTTAGGGAATTGGTTTAATAGGTATCTTGCCATCTGATTTTGTATCAAAGGTCCAGTCCTTAACCAATTGTCATACTACAAGGAAATTCTTTCTCCTGCCCCAATCTAGCATGAAATATACTGGTACATGCCTTCCCTCAATTTAAGGAGTTGGTTAAAGAACTAGGTGCAACTGTTTTTAGGTTTTAAAGCCCCAAAAATCCCCCCTTTTAATAGATAAGAGTGAATCCATTTAGACCACATAGATTGATCTTCACTTAGAATTCTCCAAATCCTCTTAAATGTAAGAAATCTGTTTTTACTGGATATTAACTCTAGTCATAGCCCTCCTTCCTCTCCCGGTTGGCAAATTTTCTTCTAACTAACATTAGCCATTCCTTTCTCTCCATTCCCTTTTCCCAATATAAATTGCTTCATCAATTTTTCGATTGTTTTAATCAGCTCTTGTGAGAGAAAAAGATATGAGCACCAGTAAGTATTCATATCCATGATTACCAATTTCAGTAGCTAAATTTTCCCTCTATAGGATAACGCTCTATTTGTCCATGTCCCCAATCTTTTCTAGATCTTTTCAATTAAAGGAATGCATTCACAAAATCTAAGCCTCCTTGAAGTGATAGGAATCCCTAAGTATAGGAGAGGAGGGTCTTTAATTTCCATCCCAGTAGCTTGAGATAAAGCATTTGACAAATGGGAAGCACTCTTGGAGAGAATGAGGAAGCTCTTGTGATGATTTACACACAGACCTGAGATCTCCTTAAAAAGGTTGAGAGTTCTCATCAAAATAGTGAATGAGTGAATATTTTCCTTGCTTAGGAGAATAAGGAGAATAAGGTCGTTAGAATAGGTGGCTCTAAGTTGCTTTTAAATATAATGGTCTGCATAAAAGTCTCCGAAGTCTATAAATATTAACTATCATGATCTGTATGCAACATCTTTATAAAACAATCTGCCTTATTTTCATCAAGCACCTTAAATTTTTAAAGGCTTATAAGGCCTCAAATTTATGCTACAAGAAGTGAACCTATGTTTTGTTATATTTAAATCTTCATTAAAGATATTAAAACAATGTTTACCTCTGTTAAAAGCTAGACTTAAAGGCCCACACAAATCACAATATACTACTGTCAGTACCTTCTTTGCTCCCTATGCGTTGCCTTGGGGAAGCTATCTTAATGTTATTTACAAACAGCATAATCCTTTCCATCGAAAATATTCACCCTGATATTTATTTCTAAACTTAGCTTTTGAGCCTATTACTTAATGATTCTGGTCGAATCCTTTCCATCTCCTTATATTGGTTTAGCCCTTATGTTCCTTGTTAATTTTCCTTTTACCTTTCCACTAGCCTTTACCATGCCCTTAAGATTTAATTGATGTTTGAAATGCTTGCTCCTGGTTATCCTATTTAATGATCTTCTTCTTATAAGTTTACAAAGAATTTTACAATTTACCATCATAAGATTCTTTGATGAAAAAGTTAATATAATTGAACTTAAATGTCATTGATCGAAGTATCTTTTCCATGATTACCATGTCCTCCATTTGTTCAAAGTGAATATGCAATTTTTTCAATTTCTAAGGTCTTGAAAAAATAATCCATAGTTGACTCCTTTTTCTTCATTTGCAAAGTTACAAACTCGGTACAAAGATGATACAATTGTTGCCACTTTGCTTTTGTATTCCCTTGATGTATTTCCTTTATGGAATCCCATATTTTTTGCCTTGAGATCTTTCAGCCTTTACCTTTCAAGCTCTACCTTTTATGTAGTCATTAGTACTGCTCCTTTGGTTAGTAATGCAAATTTATTTTCAACAAAATGCCAATACTCCTTGGACTTTAAAAAAAATCTTTATTAACATATTCCAACGATCATAGTAACTATCAAGGTAAGGAATAATAGGTTGCATAAAGCTTTCTTCAATAGCCACATGAAAGAAGATCTCATAAGTGCTCAGAAAGAAAATTACTTTTGAATTCAAAAAGTTAGAAGAATACATGAAATGAAGAAAACTATGAAATGCATACTTCTATTAATATGAGATGTTGAATTTGCACAAAGAGAATAATAATAAAATGCAATAAATTTTATTTTAGTTAAACTAAACAATCTGAACTAGTGATTTAAAAACTAGACTAGATTGGCCATTTCGACTAAAATAAATATGAATCGTCTTGAGTTTAGGTTCGGTTTGTATTATATAACCTTTGTGACAAAAAAAACTAGCCAGTTAATTAGTAAATCGGTTAGGATTAAACAAATCGAGTCATCTTTTTAAATTATGTAGGACCACTCGTTGCATGTGGGAGCCACCATGATGTTTTCCCCTCCCTCTTTAATGATTTGTGTGGGACCAACATGTGGGGCCACCATGAATATTAAGTTAAAAGCATTTATTTTTTCAGTTTTGATATGAGGAAAGTTTGAGATTTTTAACTAATTTTTAATCAATCTTTTTTTCTTTTCAATTGTCACACATTTTAATTAATAAATTATATTTTCAAAATTTAAAATTTTTATTTCTCATTTTAATTTAAAATTTTGTTTAAAATTATTATTTTTAAAAATAAATTACTATTTTTATTCTTAAAAACACTAAATTAATATAACTAAAAAATTATATTTGTCAAAATTTAGGTTCTTTATTTTTCTCCTTATATTTTTATTGAAAAATTTTAAATTATTTTTGTTAAAAATTAATTCTTATTTTATCATGAATTTGTTTATTAAATTTAATTATTAATTAGTATATATAAGTAATTTTGCTTATGATAATTTAAGAATCTGTCAAAAATAATATTTAAACTATAAAAAAAGTATGTTTAAGTGATATTCAAAAAGAAGTTAGAATAAAGTTAGAGTTTTATTGACTTTCTTTAAACATACTTTATCTTTTATGAGTCTTTAAATAAATGATAATATATAATACAACTTTTTTATTATTTAAAAGTTATGTTAGATTCAATTTTAGTGTAAATTATTAAATTTATTATCAGTTTATTATCTATTAATAAGTATTATTAGTGCAATTTTATTTTAATAAATTATTTTATTTTATACTATTTTTACTTATTTTTATAATTTATAATTTATATTTATTATATATCGGTTTAATATCGATCGAACCTTTAAACCTTAAATCTTTTTTTGGCCGGTTTGATGTCCGATCTATTTTTAAAACATTGATCTGAACAACTCAGGAACTAAAGTTGATTCATAGCTGTTTTTTTTTTTGGCTGAAAAATAGAATAAACTAGCTGTCAAACTTTTGCTTAATAAGATGGCAGGTTTGAATCAATCTATAACAATACAAAAAATACATAATTTTAAATTAAGTTTCTTTGCCTTTAAAATATTAGTTATGCTAACTATTTTATTAGTAAGGTAGAAGAACTATGTTGTACCTAATTATTTCAATTGCAATCTAATTATATTAAATGTATCTTGTAATTTAATTTAATTACTTTCATTGAAAAAAAATTCCTTTCATTGTCTTGGGGATGGACCAATTGGTGGAAGGAGGCCTCTCAAATGCCTTTTCCCTCCGAGTAAATTGTGGGTTCTGAGTCACACTAATTACAATTCACTCAATATACTTACAAAATATGGTTGTTTAAAAATAGTAACACATTGGATACATTAATACTAATTACACTTAATTTTAAATCATTAGTTTGCTAAGTAAGTTAGTTGAAATGCTGATTTGGAGACTAATGATTTATCATTGATATTTCCCATTTGATTTTTTTTTGTTAGAAAAGGTAAAATAACTAAATTAACGCAACGGTCGAGAATATAATTGGCCTTGCGCATCTCTGCGGAGCAACTCCTGGATGCCTAATGGTGGCTCCTGGAGGATATGAAGGCCTGGGCGAAGAAAGCCTACAAGGGTCATCAAATTGTCAGTGCACTGGGTCCCTTCTCATACAACATGCTGGAGGTGAGTCTCCTAAAGCCTCTATAAGAGCTCCCGAATACCTGTCACCAAAAAAGTAACTCCAGTTAGCCCAATGTGAGGGTCAGAGAGGATGTTAATGATCTCGAGGGAGTCCACCTTGGAGACCACCCTATGATACCCCAGTTCCCAGGCCAGTATAAAGTCGGAGAACACACCCCAGAGCTCGGCCATTAAAGGTGAGCCCCTTTTGATGTTTTGCTGAAAACCCCCACACCAGTTCCAATGATAATCGTGAATTAACCCTCTAGCTAAAGCCTTAGAGGCTCTGAGCTTCACCGCACCTCCTGTGTTGACTTTCAACCAACCCTCTGGGGGTTTAGTTCAGCCTACCAGGAGCCCATCGGAACACCATGAGATGAGAACACCTTGTTTTCCATCACCTGGGTTCATACAATCCAGTTTACATAATCTAGAGTGATTCAGGACCCCTCCTTCGACCAAACAAATCCGGGCTTAAACATACAGCTGTTATGCCACTTCCAAAGGAACCAGTAGGCGACTTCAAAAATAGTGGCCCACGCAGCCCGCTGTACCTGGACTGACTGAGTGAGGTTAGACTGTAACCACGTCTCCTCAGCTTGTTGAAAAAATCCCATATCTACCACCTCGCGAGGAAACTGTCTCCAGAATTTGGGCACCCTCAGACAATCCCTCACCACATGGATCGTAGTCTTTTCTTGCCCACAAAAGGGACAACTATTATCCATGAACATATAGCGTGCCACCCGTTGTTGATTCGTTAGGAGTCTACGTTTGGCCACTAGCCATAGAAACGATCTAATCTGTTAGGGGCTAACCCGTTTCCAAATAACCTCCCACAACTTAGTGCTGGACTCCCTAGAGCGTCCCTCGATTAAATCATAAGTAGACGCCACAGTGAACCTCCCATGGCGGGTTGGTGCCCACATCAATTAGTCCTCCCCAGCATCCTCCTCGGCCGGGCCATACTGCGCAAGGTCCAAACAAACAGTGGGCGGGAGATACTATTGAAAGTAATACCATTGCCAGCTACCTCGGTCGTGCATAAGGGATGCGACCGTAGCAAACTGAAGGCTTTCTGGGATCGGAGAGATGACTACATAGATAAGCGGGCCCTAACCTTCCAGCCGGTTGTCCAACCAAAATAGAATACTTGTCTCATTGCCCTGAGACCATGCGAGGCCCTGTCGATCAGTAGGCCAGGATGCCGAAATCCCCCTCCATATAAGTAAGGCCCCTGGCCTGGATATCTTGAGGGGCAACGTCGTAATGTCTAGTCTATACTTATCCCGGAGTATTTAAACCCACAGGGCGTTGGGTCTAGTGAGGAGGTCCTAACCTAACTTGGCTAGCAACGCTTCATTGGTAGACCGAAGGCATTTGAGCCCCAGCCCCCCTTCGGCTTTAGGCTTACACACAACCTCCCAGTTGACAAGATGCATTTTCTGGCAATCCGTGGTAAACCCCCAGAGAAAGTCTTGCATAAATTTTTATAGGTCATCGCACAACTGGCGCAGAAGTTAGACCGTCTGCATTGTGAAAATAGGCAAGGTCGAGATGATTGCTTGGGTTAAGGTAACCTTGCCCGTAAGGGACAGCATCTTGGATCGCCAGTAAGCCAGCTTTGACTGGGCATTATCAAGAATATGTTGGTAAGTATGGCGATTCGTCCGCTCATGGATCAAGGGAACTCCAAAGTAACGGCCCAAATTAGTCGTACTGGAAACTTGAAGCCCATGGCTGAGCCGCCACGCAATATCCCGATGGACATTTCTCGAGAAAAAAATCCTTGTTTTATTATGGCTCACTTTCTGACTGGACGCTAGGCAGAAAGTCTCCAAGGTACGTGCTATGAGTTGTGTCTACACATCCGTAGCTTCCGCAAACAACACAATTTTATCAGCAAAGAAAAGATGGGAGATAGGGGATCCCGTGTGACTCAACTTGATCAGTTTCCATGCCCCACAGCCTACCTCTAGAGAAATGAGGTGCCCGAGATGCTCCATACAGAGGACAAAAAGGTAGGGCGAGATCGGGTCACCTTGCCTGATACCTCGCGAGGACCTGAAAGGCTCAGAGACCTTCCCTTGCTAGGCCACCTGTAACGAAGTAGTCGTGACACACTGTATGATGACCCAAATGAAATTCACAGGAATGCCTATCTCCAATAGGGTCTCCTGGATAAACTGCCATCGAAGCCGATCATAGGCTTTCTCCAGGTCCACTTTTAAGTCCAGGTATCCTGTTTGCCCAGTCCGCTTGCGCATGGAATGGATAACCTCTTGGGCTATAATAATATTATTAGTGATATTTCTGCCTGGGCTGAAGCTACATTGGTTCTCCGCTGTGAGGTGATCCATATGCAGTTTCAACCGATTCACCATCACTTTAGAGATAAGCTTGTAAAGGACATTGCACAGGCTAATCGGGCGAAACTGAGAGATCTGGACCAAAGAAGGGGTTTTAGGGATAAACACCAGCATGGTGCGATTTAAATCCTGATCCCACCTTTCTGTACGGAAGACCTGCTGAATAAAAGACACCACATTCGAGCCAACTGTCCCCCATTGGTTCTGGAAGAAGAGGGCATTAAAGCCATCAACCCCTGGGGCTTTATTGGGATTCATAGCAAAGATTGCACTCCTGATTTCCTCCTCGAGGAGAGGACTAGAAAGCACCTGAGTTTGCTCCTCCGTAAGGATAGGGAAGGCGCCTGAAATCGGGAATTGCGTGATCGGCTCCTCCCCTAGGGTATATAGTTGGACAAAGTAATGTTGGACCAGGCCGCGCAACTGGTCAAGTTCAAAAACTACATTCTCGGAGGGGTCCTAGAGGTGCTCAATGCGTAACTTTTTTCTCTTGGCTAGGGTGATGGTATGGGAATACTTAGTATTCCGATCTCCCTTGGACAACCATTTATACCGAGCTTTTTGGTGCCAAAATAGTTCCTCCTCGCATAGGACATGTAATAGCTTGCTGCTCAAAGTGTCCTCCAGCTCCAGCAATGAGTCATGCGGATTGGTCATCATAGCTCGTTAGAGCTCGTCCAGCCTAGTGACCAACTTCTTCTTCCGGTGGAAAATATTACCATACACTTGCTTGTTCCATTGCGTAAGGTGGCGAGAAAACTGGGCTAAGAAGCAACTCAGAGCCCCCTCCTCGGGGTTCCAATGCTTTGCAACCACTTCGAGAAAGCCGGAGTGAGTGATCCACGCATTTTAGAATCTAAAAGGTGGTGTATCAGGAACCCTTGGCTGGGGCCTGCAAAACTGAAGGAGCATAGGCCAATGGTCGGACCCACAGAAGGGTAGATGATACTTCACAGTGTGGGGAAATTTTTGCACTCACTCTGACAATCCAAACACCCTATCTAGGTGAGCTTCCAACGTACCTCGACGCCAAGTAAATTTGGAGCCAATGAAGTCCAAATCGTGAAGACCACAACGTTGAACCCAATCCTTAAAATGTTTATTAACGACGGGGGTCAAGGTATAGCCGCCCTTCTTATCCGCAAGTTCTAGTTTAGCATTAAAGTCGCCACCTATGATCCAAGGTCTTGTAGTATTGCCGTCAATCCAAGTAAGGACAGGCCAAAGGAGGGCCTGCAAAGACCCTTGCAGATTGGCATACACCATCGTCAGGTCAAAGGAATCCGACCTATACTTGACAGTAGTGTAAAAGAACTGTCTGTGTGCTATGACAATAGACAAAGAATCCTCCTCCGTCCACAGGAGCCAAATACCACCCGAGAAACCGACCGCTTCGACTATAAAAGAATAGGCAAAACCTAAGGAAAGAATAATATCTTTGGCCCGAGGGACACTAATACGGGGTTCCAATAAGGCCAAAATGCTCAGTTTGTAATTACTAATGTAATTACGCAGGAGGGTTTAAAAATCCGATCCTTCTGGCCCTTAGCAGTTCAAAAGCAATATCGACATAAAAACGAAAAGGAAGAAAGGAGACCTACCTCTGAGCCTCCGTAATGCATCTAACTCAAATCTCCTGGGTCTCCATTTATTGAGGCTCGGGTGCTAATCCCAAATCCAGGCACTGCTCAGGGATATCCTCAGGCCCAGGCAAGACCATCAGTATGTCAAGAGGATTTGTGGGTAGGATGTTAGGGAGACCTTCCCCCGTCCCTGGTTCCTCGACCCCGTCCATGTTATGAGTCCTCTCCTCAGTCCCTGGATCGGGTCCGCGATGAGCTGGCTATCATATACCATCTCAAAATGCGTCAGTATCTCAACAGCTAAATTCTGCTCCTTGTCCATGGGTTGTAATTGGATAGGGAGGGACATGTTGGATTCTCGGGCCAGGCGCCCACTAGCATGCCCCTTTTCCTTTCGAATTAGGGACAAAATCATAACAGACTTCCCCTTAGAGGCCTTCATGGGCTGTCTGGCCTTGTCTGCAGGTTTAGCCCTTGCTGCTGTAGGCTTCAAAGGCCCTGGTCCACCTGAAGAAGACACATTAACCCTGTGGCCTAGCCCATCCAGTGTCACTTGTGAATTGTTAGCTTGTGTCCCATCTTGCTCAAAACGGTTCGTGTCCAAGGGAAGGAGCGTCGTAAAATGTGCGCCTTCATTTGCTATCCCTACACATGAAACACAGTTGTCAGATTGGAGCTGTCCTTCAAGCTGGAGCTGGGGCGACGTCTCTGCCCGTTCGTCCAAGGTCCATATCCATTGCACGTCGCTTCACCCAGGCGCGCCTCAACTAACGCCAACGTCTCGCCTGGAGCATTCTCCTCAGCACCAAAGAAGGTCGGTGGTGGAGTGGCTACTGCTGTTGCAGAAGGTTTCTTGGAGCAAGCGGTAGGGGAGTGTCCCACGATCCCATAAGAGAAACACACTTGGGGGAGACCCTCGTACGTAACTATCAACATTTCACCATCCAGTTCTAAGCTTGATCACATCGGGCATTTAAATCCACATCCACTGCAATTCTCACATACCGGCCTCTCTGAGCATGCAATAAAGCTTCATCTATCCTTACCGTTGCGCCAACCAGGTTCCCCAAAGCCATTAAGATTTTCGGGTGGTATCTGGTGATAGGAAGATTCGAAATCCTTATCCACACAACGGCGTGAGTGATTTGGGTTTGGGAGGGACAAAACATGGGACCCATCGCTGGACAGCGATCACTTGTCCAAAAACTGTCTAAGGGCCGTTGGTGAGGACGTGTAAGTAGTCCTCTTCCGCCTGAAACTTCTCCAGAAAAAAGCCATAGTCCATGTCCACTATCTTCATGGGACTACGGAGATTCAAGAGACTCCGTAATCGGGTGGAAAGCACGTTGTAGCTGACCCTCCTGCCAAGGACTTTCACCACCACCGCAAGGTCCCATTGCCTGTCAAGCTTTGAACACAACTGTTGGGATAGTGTGATGCATCCCCCTTGCTCTCCGTCAACAAGTGTGATGTCACCTTCCTCGATAGCTACTGGTAGATCTTCCGGCTAGGTTACGGTCGTCGCGGCAATGTCTACCGAAGGACCACCCGATACTGCCTGGTTATATGATGACTTGGGTGGGGGAGGCTCGTCATCCCGCTTTTGAGTCCGCCCCTTCTTGGCAAGTTGTCCCCCAGAGTAGAGGGAAGTCATAGGACTAAGAAATGCTAAGTTAGGAAATCGGAAAACACACAAAGATTTCTACTAGGTGACTTTATCAAACTTCGTATTTAAGCGAGACTCACTTGAGGAATATTGTAAACAAACTCAACAATAATGATGTCTTCCCTCACTCGAGTTCCCATTTGATTTTTACTTTAACAATAGTGCATAGGCCTACAACTCCTTTCAGAAAATGCAATTTGAGCGATCATTTTCGTAGCTCTAGCACCATGTCTGTATTCTTTAAGTATAATGCATTGCATCATTAGTGATGTCAACCATATGAAAATGCATGGCCACATTTCAATTACTATAACTCATATGGTGCTAAGTGAAGATATTTCCTTAGGACAACGGGTACTTGTCGAAAATAACTTATGCAATACCGCAAATTTCCTTAGTTTGAAAGCTATCTTCACCTTGGAAGAGCTAAATATAAAAGACCAAGAACTTCAAAATTACATCATCACTTTGGTTGCATTTATCTAACTATTGGTGTTATTGGTCCATAACTTGGACCCTACGGTTGTCAACCTTATTATTATCCTTTAACAGTTATAATGGTTAACCATTATTATGCTCCAACATTCGTTTCTCCTATTGCCAACGTATACATTGTTTCTGTTATATATAGGAGTCATGCATCTGCTCAACAATGAGACCATTGAACATTGCTCGCTTTCTCTGTTTTTCTTTTCTCTCGTAACTTTATTTGCTCCATCCAACTCAAGCATTTTCTTCTACATACAAATACCTTACACTCGTATTTTGTCTTACACACAAATTCTACATTTATCTACCTTCCTTTAATTTCGGAGACAGTTCCTACTCCACCCTTTGGAGTGTACCGAAGCTGGTGAAAAAGACATTAACCCTAAGGTTCGATCCTATTGTCCTATTACACAATAGAGGGGGAATTTTCGACTTAGGGTAGTGATTTTTTACGACACCTTGCATTTTAGATAAATCATTCCATTTTAATTATTATTGCTACTTTCAATAACAATCTAAGTCGAAAAATTATTGTGTTGCTTTCATTTGTTAGAAATTGTTGCGATTTTGTTGCTGCATATTTAATTTGGTAGAAGTCAGAATGCAATGTTATTTTTTTGTATTATTTGATTATTTTGTGTGAGACATTTCTACTTTTAGATTTAATATGTCATCTGCAAATGAGATCAACTTAGGTTCTGCACTTACTGTTCCCCATATAGGCTCAGCTGCTATCACCATAGCCCTAAAAATTATACTTGATCTAATTATATTAGAAACTCTAGATGGGAGAAATTTTAAACGATGATAGGAGAAGATTCTATTTTACTTTCAAAAATACGAAATGGATTATGTACTATTTCAAAAGATTCCTAGTGACAATACTGACCCTAAGATTACTACGAATAACCGTACCTTTAGGGGAGTCTTACTCAACCATATGATCAACCATTTGTTTGATATCTACTACAAGTACAACTACATGAGTATGAAAATCTAGTTGCTGAAATCCTTGCTAAGGGTATGAACATGTGTGAGTTGTTTCAAGCTAATGCCTTTGTTGAGAAACTACCTGCCTCATGGAATGAGTATAAAAACCAATTGAGACATAAGAAGAAAGACATGAAGCTTCAAGAGTTGATAGGATATATAAAAGATTGAGGATGCTAACCGTGCATAAGATAAGACCAAAACACTCTCCCCTGTCCTTACTGTTAAGGCTCATTTGGTAGAACATAGAAATGCTAATAACTTTAAGAAGAATGATAGACAAAACAGACCTTTTAACAACAAGCAAGGTCAGTTTAAATGGAAAAGGATTGATGGTGACTGTTGATGGTGCCATCGGTCAAGCCATCTTGGTGTCAATTGTCAAGCTAGAATCAATTATAAAAAGAAAGGCCAAGGATAGAAATTGCAAAAGTTCAAGAAAGGAAACCAAACAGGCTACCAACAAGGTGACCAAAAGTGTTTTGGTGAGCCTCAATCTAATATGGTTGAAGTTAGTAATGACGAGGAGGTCGTCATTGCTATGGTGTCCGAAATCAACTTTGCTGAAAATTTGGTTGAGTGGATCATTAACATAGGAGCTACACGCCACATCTGAACCAACAAGGACCTGTTCAAGGAGTTGAATGATGTTGCTGATGGTGAATTCGTATACTTGGCAACTCCAACAAAGTTCTTGTCTAAGAAGTTGGGAAGGTCACTCTCAAACTCACTTTTGGATTGGCATTAGAAAATGTTTTATTTGTTCCTGATGTATGTAGAAACTTGATTTCTGGTGCATTGCTTAACAAAGCTGAAGTTAAACTGACCTTTGATTCTCATAAGCTAGTTTTGACTAAGAATGGGAACTTTGTTGGAAAAGGGTTTTGCAATAGAGGTTTATTTGTATTGATGTTGAAATGAATGCATCTACTTCTTCTGCTTATATTGTTGAGTCTTTAGACTTATGACACTCTAGACTTAGGCATGTGAATGTGAGGTCAATCAAGAGGATACAAAGCTTAAACTTGTTACCTAACCAAATCACTAATGAAATGGAAAAATGTCAAATTTGTGTTGAGACTAAACACTTTAAGAAACCTTTTAAATCAAAGAGTCGCAATTATTGGACTTAGTTCACACAGACTTGGGTGATTTTAAGAATTGTATAAGTAAAGAAGGCATTAGATATTATATTACCTTTGTGGATGATTGTTCTAGATTTACTAGGATTTACTTATCGGAAAATAAAAGTGATGCAGAGGAAACTTGTGTGAAATACAAAACTGAGATTGAGAACCAATTGGAAAGGAAAATTAAGATATTAAGCTCTGATCGAGGTGGTGAGTATAATACTAATTTTGTTGTTGTTTTATATGAAAAAGTTGGTATTATTCATGAGCTTTCAACCCTTTATAATCTTGAACAAAATGAAATAGCAAAGAGAAAAAATCGAACACTCAAGGAGATGATGAATGCAATGTTGATTTCCTCAGGATTACCTGATTTAATGTGGGGGACGCTATTCTTTCAGCTTGTTATGTTCTAAATGGAGTTTCTTATAAGAAACTAGAACAAACCCCGTAAGAAATTTGGAAGGTTATCCACCTAACTTACATTTTTTGAAAGTGTGGGGTGTTTTGCTAAGGTTGCTATGCTTGAATATAAGAGGAAGAAAATTAGACCTAAGACTGTTGATTCAATTTTTGTAGGATATGTCTTTAATAGTGTTGCCTATAGATTTATGGTTAAGGAAGAGGAGTCTAGCACTTGCGGATCAATTATGGAGTCAAGAGATATAGTGTTCTTCAAAGATATATTTCCTATGAAAGTGAGTGTGCAAGTCCCTAGAAATGTTGTCCCTAATTCTTCTACCAATGATGACATAGAGGAAGAGGAAATTGTTGAATTAAAAAGAAAAAACGAGCTAAAGTACCCACTAGTTATGGTTCTGACTTTATTACTTCCTTTGTGGTGACAAAACCTAAGGAGATAGATGATGTTTTTATGGTGACTTATATTATTGAGGAAGATCCCAAAGCTTACGAGGAAGTAATGAGATTTGCAGATGCTACATTGTGGAAAGAAGCCATAGATAATGAATTAGGGTCAATCATGTCTAATTAAACTTGGGTTTTAGTTGATCTACCTTGAGGATGTAAGCCTTTGGAGTGTAAGTGGATTTTCAAAAAGAAATTGAGACCTGAAGGAACCATTGACAGTTTCAAGGCAAGACTTGTGATTAAAGGCTTTAAACAAAAAGAAGGATTGGGCTTTTTTTATACTTACTCTTCTGTTCCTAAAATTACATATATAAGGATGTTATTTGCTATTTCCTCAGTATTTAAGCTTCATGTGCACCAAATGTACGTTAAGACAACTTTCTTAAATGATGATCTAGATGAGAAAATTTATATGGTCCAGCCCAAGAGGTTTAGAGTGCCTAGTCAAGAGCAAAAAGTGTGTAAGTTGGTTAAGTCTTTGTATGGACTTAAACAAACTCCCAAACAGTGGCTTGAAAAATTTGAAAGTGAAATTTTCAAACATAGTTTCACTCTTATGATGCTGATTCTTGCATTTATGTGAAATATAATGCCAATGGTTATGTAATCATAACTCTTTATGTGGATGATATGCTTATTTTTGTTACTGATACTACTAAGAGTGTGCTAAAGTCTTCTTTTAATATGAAAGATCTTGGACCTGTGGACTTTATTCTAGGAATCAAAGTTAATAAAACTGACTTTGGTTTTAGGTTGAATCAAACTCATTATGTTGAGAAAATTTTGAAGTTTGGTTACTATAATGTTGATCCAGACAAAAATCCCTATGATGCTAGTGTTGCTTTAAAGAAAAATCTTGGTGACAGTGTAAACCAATCTGAGTATGCTAAAATTCTTGGTAGTGTGATGTTCTTAATGAACTATTCTCATCCAAATATTGCATATTGCGTGAGCAGACTTAGTAGGTATACTCATAATCCTAGTTAAGAGCATTGGAATGTATTGATTCATTTATTAAGGTATTTGAAAGGTAATATGCATTATGGATTTTTTTGGTACTCATCCTCGAATATTGGAGGGGTATTTTGATGCTAACTGGGTTACGGAGATTGATGATATACACTCTACCAGTATCTATATTTTTACTTTGGCAGGAGTTGTAGTATCTTGGAAATCATCCAAGCAAACATGGATTGCTAGATCAACAATGAAGGTTGAGTTTATGGCTGGAGTTAACAG